>JAJHSJ010000008.1:44421843-44550882 GCA_021015155.1 Magnolia officinalis
TTTTCTTGCTTTTTTTTTTTTTTTATGATGGTTTGAAAATTTGCGGTGAGGAGTTTGGAGTGGTTATCCTTGAGGAAGACGGTGGTCAACCTCATCAAGTTCATCCCTGGGTCATGTAGGCATTTCCCTACTCATTTTACCTGATGTGTAGCCCACTTGAGTTTTAAATCTGACATATTTTTGCGCCCATCTCCTGACATAATCTAATAAAATGGATGAATGGGTGGATTTCTCACAAACATTACGGTAGGCGCCCCTTGAAGTACCGGCAAAAGCTGTGCAGGCAATCCACGTCCTTTCCCATCCATTCCCAGCCACTCGATTTGATGATTGGCCGTCAACTCGTAAAAGTATGGGCCCGCGTCGCCAGTCGAGGATCCCCATCATGGGGCCCGTGCAAAGGTGTAAAATGATTGGAACCACCCTAGCTACTGCAAATGAGCCATGTGCAATGATGATAATAATGCTTCAAATATAATTTTAACCTTTGATTTTTGGACTTGAATGTGAACCATTAATATTTGTTTCCTTTTTAATTCCACGTGCTCTACGTTCATCCACTCATCATAAGCTTCTAAAGGTGGCGTAGAATCCAAAACATGGACGTAGGGTCTGTTCATCGACCATTTCAGCGTGTGGGTATTAATGGAGCGACGCATGCTGGTAGGTATATCTGTGCCCGGTGTTGTGTTGGGTTCACAGAGAAATCCACTCCGTCCATCCTTTTTGAAAGACGACAATAGGACAGGATGTTAAAGATCATGGATATCCAATGCTCAGGTGAGCTACACCAACAAAACAGTGTGAACGGGTAACATCCGCTATTGAAGCGTTCCTAGAGCTGACCATGATGTTTATATGCCATCCAAACTGTTAATAGAATTATTAATATTAAGATAAACTGTAGGAACAAATATCATCTTGATACAAAACTTCTGTCACCGCCAGGCATTCAATTCCCACTGTTTCCACTGGCATGGCCCTCATTAGTTTTTGATCTTCCTGATTTTTACAATCCTGTCTTATTGTGGCCTTTAAAAACAAATGAACGGAGGGGATCTGTCACGGACATTTCTATGGCCTCACAGAGCCCCGGACACTGAGATACCTCTGTGGCGGGGGTAACACGCAATCCGCCCCATGCTGGTTGACTCAGATTCAGTATTTACCCCTCCAATACCGAGGTTGGTACTTATCGGTGCCGTGGCCCCATTATGATGTATTTGTTTTATCCATGCTGTCCAATCATTTTTCCACCTCATTTTAGTACATTAGCCCAAAAATGAAATAGGTCCATATTGCAGGTGGACCACGCCACGGGAAATAAGGGTGATTGAACGAACACAATTAAAAACTTCTCAAGGCCCACGAAAGTTTTGGATCAAGATGATACTTGTGTTTTCCCGTCATCCAGGTCTTTGTGACCTAGTCAACAGGTTGGATGAAAAATAAACATGATTACAGTCGGCCTTAGGAAGTTTTTAACGGTGGGCGTTCAATCACCACCGTTTCTTGTGCGGTGTCCACAGGAGATTTGGACGTGCCTCATTTTTTGGATTCATTCCTTAAAATGAGATGGAAAAAGGAATAGACCGCATGGATAAAACACATACATCATGGTGGGACCCACAGCACCGACGAGTACCAAGGTGGTGGTAGTTGAAGGGTCGCTAACGAATCCGTGTCCGCCGGTGATCCTGTAACGCGGGTTGGCAGGACGAGTGTTTGTATGATATTAACATCTCATCCTTTAAAGAGTACTTTGCTTCCTAACAAAATTTTGTCAACTTGCTTCTCCTGTTGATGTTGTCATGTAATACAACGATTGTAAATTACCCTTTTTTCTCAAGCGCTAAGATCTTTTTATTTTTATTTTCTTAGTTATTATTGCCACATCATTATTATTATAACTGTAGGAAATTAAGTATAACATACAATTACAACAAGTTGTATGGTAGCTTTATGATACATCTATTGCTTTGGACACGTGGATATCCAACTATCAATCAGGAATGTCCATCCATTAATTACATACTACTATTGGCAGGCAATAGTTAAAGAATCCTCACCAATCGGTACTGAATACTCACACGCCCATCAATAACATGTAAAAATGGATGGTTAAGACGGAGAAGTGAAAAATAAGTCCTATCATTGACTTGATCAAACATATATTCAATAGGCCCAACCCTAGATGTGCTGAGGCAGTGAGATTTTGAGACGATAGAGCATCGTAATGCATATGACATTTTCAAATTAAAAAAAAAAAAATCATTCTTCTCCCTATGTTGAAGCCTAGTTTTCTTAGACTTCAGAATATATACCCTCCCGTGCTGTTATTTGTATATAACCAAAAAAGAAAAAAAAAAAAAAAAAAAAAAGAATAGATAATTTTCTCAGTAGTTGATTTCTTCCCGAATATTGTATAAATGAAAGTATGAAAAAAAATAAAATAATAATAAGTCTTTTATTATTGATTTCTCCTATTTTAGTGAGGGAGAAAATACTTTAATACTTTATTATATATGTAGGCATATTGCCAAGTCACGTAAAACTCGCACTTCAACTCTCTTATTTCTCTTTTCTTTTATGTTTTATATTGTTTGAATTAATTTTGTTTTTTAATAGAGTTTTACGGAAACAGTTGGATTCATAGATAAAGGTTAAGAAGCTTTTAGCATAAGATCAATATTGGTGTTTGTATTACTATTGTGTTTTAGATGATTGGTTTGAGTTTTACTAGAATAGAAGTATCAAAGTTTGACGAATTCAACTAGGCGTTTTGGAAATTAAGATGAATAAGGTGTGGTAAAGGAAGGTTGTGCAATTACCATCCTAGGAAAAGAGAAAAGCTCATAGAGATGAAATATAAGGTAGTGAGGAAAAAAACCAGCTAGGTTTGGTGGATCTTTTTCTTACACTCGATGATTTGATTTTGTTTGAAGTGTTTGATTAAATCACTTCTAAAAGTGTGTGGGACAAATTGCAGAATCTATACGAAGGAAAATCAATATCAAAAATAATTTTTTTCCAATGGTAGTTGTACAACTTGAAGATGAATGAAGGATTCTTTTTACAATAACACTTGAACGAGTTTAATATCCTAATTAGCAGAATGAAAATTATTGATGATGGAAAAAAAGTTGGACTTTTGATTTGCTTTATGCCATTTTTGTAGGATGGTTTAGTTTATGAATCTTGTCAATAATGTAAATCTCAATGTACCATGTTGATCACCGAAGAGTCTCGTAGAAAAACACATTAAAGATCTTTTGAAGATCCAGAGAAAATTTTATTAAAAACACATAAGTGGAAGGGATAAGATGAAATCCAAGTCAAAAGGAGACAATATTAAAAAATGTTAAAGTTAAGAAAAAATGGTCTTGAAAGAAAAAATTATAAACTTAAGAAAACAAATAAGAAAAATTCTAAACTTGATTCACGCTATCAAGCATTATATTCAAATGGTTTTCAAGGAAACTTAGTTGAGCAAGGCGATTCATCCAATGATATGAAAGTTTTATCAGTGGCGATTCTATAAGAGTAACGCAGGGATGAACGTTATGAGGTCGATCATCATCTTCCTCAAGGATAACTACTCCGAATCCACGGAGCTTCTCTAAATTCCTCATAGAGACTTCTCGAATCCACGAGGAAAAAGCATGGAAAATAGAAAATAAATTCTATAAAATTTGTAATTTGATTGCTGAATCAATAAATGAGTTCATAAACATTTAAATAGAGGTACTAAGCTATGGGAGAAGTTTCAAAATCAAATTACAACTAAAACTCCTAAAAATCGTGACTTACCTTAAATAGTAAACTTATATTTATAGATGGTCGTGATGTCTACTAGTGCGCATGGTTTTTGGCCAAAAATAGTAAGTGTCCTATTTGGCCGAACCATGATGTTCTCCTAATTATTCTAAGCACTTTTCATGTTAGGCGCAACTCCTAAAGCCCAATAGATGATGAGTTATACTCAAACTAAAACTTACTAAAAATAATAAAAATGAAAATAAAACGGGATTTTGACCGTTGATCTGATGGTATTTTGCAAATTTGACGTGGACAACCCGACATAATAGGGTTGGGTGGCTTAAGTAGCTCGTCCTACCCCCAAAATCATATATGGTATGTCCAATAGCTCATTTCAATTTGCGAGATATGTCCATTTTAAGTTCAGAAGCTCCAGATCACCTCCGCTTCCGATTGGGCCTTTTTTATCCATCAAGGCCATGAAATTGTCCGCTGCTTGCTCTACATCGGTCCCCTCCACTTCAAAAGAACGCGTCCTCGAGTTTTCGTCCTGCTTTAGTTCATGATACTCGATCAGGTCCGTTACATTGAAAGTTCATGAGATCGTCATGTCATCCAGAAGATCAACAACATAAGCTTTGTCATTGATCTTTACGGATGATCGGTACCATTCCAATCTTCCTATTTTTCAATTTGTTATACATCCTGGTCGGAAATCTCTCTTTGTGTAGATGGACCATAACATGGTTACCCACCTCGAAAACATTTTTATCGCTGATGCTTGTCCGCTTGCTCCTGTACTTCTTGTTTGAGGCATGTAGCTTGGTTCGTACCTCTGCATGAATGCCCATGATCCTATTTGTCATATGTTCTGCTGTAATGCTCATGCCTAAGAGCTTGGGCAAAGGTACCAAGTCAAGTGTGTGGCGTGGCACTTGATCGTAAATAATCTAGAACGAAGACTTCCCTATCGAGCAGTTCACCATGTTGTTGAATGAAAACTCCGCTTGAGATAAGGTCAAATCTCACTGCTTCAACTTTTCACTTGAAATACATCAAAGGAGGTTTCCCAACGTGTGATTCACAATATTTGTCCGCCCATCAGTCTGTGGATGATAGGCACTGCTGAATTAAAGTCTTGTATCGAATCGAGTTCACAAAGTAGGCCAAAAATGGCTAATGAACTTCGTGTCACGGTCAGAAGTAATGGTCTTGAGAATCTTGTGTAGGCGCATGACTTCTCTGAAGAATAGATTCGCCACATATGTTGCATCGAGGATCTTCTTGCATGGGATAAAGTGCACCATCTTAGAAAAATGATCTAACACCATGAACACCGAATCCATGTCGCATTGTGTTCATGGGAGTCCAAGCACGAAATCTATAGATAAATCCTCCTAAGGGCCATCAGGCATAGGTAAAGGGTGTAGAGGCCCCGTATTCCTAGATTGCCCCTTGGATGTTTGACAAACATGACAATGTTGCACTGCTTTTACCATATCATGTACCAATTATGGCCAGTAATGCCTTCCTCCATAAGAGCTCGTGTCTTGTCTTGTCTTGCCCAAGGTGTCCATTAAGGCCACCTCCATGTAGCTTCTAAATAATCTGCTCCCTCGAATAAATTTGGAGGATGCATAATTGATTGCCTTTGAAGAGAAAACCGTCCTGTATATGTAGGTTATTGGGTTGACCCTCTTGACACTTTATCCAACAATCTTTGAATTCCTCATTCTTGACATACAACTCCTTGAGACGGTCGAAATCGACCACCTCATTGCTCATTGTAACAAGTAGTGATGCACGGCGGATAAGTACATCAACAACCTTGTTCTACTGCTCTGACTTGTGCTTTAGAACGAACATGAATTCCTACAAAAACATAATCCATCTATCATGCACATGATTCACGTTAGTCTAACTATTAATAAACTTTAATGCTTGATGGTCAGTGTACAGAACAAACTCTCTTTGAATTAGATAATGCCGTCAATGTCGCATCGCTTGAACAACTACGTACAACTCAAGCTCATATGTTGACTATTTCTTTCAGGCTTCACTGAGCTTCTCATTATAGAATGCTACCGACCTACCTTCCTTTGATAATATTCCTTTAATTCATATGAAGCGTTACACTCAACCTCAAATAGATTGTCGAAATTAGGAAGAATCAAGACTGGTGTTGTGGACAACCAATGCTTGATCTCATGAAAACTCTTGTCAGCCTCATCGGTTCATTGAAATAGTCCATTTTTCATGCAATCTGTAATAGGTACGAATATCATGCTAAAATTCCGCACGAATCGACGATAAAAGGTCGCCAACCCGTGGAAACTCCTCACTTCATGAATGTTTGTCAGAATCAGTCATTCCCTAATGGATTACACCTTTTCATTGTTCACACAGATGCCTATGGATGTTACGAAAAATCCTAGGAACAACGAGCTATCTGTTAAAAAGCTACACTTCTTCAAGTTAAGGTACAACTTGTTAACTTGTAGGACCAGCAACACCTTCCTAAGATGTTCCCTATGCTCTATCTCTCCTGGCTATATATTAGGATGTCGTCAAAATATACTACCACAAATCGGCTAGTGAATGATTTTAACACTTGATTCATCAAACACATAAAAGTGCTTGGTGCGTTCGATAGACCAAAGGGCACGGACCAACCACTCATATAACCCTTCCTTGGTCTTGAATGCCGTTTTCCACTCATCACCAGGTTAAATACGAATTTGATGGTACCCTCTCCTCAGATCTAGCTTAAAGAACACCTTGGCCCCTTCTAGCATATCGAGCATGTCGTCCAACCGCGGTATTGGGAACCGATATTTGATGATAATTTTGTTGATTGCCCAATTGTCGATACACATGCACCAGCTCCCACTTTTTTTTTGGCGTTAATAGCGTTGATATGACATATAGGCTCATGATCTCTCTCAAAAGACCCTTACATATCAATTCCTCCACCTGCCCTTGAAGTACCTTACACTCCCTCAGATTCATCCGATAATGAGGGTGGTTGGGAAGGATAGCCTTAGGGACGAGGTCTATGTGATGTTAGATGTCCCTTATGTGGGGCAACCCATCGGGTAAATCTTTGGGTCAGACTTCTTTGAATTAATTTAGAAATAGCCTTAAACTTGGAGGAATGGTTGAGGGCTCCGATTCCTCGCCCTTCACCACTACAGCATATACCTCGCCAGTTTTCTTGAATTTCTCCATGAAATTCTGAATGGTCAGGAGGGAACTCCCTTCCACTTTAGAAGCTTCGGGGTGGTTCTCTGGTGCCATAGGAGCAAGGATTATCTTTCGACTATCCTTGACAAAGACGTAAACATTGTCTCATCCTTGGTGGGTCGCATCATGGTCCGACTGCCATGGTTGACCGAGTAACATATGACATACTTCCATGTCGACCATGTCACAAAGTATTTGATCCTTATAAATTTTACCAATTGAAAATAAGACAATGCATTATTCAGTTACCTTGGTCTCATTCACCTTTTTTATCCAACTAATTGAGTATGGGGAATGATGTTTTGTCGTTGGTAGCTGCAACTTGTCCACCATCATTCTTGAGACGATGTTCTCGCTACTTCCATTGTCTATGATTACATCATAGACTTTTCTATTGACGGTGCACCGCGTACGGAATATATTGTATTGTTGTGGATGTAATTTCTTCCGTGGGGTGTACAGTAATCGCCTCACAACTAGAGATTCATCACGATCCTCACCCATCCATTCATCACCATATGCTCCTTAGTGGCTTGTTCATGTTCATTAAAGCTAGGGTCTTCTTTTGCGGCCTCATCTTTAGTGCCACCTCAGATTGCCCAAAGACCGGATCTTCTATATAAGAGAATTGAGTCCCAACAATCATAAAACGGGCCGAAATGGCCAGCTTTCAACCTTTCGACCTGAGGCTTCAACCGGTCAAAAGGTCCTTCAACCTGTTGAAATTTTTAATGGCATATGGTATTTTTCTCTCTCTAATTTTTGCCACTTTTGATATGTCGAGCTTTATCATCAACCAATCAAACTTGATCTTTGACTAGTCGACTTGAGGCTTTGACATGTCGAAATATTCCGTGGCACATGATTTTTCTTGTTATCCAGTTTTTGTCACTTTTGACCTATCGACCCTTACTTTTAACCTGTCGAACTTGACTTTCGACTTATCGAAATGGTCTATCCATGGATAAAAAATTTCAAGAACATTTGTTTTATTTCTATCTTAATTTTGGCCGGTTCGACCTCTAAAGCCAGTTTTAGGATGATCAACTTGGACTCTTATGGCTAAGGGATGATAGTTATGGCTCATCTAAAGGTTCAAAGGTTGTTGTTTTTGGTTAAGAGTTAGGGTTAGCAAGGCACCCTATTTACTCGTTCTTTCTCCTTGATGCTCAACATGCACTTGTGTCTTCGGTCTTCAACTTCAAAGGGCTCAACCGACTACATGACATAAGGACTCACATGATTGATAAATATGTTGCATAAAACAGTGCATTAATACCCTGCATATCATGGGTCTAGAAGTGCTGTGAAGTTCCATCCATGCTCTGAATGGTTTCAAGTGCTCGTAAGGGTCTCCTCAGCCTGAGTAAGGTGCTATTTAAGGCATCTAGAACCTAGGCGGCAGCTGGGCTTACATGATATCAGTTGTGAATGATGGTTCAATTTGTTTGAGGAGTGCATCAATAGAAGATGGGGCCTTTGCTCAATAGGCCAGTTGTATCTTGCCGAGCTAATCTCAGATTTCTTTAATTTTTGGCCCCGAGGGGACTTTACTTCCTGCCATAATATCTGAGGGCCTTTCCTAGAAGCTTGCCTCCTCTGGTCCAAGTATGGCACAGGTCTGACTCTACAAGCTTGGTGGCTTATGAAGTCTGCATTGGGGTGAGAATTGAAAAGGCCTAGCTATATGTCCTAGGGGGGGGGGGGGTGAATAGGACTATGCCAAATAAATGTTATAACAGCGGAATTAAAAAAAGAATATGATAGCCAAAAAAATCACAATGCGGAAAGTAAAACAACCTAAAAAATCTGATCTTGAGGGTTGATACAAATGTTGTTCTAAGGACAACCTTTCACCAAAAACCAGAGTTTATGGTAGGACAACCTTATTTCTAGAAAGATCTTTGTATCAAATCTCAAACCAAAGAGGAATAAAGAAATAAATACAAACTGAATTGAAATAAATTGTAATCACAAATGTATTGTTCTAGGGACAGCCATACACCATAAAAATGGCAGGGCAACCTTGCTGGAACAACTTTAAAGGAAATTTGAATTCAAGTGATAAAGGAATAGCAGAAAATAAATTCTACTATTACAAAATTCTCACAATGCTTGAATTAAATGATTACAACATTCACCACCATACATACATCCCACAAAAGAATAATTAAAGATTAGAAGTATAAATCATTCAACCACAACACAAGGGATTATAGTGGTTCGCCTGTGTGTTCACCAACTGTTAAACAACAGCCACACAAAATGCTACTCCACTCCTAATATCCTCACACAGGGGATATTAGCGTTCACTAACAAAATAGGTTTTCCCAGGTTCACCAAAAACCTTTACAATTGTGTCTTTGTCTGTGGGCTTACACAATTAAAAAAACCCCACTTCTGAGTTTTCCTGGCTCTCCTCAGATAACCAATACAACAAGATTTTTCTGGCAAATCTTGAAAGAAACCAAAACAGAAAGGAATTTACAATTAAATGTAAAATACCTGATTATCTCCTTCGTTATAGCAGCCCGGTAGAACCAAATCAGAGTAGATGATTGAATGTCCAAGTTCAATGTCCAGTACTCAATTATAATGGTTCTAATTCTAATAGATTTTAAATTAAACCAAGTAGGGCTTGCCTTAATTGATTTTGATTCCAAAGAAAGGGAATAAAAATTCCTCTTATCAAATTAGATTGGAATAGCAAAAACAAAATCAATTAAATAAAGCTAAGGAAAGAGAATATTAAATAAGCACACTTAGCTTAGATGGAGCACAGAATTATCTCTCAGAAGTTCGACGAAGATTGGCTTGAATGGATTAATTAATTCGATGATTACTTCTGAGATTCGTGCTCTATTTATAGGTGAGTAGATCGCGTGTTCGACTGGTCTAAAGAGCTCTTCGACTAGTCGAAGAAATAACAGATTTGAAAAAAATCGGGCGCGATAAACTTTGACCGTTCTACGACTGGTCGAAGGACTCCTTCGACTGGTCGTAGGTCACCTTCGACTGGTCGTAGGTCACCTTCGACTGGTCGAAGAACTTAAAATTCATCGCTGGACTTTGAGTCGAAGACTTTCGACTGGTCGAAGATGCAGTTGACACTGTTCCTTCAACTGGTCGAACAGATTCCTGGACTAGTCGAAGCCTAACAGAAATTATCCGATTTTGTAACAAACTTACGACTGATCGAGGAATTTCTTAGACTGGTCGAAGCAACTCTAGGACTAGTCGAAGAAGGCCTAGGACTAGTCGAAGAACAGACCAAACTTATGTAAAATAAACATTCGATTTATGTATCCAAAGTGACCTACTTCTAAGGTCAACCTAAGGTCAGTCAAACCTTAACCATGAAGTAAGGACATTGAAACATTAGGAACTAGTGACCTTGAAGTATGAGCCTTGAAGTCTTGATGTAGTTCAATCTTGAAATCTTGATGTAGCTCAATCTTGAAAGTGTCTTGAGTTCTTTATGAACTGCCTTGTACTCTTCTTGAAGTCTTGCAGCTTGAGTCATGTCTTGTGAGTAGTTCTTGCATTCAAGTTTGATCTTTGTACTCGTGAGCTTTGCTTGTTGTGAGCTTAGCTTGTTCATGAATGTTGATCTTTGAGAGAGCTTCACTTATGCAAGATATATAATAGTGATTTTGGCACCACAAATTTGACAACAAACAGGGATATAAAATATAGCACTTACAATCTCCCCCTTTGTCAAATTAGTGACAAAACACATAACCAAGATAAACATAAAATAAAACAACTGGTTAAAGAGATATGAACCAGTTCATATCAACTGGCTTACCTGCAAATCAATATTCAACATTCAACATTCAACCAGTTCAAACATACTCCCCCTGAGTAACATAACCAATGCTACTCCTCTCACAATCATATCGTTAAGAATAAACCATTCTCCCCCTTTTTGTCACAATATGACAAAGGAAACAACAATAAAGGAGAACTAAATAAAGGGATATATGAGAGTAAACATGAGGAGTTATGAGATTATAGCAAAACAGAGATAGAGATACTCAACATAGCTTCACATAGAATAAATATCCAGCATAAAACATAGATAATATCCTACTCAAACTCAGTCAACCAAGTGCTAAGTTATAAAGTTATTACAGACCAGAAGTCTCATATAAACTAATCAGAACTAGAACCAGATGACGGAGCAGGAATAGAGGGATCAAGTTGGTGCATGCCTTTGTTCAATCGCCTAAGATATTTGCGCATGTACTTGAATTGTAAATCATGAGCAACAGACATGTTTTCCATCTTTACATTATATTCTCAACTTTATCCTCTAATGCACTCAGACGACATCAACATCAGATGGTTCAAAATCTGGATCATTTGTTGAGTCAGAATCCAGTTCCTCAAAAATGTCATCCATATTAATGTCATCCCAGCTTCTTCATGACCACCCACCACCACCACCACCTTGTTCAGGAAGTAGATCCAGCTTCATCTTATTGATATTAGTATTGTTGAAGATCAGATGATGGATTGGTGCCTCATCAACGGCATATCGACTAACATGGTGTAGCCAATACAGTCATTAAATAGGCAAAAGGAATGTCACTATGACCAGGATGGAGTCTAAACTGAAGAATGAAATGACAGATTAAGGATGGTAAACAAATCTGAGTACCTTTGGAGATAGCATGGATAACACGAACCATAAACGAAGTCAAGTCAGTTTTATTACCCGAACGAGGATACAGATTAGACACAAAGATTTTGTGGAGAATTCTGTACTTGGGTAACAAATACCTTGCGGGAAGCGCATTCCCTTTTTGTGTCCATTGAACATCCATGTTGCACAAGTCTCTAGTGAGCATGCGTTTTTCAGACATTGAGGGTTTATCAGTTAAGTTATGGATAGGAATACCCTCATCATTCACAGGAATGTCCATAAGGGCTGAAATTAAATGACGATCAATATCAAAAGGCCCTTCTCTAGTAGATATTTTAAAAGTTAAATTATCCTGTGAAAAAGCACTAATACATGTAAACATGGATTGGGCAATGGACCGGTATGCAGGCCCACCCCAATGTAATAAGTTAACCCAACCTACAGCTTCAAGCATAGGAAGGATGTCAAAAGGTGCAATATGATTAACATCAACAGGATGTTCAACAATAACATTACGTAATCTGATGTCCCTAACATAAGATGGATCATCATTGGGAACAAGAAGATGACGCTTAGAGATAATGGTCGATCTGGAGGAAGAAGAAGGACCACGGGAAGTAGTTTTTCTACCTCTAGAAGCCATTTGCAACACGGATATCAAGGAAATAAGAAGTTGCAAAGGATTGAGAAGTGGGTTTCCTCAAAACAGATTTTTCAAAATCCAAACCCCAAATCTCAATGAAATCCAAAATACAAAGCTTAAAGCTTGAAAAGTAAACAATCTAGACACAAATCTGAAAGAAAAACGTGATTTGGAACACTAACCTTGAAGAACATGAAAGATGGGTTCGACAAGTCGAAGCTTGACTCCTTAAAGAGGAAAAACGAAATGAGGAAGAAAGCAAAAATCCTCAAATTTTAAGTGATTCCCGAGATCTACGACTGGTCGTAGATATCTACGACCGGTCGAAGGTCGACTGGTCGAGTATACTCACGACTGGTCGAAGGATGTCCAAAAATTCATATTTCTTACAATTTATATGAAAATTGGAATTCAATCTAGCAAATATATACACTATGATACAAGTAGGCATAAATAATCATTTAAAATGCACATGCCAAGATCAAATTTCATCTTTTAAACCTAATTTTATCAAGAGGTTTTGTGAAAATATCACTCTCTGATCTTCAGTAGGAATATATTCCAGAGATATAACTTTTTCTTCTACCAATTCCCTAATATAATGAAATCTAATGTCAATGTGCTTAGTACGAGAATGCTGGATAGGATTTTTTAAAATATTTATTGCACTGGATATCACAATGCAATAACATAGAATCCTGTTTAATTCCATAATCACTTAGCATTCGTTGCATCCAAACAAGCTGTGTACATGCATTACCAGCTACGATATACTCAGCTTCAGCTGTTGAAAGTGATATAGAATTTTGTTTCTTACTAAACCAAGAAACTAGACAATTTTCAATGTAAAAACAACCACCACTGGTTGATTTTCTATCATCTAGATTACCAGCCCAGTCAGCATCCGAGTACCCAACTAATTGGACACTAGTCTCATAAGGATACCAGAGACTGAGATTTACAGTACTTGCGACATATCTAATAATTCGCTTGACAACAATCCAGTGCGATTCTTTTGGATCAGATTGATATCTTGCGCAAATACCAACACTTAGAGAAATATCAGGTCTACTAGCAGTTAAATATAACAAACTACCAATCATACTCCGATAAAGTTTTGAGTCAACATTTTTACCATTAGAGTCTTTTGAGAGTTTCAGGGTAGTACTCATAGGAGTATCAAATTCTTGCCATTCTCAAATCCAAATCTCTTGATTAGATTCAAGGCATACTTAGATTGAGAGATGAATATTCCTTCAGGTTGCTGCTTAACTTGCAAACCAAGAAAATAAGTTAATTCCCCAACCATGCTCATTTCGAACTGTGATTTCATCAAGTCTGCAAACTCAGTAGTCAAGTTAGTACAAGTTGATCCATAGATGATATCATCAACATAAATCTGTACTATTAAGATATGATCATTATGTTTTTTAACAAATAGAGTTTTATCAACAGATCCCATTTGAAAATTGTGACTTAAAAGAAATTTTGTTAGTTTCTCATACCATGCCCTAGGTGCTTGTTTTAATCCATAAAGTGCCTTTTTAAGCCGATACACATAATCAGTATTTTTGGGATCTTCAAAACCCATTGGCTGTTCAACATAGACTTCTTCATGTAAATCGCCATTTAGAAAGCACTTTTCACATCCATCTGATAGATCTTTATCTTTCTAAAACATGCAATGGATATAAATAGTCTGATAGATTCAAGACGTGCTACTGGTGCAAAAGTTTCATCAAATCAATCCCTTCAATTTGAGTATAACCTTGTACCACTAGTCTAGCCTTGTTTCTAATTATATTTCCACATTCGTCAGACTTATTTTTGAAAATCCATTTTGTTCCAATGATGTGTTTATCTTTAGGTCTTGGTACGAGATACCAAACATCATTTCTTACGAATTGGTTAAGTTCTTCTTGCATCGCAACAATCCAGTTCTCATCAGCAAGAGCTTCTTTTACGTTAGATGGTTCTATTTGGGATGTAAAACATACATAATTACATATATCCTCAAGTTGTCTACGGGTGCGAACACCGTGAGAGGATTTCCAAGAATTTGTGTGGTTGGATGATCTTTAACAGTCCTTAACTCAGAATCAGTCTGATTCGATGAAGTATCGGGTTTATCAATGATTAGAACTTCATCATTATCTGAATTTGAGATTGGCGTGTTTAAGTGATCATCAATGACAACATTATGGACTCTTGAATCACACCAGTCTTTTGTTCAGAACCCTATAAGCTCGACTGTTTAAGGAATATCCTAGAAAAATCCCTTCATCACTCTTTGTATCGAATTTTCCAAATTTTCACGATCACGTAAATATAGCATTTGCTGCCAAAAACTCGAAAGTATTTGACAGTAGGCTTTTTGTTGAACCATAATTCGTAAGCCGTTTTATTATTATCTTTGCTAGTATAACTCGGTTAATAATATAGCAAGCTGTGTTGACTGCTTCAGCCCAAAGATTTTTAGAGAGCTTCATGCTATTCAACATGACATTAGCCATTTCTTGAAGCACCCTATTCTTTCTTTCTACAATTCCATTTTGTTGTGGAGTTTTGGGAGCAGAGAATTCATGTAATATTCCTTGGTCAGTACAAAACTTCTCAAAATTGCTATTCTCAAATTCAGATCCATGATCACTACGAATTTTACTGATTTGAGAAGATTTTCAGTTTGAATCCTTTTGAAAACTTTTCTTCACTTCTTCAAGGGTTTCAGATTTATCCCTTAAGAAGACTACCCAAGTGAATCTGGTAAATCATCAACTATTACCATTACGATATTTTTTCCCACACGACTTTGTTCTAGTAGGTCCTATCAGATCCATGTGGAGGAGTTCGAGTGGTCTTGATGTGGTATTTGAATTCACCTTTTTGTGTGAGTTTCTTGTTTGTTTGCCTATCTGGCACTCACCACATATTTATCTAATTTCTGAAGTTTGGGTAAACCTCTTATAAGTTCTCGTTTGCTCAATCTATATAAATTTCGATAATGTACATGTCCAAGACGTTTGTGCCATAAATCAGTCTCGTCTGTATGGACCATGTAACATGTTTGATTAGATGAGCTGGATTCACTAATAATATAGCAATTTTCAGACGTTCTACGTCCAGTTAATATTACAGAACCCTTATTGTTTAGTATCTCACAGCTTTGATTAAAAACCGAACACTATGGTTATTATCACATATTTGAGATATACTAAGCAAGTTATGTTTTAAGCCTTCAACATATAAGACATTTTTAAACACAGGAAGATTAAAAAGTTGAACCGTACCTTGGCCTATAATCTTGCAGTTGCTACCATCACCAAATGTGACTGAACCATCAGTCATATCTTTTAGATCCGTGAATAAAGCTTTGTCACCTGTCATATGCCTGGAGCATCCACTGTCTAGGTACCACTTTGAATGACTTGTTGCTTTGAAAGCATGTGAGCAACCAAGCAGGCAACTTTAGGAACCCATTTCAAAACAGTTTTGGGTTTAGGAACATAGTTGGTCTTCTTTTGTTTATAGTTGTAAGAATGACCTATAGAGTTAGATTTTAAGAGCTCCTTGAGTAAATCAACTATCTTTTCAGCTAGTGGATTTCGTTTCTGATTAAAGTTGACATGGCTGCTTCTAGGTTTTTGAAAAGTTTTTGAATTTCTAGAAAATCTTGATAAGTACTTTTCCCTTTTGAGTTTGAGGACTCTCCTTTAACAAACATAGGAGGAGTATACTTTTGTTTAGGAGGTAGATTTTTATCATAGCCCAACCCGGATAGATCGCCACATTTTCTTGATCCGGATAAAAGTTTTTCTAACTTTGGATCTCCTTGGGCATATTTCCATGTGTCCTTTAGACTCAGAAGAGAAGATACTTCAGTTTTGAGTTTCTCAATTTCAGATTTCAAATCAATAATTAGGGAGTTCTTGAATTCCAAATCGCATTTTGATTTTTCAAAACAATCTGAAATTTGTGATTTTTCTAAGACAAGTGATTCAAAACATTCTTTGAGTTTAGAAAATTTTTCTTTTTGAAGTTTAAGTTTGACAGCAATTTTACAACTTTCCTTATATAGGGCATTATAAGCGTCTTGAAGATCATCTTCATTTTCACATTCACTACTCAGATTTTCTTCACTTGTTGAGTCATTATCTGAAAATGTGAATTTGGCTAGAGTCATAAGAGCTTTAACCTCATTGCCCAACTCAGTTTCAGAATCTTCTGATTCAGAAGAAGCTTCAGAATCAGATGATTCATCCCATGTAGCCAACATACCCTTCTTCTTGGGTTTGTCCTTTTTAGGACATCTATTTGCTAAGTGCCCATATTCTTGACAGTTGTAACATTGACTATCTTTCAAAGATTTTCGAATTTGGGTCTAAACTTCTTTTTATCATTCGATTTTTGAAAATCAACCCTTTTCTTGCTTTTGAAAATCTTGTAAAATTTTTAGCTAAAAGAGCCATATCATCTTCTGAATCAGAATTTTCTTCTGAATTATATTTAGAAGATTTTAGTGCGATAGATTTACCTTTAGGAGCTTTAAAGTTTAACTCGTAGGTTTGTAGAGAACCAACTAGTTCTTCTACCCTCATATTATCTATATCACGAAGTTCCTGGATTGCGGTTACTTTAGAATTGAACCGTTCAGGAAGTAAGCGTAATATCTTTGCACACACTTTACTTTCTAGGATTTTATCGCCAAGACCCCACATTGAGTTTACAATGTCATTCAATCTAGTGTAAAAGTCCATAAACATTTCATTTTCCTCCATATGAATTTCTTCAAATCTGGTTGTGAGGAGTTGGACTTTAGATTTTTTGACAATTGTAGTACCCTCGTGTGTCATTTCTAATATATCCCAAGCTTGCTTTGCAGTATCACAGGAAATGATTCTTTTGAACTCATCCGGTGATAGTGCGCAAGTGATTGCATTTAGTGCTTTAGCATTTGCACTACTCTCACTTTTCTGAAGTGTGGTCCATTGGTAATATGGTGTGACTTTCATAGATTTTAACCATCAACCCCAGTAACTTCCATGATAGGAGGTTTCCATTCAGTCACTGTGGCTTGCCACACATTTTCATCCATTGATTTGAGGAAGATCCTCATTCTGGCTTTTCAATAGGCATAGTTGGAGCCATCAAAGGGTGAAGGCCTCGTGACTGAAAGGCTATCAAAATTTGACATCTTTTTAAATAGCTTAGATCATTAGCTCAGGAAATAAATCCAAAAAAATAGCAATAAGAATGAGCTATTAGGCTTTGATACCACTTGAAAAGGCCTAGCTATATGTCTTAGAGGGGGGGTGAATGGGACAATGCCAAATAAATGTTATAACAGCGGAATTAAAAAAATAATATGATAGCCAAAATAAATCACAATGCCGGAAAGTAAAACAACCTCAAAAATCTAATCTTGAAGGATTGATACAAATGTTATTCTAAGGACAACCTTTCACCAAAAACCAGAGTTTATGGTAGGACAACCTTATTTCTAGAAAGATCTTTGTATCAAATCTCAAACCAAAGAGGAATAAAGAAATAAATACAAACTGAATTGAAATAAATTGTAATAACAAATGTATTGTTCTAGGGACATCCATACACCATAAAAATGGCAGGGCAACCTTGCTGGAACAACTTTAAAGGAAATTTAAATTCAAGTAGATAAAGGAATAGCAGAAAGTAAATTCTAAATTATTACAAAATTCTCACAATGCTTGAATTAAATAATTACAACATTCACCACCATACATACATCCCACAAAAGAATAATTAAAGATTAGAAGTATAAATCATTCAACCACAACACAAGGGATTATAGTAGTTCGCCTGTGTGTTCACCAACTGTTAAACAACAGCCACACAAAATGCTACTCCACTCCTAATATCCTCACACAGGGGATATTAGCGTTCACTAACAAAATAGATTTTCCCAGGTTCACCAAAAACCTTTACAATTGTGTCTTTGTCTGTGGGCTTACACAATTAAAAAAACCCCACTTCTGCGTTTTCCTGGCTCTCCTCAGATAACCAATACAACAAGATTTTTCTGGCAAATCTTGAAAGAAACCAAAACAGAAAGGAATTTACAATTAAATGTAAAATACCTGATTATCTCCTTCGTTGTAGCAGCCCAGTAGAACCAAATCAGAGTAGATGATAGAATGTCTAAGTTCAATGTCCAGTACTCAATAACTATGGTTCTAATTCTAATAGATTTTAAATTAAACCAAGGAGGGCTTGCCTTAATTGATTTTGATTCCAAAGAAAGGGAATAAAAATTCCTCTTATCAAATTAGATTGGAATAGCAGAAACAAAATCAATTAAATAAATCTAAGGAAAGAGAATATTAAATAAGCACACTTAGCTTAGATGGTGCACAGAATTATTTCTCAGAAGTTCGACGAAGATTGGCTTGAATAATTAATTAATTCGATGATTACTTCTGAGATTCATGCTCTATTTATAGGTGAGCAGATCGCGTGTTCGACTGGTCTAGAGAGCTCTTCGACTAGTCGAAGAAATAACAGATTTGAAAAAAATCGGGCGCGATAAGCTTTGACCGTTCTACGACTGGTCGAAGGACAACTTCGACTGGTCGTAGGTCACCTTCGACTGGTCGAAGAACTTAAAATTCATCGCTAGACTTTGAGTCGAAGACTTTCGACTGGTCGAAGATGCAGTGGACACTGTTCCTTCGACTGGTCGAACAGATTCCTAGACTAGTCGAAGCCTAACAGAAATTATCCGATTTTTGTAACAAACTTACGACTGATCGAGGAATTTCTTAGACTAGTCGAAACAACTCTAGGACTAGTCGAAGAAGGCCTAGGACTAGTCGAAGAACAGAGCAAACTTCTGTAAAATAAACATTCGATTTATGTATTCAAAGTGACCTACTTCTAAGGTCAACCTAAGGTCAGTCAAACCTTAACCATGAAGTAAGGACATTGAAACATTAGGAACTAGTGACCTTGAAGTATGAGCCTTGAAGTCTTGATGTAGTTCAATCTTGAAATCTTGATGTAGCTCAATCTTGAAAGTGTCTTGAGTTCTTTATGAACTGCCTTGTACTTTTTTTGAAGTCTTGCCGCTTGAGTCATGTCTTGTGAGTAGCTCTTGCATTCAAGTTTGATCTTTGTACTCGTGAGCTTTGCTTGTTGTGAGCTTAGCTTGTTCATGAATGTTGATCTTTGAGAGAGCTTTACTTATGCAAGATATATAATAGTGATTTTGGCACCACAAATTTGACAACAAACAGGGATATAAAATATAGCACTTACAAGAATGATCCCCCAGGTCGGGCTTTCCCCTGGTGCGGCTCAGGGCAAGACTATATCGAGTGGGATTGCTTGGTTGATGCCTTCACTTCTTCTCGTTGATTATCTATGGATTTGTGCTGTAAGCCCCGTGTCTTAGTCCATACCATTCCATAGATTTCCGTGGTCTTCCCGGTCGAATCCGGCAACCTTCGGCCCTTAACCGGCATTTGCGCGTGACCCTGATTCATACGCCGTCAACCCGAATCGACTCAACCCGAGACTTGTACCCTTACAACCGCACCGTCGCCGCGGTTCCGATGCCGTGACTCACGCGCCAATCCGATGCTCTGGCCAGGAGATGTGGACCAGCGTTCAGTGCGAGGAAAAAATCTCGCGTGCGAAATCCAAGAGAATCTCTACGACTTATCATATCAATCCATCAATCTCAACATGTCAAGTACATGTCCAGTACACATCACCTTTCACCCTTTCCCAAACAAGCCCCAAAAGTCAAAAAGTTCTTACAAAGCCCATACATTTCTTACACCAAGCAACCACAAAAGTCAAAAAAGGTCTCTTACACCCATCACCACCACATCAAACATCCATCTCTCTCTCTCTCTCTCTCTCTCCCTTTCTCTCTCTCTCTCTTTACAACTTCTCTCCCCTTCATTTTCAAACTCATTCCAAGCAACTCCAAAGCCTCACACGTCCAAGCCTCTCCTCATCTCTCCTAAGCTACAAGTGTGACCCACCTTTCCCACCCTCTCATCTCCCATCTCCACCATCCAAACCTCATCTCCTCCATTGGAATCAAAGCTAAGGAGCTTAGGAAGCCTTTGGTGCAAGAAGAAGGCAGTGAGTGATCTTAGATCTTTGTTTTCCATTCATTTTGCTTGATTAAGGGTCCATATATGTGGGACCCACTTGATGTATGTTGTATGCAAGAGGGGCCCATAGTGGCGGGGCCCCTCCATCCTTACCGATCTCTCTCTCTCTCTCTCTCTCTCTCTCTCTCTCTCTCTCTCTCTCTCTTTCTCTCTCTCCCTTTTCCCTTGTGTATGATGGCTTGTGGCCCACTTAATGTATGATCTTATCCATGCCGCATACCCGTGGACCCCATCTATGTGGGACACACCGTGGTGTTTTTATGACATCCCAACCGTCCATAAGAGGGGGCCCACCTTGCTATGACTAACAGTGGAGTGTGATCTGAAGTGGGCCCCAACTCCATGGCTCATGTGGCAGACCGAGTGGAGATACCTCGTTTCAACGCTGGGCCCACGCCCAGCTCCCTAGCCAAGTGATAGACCGAGTGAAGATACCTCGTCTCAACACTAAGGTCTTGACATTGATTCGGGTGGCTAACTGTAACATCCCGGATTTTTGCCAACCTGGGATTAGACGTCCTTAGGTAATGGGTCGATCCTAACACCTTATTAACTTGTCAGAACTCAATCCCAAAGTCTAAAACCGCTTTTGAACCCATTTCCTTCACAAATCCCACCTTTCACCACCTTGTTCTTTCAATTTTTTCTAAGTACTTTCACCCTAGACGCTATCTTAAAATAGCTAAGTAGTATAACTTAGATCACTTTATATACAAACTACAAAGGCCCAGGTATCACCTCAGACAGAAATTACTCAGGACTAAATCCTTTAAAAATTAGGCGAGAATTAGCCAGTGTGAAACTAGAGTACCTGTGAAATTAGCACCAATCACTTTAAATACGATCTGTAAGACCCAAAACTTGTAGAATCATTGACGCTAGGTTACCCTAAAATCTAGGATCAATCTCATTACCCAGTTGCTCTCGGGAGCACATTGAAACTCTGTATCAGATCTGGACCGGACGTTGGAAGTCCGATTAACGCGAAGTTAAGAAATTAGGACCACCTTGCTGGGCTTGACAACCATCTCGGAAATCAAATCCAGATAGTGTCCCAGTATAATTCGCTTGAGCCCGAAGTGAAGAGTGTGAGAAATGTGAAAATAATTCTAAATTAAATCTAAAATAAATAAATCTGGCACCTCTCGCTTGCGGATCAGTATTAAGCAACCAGACCGTCAGAATCATGCCAAATTACACCCTCAGATCAGGGATATTTCCCCTAACATATCTATGCACTCGAAATCTCCGATCAAGTTTCACTGACTGTTGAACTGAAACTGGTCCGCCACGCGTGATCTGGAATCCCGACTGAAACGAAAACTTAACTAAACGTAGATCTAGTGTTAGTGAGCTTAAGTTTGACCTTTGGCTCAAGGGGGCCCGCCAGAAGTCCTCCGTTGAGCTGAAACTGACCCGCCTTGGTTATAACCTAAGTATACTTTGACCTAGAGTCTATTTCGGTGAGTTTTTAGGCTATATAAGGACCTTAAAACCCTCTCTCTCAAAGCCATACGAATTTGAGAGAAACCCTAGAGAGAGAAGAGAGAAAAGAGAGAGAAAGAGTGAGAGAAGTGGGAGAATCTCCTAACTACTATTCCCTGCCACTATACAAGCTGCACCACCCCATTCTCATCGCTTTCCTGGTGATTCCGACTTCGTTTCTAGGTAAGAAACCCTAACCCTAATCTGTTTGGGGGTTGGATAGGTTGTAGGTTATGAAATAGCTAACCTATTTCGTTCTATAGGTTGCCAAACTGCTGTAAACGAAACCTTAGCGAATCTATCGACTCCGTTACGATTCTACGACAAAAGGTGCAGACTTTAGGTGTATAAGTTATGGTTTTCAACGCTTTCAATGTCAGATAATGATAGATTCATGATCTGCATGCAATTGCACATGTACAAAGTGCTTTCTGTTTTCCGTTTCATTTAAAGATGAAGAATATGGAATTTTACATACTCTAGGTATTTGTAGAAAGTACCGTATACGTATAAATTTTGGAAATGTGTTTGCCATGATTATTTGCTGTATCAATATATTATATATGGATAAAATACTTGTTTGGCGAGAGGGTTCGTCCTAATTCATATTTTTGCTAATATACACTATGTTGTTAAAATAGTGTATTCTAAGTGTTTGTGAAAATGACTGAATGAGAATAGAATTCTCATTCATGCTCGCCATGACTAATTGTCATGGATATATGATTGTTGTATTGGCGATACCCCTTTGACGAAAGGATTTGCCCTGAATCACGCCACGGCTACTATACGCTATATATGTTGAAATGTGTAGCCCAAGTGTTTGTGAAAATGTTCAAATGAATATGGAACTTGGATTCCTACTTTCCATGACTATCCGTCGTGGGTGTACGCGTGTTATGATTGGGGCAACTCCCTAGTGAAAGGATTTGGCCTAATGCCTATGTGATCAACATATATCATGTATGTTGATGTATGTATTTTAAAGTGTTTGTTGAAATGTCTATATGAGTAGTAGTTAGTAAATTGTAATGTATAAGGTTGTTGAGATAGGATTCTCAACTACCTTAGTAATGTGTATAATTTGCTCCATGTTGTTTGTTTAGTTTAACCACTTACTTATGAAACGTATGTGTTTGAATTTCCTGTTTGCATTGTGTTTTATAGCATGCTTGTTAACATGTTTGAATTACTTGTTTATGTAATTCTGCTCTGATTACTTTACATGTTTAAGTTGTATTGCATAAAAATCCGTGAAGGGTGATGAGGGAACGGTGCAACGAGTGCGTGCAACAGCCCTGGCAGCCTTAAGCGGATAATATCAGATTTTGGTTGTATGATTTGAATCTTGATCCATTACTGCTTTAACTATCTGCAATTGAATGTGATTGGGGCTATGATTATAGTCCAGGCAGTCGGTAACGGGATCGAATTCGTGGCTGAGATTTATTTGCCACGTGAGATGTGTTCGATGAACCCGAGTCGTACTTCGGTTGGCGATAGTAGTTGGCCACACGAAGTGCTTATGCGCTTCATATCGTTCAACTTGTTGTGCGCTCGAGCTAGCCGAGCTCGTCAAGTAACCCGATCTGTCTTATGTATGTTTACCATGTTTGGACGCCTCTGCTTGAACCTAGGGTACTAAACTTACCAGTGAAATTTCCTCTAACCATGGTACCTCGATTCGTTAAGACTCATGAGCCAGGAATGGTGGTATGGGACACCGTGGTCGAGCTGTCGGCCTATGCTAGGGCCACGTGCTTCCCCGTAGTGACCAGTGAGTAACCAGACTCGTGAACCGATTATGGTGGTATGAGACACTATATTCGTGCTGTCGGCCTACATTGATAAGGTGATGGGGGAGTGGTGCAACGATTACGAGCAACAGCCCTGACAGCCCTTTGTAGTGACCTCGAGCATACTCTGAATTTATGGTGAGGCGACGAGTTTTGCCGCAGTGAATAGAGTATGAACTAGGCTTGTATCAAATTTAGTGATGAATCGTTAAAAGGGTGATGGGGGAGTGGTGTAACGAATGCATGTAACAACCCTAGCAGCCTTTGCAGCGACCTAGAAACACACCATCGTATGAGATTAACTAGGACTGACGACCCTAGAATGGATCATGTTTGGGAATGATATAAGGGAGGTACCTTAGTTTTCCAATACTACTGTTTAAAATGGACTAATAATAACTCGGTAAACATGCTCATCATCTCATTGCACGTGCCTAGAAGATGTGGAGCACTGAAGGATAAAAGCATGCCGCGAATGTAAGATGGTGTCGCACGAGAGTGGTTTGGCAAGGGCATACATCATGACTGCATTCCATACTTACATTAACAAGAGTATTTAGAATTGTTTGATTGTATTGCTTTATCATTACTGCTTGACTGAATTGATAACATGTTAACCTATGCTTTATTGTTCCACTGAGTTAGCTACTCACTCCCACGTTACGGGACAGTGTTCCGAACACCCACCAGACTTTGTCTGATTACAGATGGCGATGCTTGTGAGGTGGAGCCAGACCTCTGCGATGATGAGGACACTTTCTTGTATATGTTATTTTCTGGCGGCTTTATGTAAGTCGTGCCTTGATCGACGGGGTTACAGGGACGTTGACTAGATGACACTGCACATTTGGTATCATTTGAATTGACTTATAATTCTTTAACCTGGTAACCTTATCACACTCTGGAGACTTACCATAGTTTTTATATTTTATATATCTATCACAGCCTTTCGCTTGCAATTTAACTGTCTCTGGAGTATGATATATTGTTTTGGCTTAATCTCACTCATGTTCAATGCACTAATACAGACAACATTCAATCGTCATTCATTTTGTTGCATAAGTGATGCGTTGGAACTCGGGAGTTGAGTTTTTGCTCGACCCTCGATTTTCAGGGTGTTACACTAACATTGAAGTGTGATCTCACAGTGGGCGTACCTAACAGGCTAACTGACAGTAGAGTGTGGGCTATCAGTGGGGCCCACGGGACCCATCCACGCCATACATTCCATTCTCCTCATCATTTTAGGCGTTGAGCTGAAAAATGAGGTCGATCCAATAATCAGGCGGGCCATACCATAGAAAACTGTATTTTCTACTATCCAAAGCTTTTAGGACCCACCTTGCTTTATCCACACACCAAACATGCCGTATATTGGACTTGTTTGGTGTGTTTTGATCCCTAGAACGCATTGGACGGAGTGAATTCTCCGGTAGCGGGCCCCACATGTGATTTTTCTCGGAAAAACCAAAAACAAAAACAAAAAAAACGGAAGTAGCCGCAGTAGCGCTGCTGCTGTCAGAAGGCAGCAGGCGTTGCCTACGGACGGCGGACGGATGGCCTGGCAGCCACCCGCGGCTCCTGCCGTGGGCCCCATCATGATGTTTATTTGTCATCCAAACCGTTTATTTGGTGGGCCACCTCCTGAGGTGGGCCCCCTCCAAAGATCAGGCCATCCGAGTCTCAGATGGCCCACACCAAAGGAAACAGTGTCAATTGAAGATCTGCCATTGAAACCCTTTTTGGGTCCACAGAAGTTTTGGATCAAGATGAAATTTATTTTTTCCCTTCATCTAGGTCCGCGTGATCATATGGATGGACTGGATGGCATATAAGCATTAAGGTGGGCCCACGTGGGACCCACAATGATGTGTGTGTTTCATTTCCACCGTCCACCTGGACGGTGGAGCCCACTGTGATGCATGCATGTGTGTGCGTGTGTGTGCGTGTGGGTGTGTGTGTGTGTGTGTGTGTGTGTGTGTGTGTGTGTGTGTGTGTGTGTGTGTCTATATATATATATGTATATATGTATTATTGTATATATTTTTGTATATATATAATATATATATACAAATATATTATATTATATTAGGTAATATATTGGATGGTGGGCTTTCATGGGCCCCACCATGATGCATGGGTTGCATCCAATCCGTCCAACCATCTTAGAAGCTCATTTTTGTGGCATGAGCTAAAGAATGTGTCTGATCTATAGTTCAAGTGGGCCCACTTTGATATATGTATGAGGCCCATCTTGGTTTATCTGTGGCCCATCAGTTGAGGCCTACTTTGATGTGGATGAGAGGCCCATGTTATGAGGCCCATTCGATGCATTTGTGGCCCGTGGTTGAGGCCCACTTTGATATATAAGGCCATGTTATGAGGCCCATTGTGATGTACTCAAAGGCCTAGGGGTTATTGCCCATTACAATGTACATAAGGCCCATTGATGTGGCTCACTTGATTTAGATAAGTCTCATATGATGCGACCCATTTGATGTATCCAAGGCCCATGGGTCGAGGCCCAACGGGGTGTCCTTAGGGTCCATTATAATGTGTGACTTCCCCATGGCTTGTGTGTTGATATTAGGCGGGCCATGCCTTGGGAGCAATGTTGGTTTGACGTCCACATTGAAGAATAACGTTGGTTAAATGTCCGCATTATGACTCTCCCTAGGGCCCATTGTTAGGCCCATACTCGTAGGCCGTCTAGGCCCATCTTCGTTATGTACAACATCTATTACCATATAATATTTTTAGTATAGTTCCATGGTTCATGATCATATGCATCATATGTATGCTTGATATGAGAAGTGAGTAATCATAGCATATGCCTTCGGGCAAATTGTTTAGGGGCTCTCGGATAGGCGGTGTTGCCCCACATGAGCGCACGATACGCGCATGATTGCTGCATGACTAGATAGTGTGATTCATGCATTCGCATTGTGTGATATGGCACGGTACGCCCTAGCGACATCAGGGTTGTAGCCTCCATAGGCATATCGTGGTTGACAGGATTGGATACCAGAAATCTTATTCTACATGAGGTGCTATAGATATCCCTAGGTGAAAGTCCCAAAACCCTTATGTACCAAGAGGTTAATCCGACGTCCAAACCGAGTGGGTGCATGAGCGCCGAGTGCCGATTACTAGAAGGCCGCACTTTTCACTGTGTCGTGGTCGGTTGGAAGGGGGTGCGGCCTTACCCGCCTGAGAGGAGGGAGCAAAGCTAGGTTGAGTTTGACCAACACGAGGAATGGGTCCGCTACCGACGAGTAGTGAGGTCTCTTCCACTTACCTTATTGCGCGTGATGGGGCGGCAATCTGGTTTACAGTGTACTAGACTCCGGTGATATTTCAGATTTAAGCCGTATTGATATGTGGACTTACATGAGGATCCGTATGCTTGAGTTACATCTTTATATCGCATGACCTTGGTATGGCCGACATTATTCATGCCTTACATCGCATAGCCTTGGTACGACTAACAACATTTATAGATTCATCAGCATGTTCCGCATTACTCTGATACTGCATGATTACTTACTACCTTGTGCACACACTTTCACCACCCTCTAAGCTTTCTATAAGCTTATGCACGACCGTTGCGTGCAGGTGATGTTGGGACGTAGCAGTGCTGAGGCACGAGCGCAGAGCAGATCTTTTTGGAGATTTTTATCCATTCTCATTGTATTTCCCTTTATGCTCATTATACTTGTAAAGTTTTTGATCATAGTGGAAATGTGATGGAGTTCTTCGTTGTTGTTTATGAATTATGCCTTTGGTTATGCTTATTATGAATCAAACTGATGTTGGAAATCCTCCTTGTAGCATCTCAGGATCGAAACCTGGCGTATGGGCGATGGGAGTCGAGAATGGGGTTCTATGGAGGCTGTTGTTCACTCCCCAAGTGCAGGGTTGTGATGTAGTAATAAACTCGGTAAGACTGAGGTCGAATCCACAAGGACTAAAACTAGTACGTATTCTGAAACTAAGTAGAACTAGAACTAGACCAAGATGAAATCTAAACTGAATGAAATTTAGAGAATAATTGTGAAATAATTATCTAAAACGTAGAGAAATTCAGAGGTAGGAAACTAGGGATTCAGAGGATCCACTTGTAGTGATCAGGGAGAACTACTCTTGATTCATAAAAATCAACTGAACTGCCATTGATATAGTTTTCAAGAGATGAAGGGTATATGAATTAGAATGGATTCCATCATCAAACCATGCCCAAGAGGCAAAGCAAACAACAGAATTAAACTAATTACTAACCAATCAACATGCTATGAGGGTTAGGAAAGGGTACCGTCATCCAACTATGCCCAGGAGACGATGGTGAACAACAGGGCTTCCTGACGTTATAAACATAAAAAGCAGAAGAAATACTCAAAGCCGCCGCAGATCTATTGTAATTTCAGTCACAACAAACCATTGAAAACTAAAAGTATTCCCTTAATTAAACTAAAATCAAATTCAGTTCATAAATCAAAATCCCATTAAAGGCAAAAAAAAAAAAAAAAAGAATCTCCCATCTCACTACAAGCTTCACCTCTTAGCCCTAGCTAAGAGGTTTAGCCAAACATGTTTGACTAAAACCCTCAAAAGTCATAATAAAGCCAAACTAGCAATTAAAATAAAACGATTCTAACCAAAAACTTCTTCTCTCTATCTCTTCCTGACGTTCACAGCTCCAAGCCAAGATGCCCTTCCAGACTCTTTCTCTCTCTCTCTCTCTTTTATAGAGAACAAACGGCGGTCGAGAGGCTGGAGAAGTCGTGTGGCTGTTTACGCACCACATCTGAAGTTGGTGTGGAAAATTTCCGCGCTCCCTACGTAAGTAAGCATAAACAAACTTGCGCTTGACCGGAATTTTTGGACGGTGCACGGCTTCACCTTCATATCTTTCATCATTTCTAGGGTTGGCCTGGGATTGTGCTCCATATGGATGGTCCAGATTTTCCATCCCAGAAAAGTTGGTTGGCCACATCTTCCCGAACGTCCGAAAATCATGGACGTGCGTAACGTACGCATAGGCACTGCGCTGAGTTCTTGGTGGGGCCCACTTAGGCTGTCTTTTGGAAAATCCACTCCATCCACCAAATTACTCTTGAAATTTCTGTCAAGAAAGAATGGTTTTCCCTGTCCGTTGATGCTACCCACCTGATCAACCTTACAGCCGTTCAACCGGCGTTGGAATGGTTGGGACGCCATTATCGCTGTCTTTTTGAAACTATGTCACCTAGGCTTGGATGATAGGAAGCGTGGGCTTCTAATGGATGGTCCAGATTAGAATTTTGAAGCACGGTAGTGGCCCACAAGATTGGTCCGTAAGCTCTGTTGCGAAACAGAGCTCGCGCGGATCTTGCTGTGATAGTGGTGGGACCCACTATAGTATTGTTTTCCGAAATCCACGCCGTCCACGACATTCTGCTCGAAAATCTCACCAACAATGACGAGACCAACCTGATTTCTACGTGGCCCTCGGAACTTTGCATCTGACCGTCCGTTCTCCGTTGGATAAGATATTTCACGAGTTCGATTGCATGAGACCACAAATTCAACATGGTTGTGGTCGTGGCTGGCCTTTGAGGAGAATGGACGGTCCAGATTACTCGAATAATGGACCGTGGTGGCCCATTAGCATGAATAGTGGCCGTGCGTAGAAGACGATATTGCGTCTTCTTAATTTTTGGGATTTCGTCGGTCAACACAACACTGACCGACTTGATGGTTTCGGTGGGCGGCGGCCATGCATGTGTTGTGCACGCGCACTAGCTAAGGTGGGTCCCACCTTGATGTATATGAAGAATCCTCTCCGCTCATTCCTTTCTTCATGTAAATTAAGTGGTCGAGACCAAAATTGAAGAATATCCAGATGTCTGGTGGGCCCCAAATCAGAGATTCATGGGTTGATCTATCCGTTGGGCCACTTCCATGGAGATCCGAGAGTTGAATTTCGACTTGTATGGTTAAATTATGGTCTTCAGGCCACCTATAAAGTTTTGAGCCGAACGGATGGTGGAGACCCTGTGATTTTGCATTCTGGACCAATTTCGGGCCACTTGAGCGTCGGTTTATCCGTTTTCTTGGATCTTTGGCAGGTGAATTCCTCGATCTTGGTTCCTTGGAGTCCGTCCCTTGCCTTGGTGTCTTCAGATTATTAAATCCATGCTTTTTAGCGACTTTTTGCAGTCCATGCTCTCAAATACACCCTGCATCACAAACACGATTAAAACCGGGCGTTAAACAGTATCATGCTTGTAAATCTAGGTAATAAATGGGGTCTAACATGCCATATTTGACCCTCAACACAGCCCCCAACCAGCATTTTGCTAGTCCCGAGCAAATTATGCGAGAAATAAGTTGAGATTTATAGGACGATTTCTGTGAACTCAAGTGATTTTTGAAAAACAATTTAGATCCTAGAGTTCTAAGATTTATGAATGTTAGGTATTACATTCCCTATACTTAAGTGCTCGGTACACTTCATAATCAAGATTAAAATATTAATCCATCAATTGGAAAAATTCTAAACATTAAGTTCCATGAGTGTAGAGTGTAATCTCGGCTTATCAACATTAAGATTCAAATAATTTTTTTTCAAGATAACGTTGGTAACCACAAGAGCATTCAGGACACCCAAACCCTAAACTAAAACATGCCTCATAAATCATTCTTTCAACTTTTGATTTGATTTGATTTTTTTTAATTTTTTTGATTTTTTTTTTATTTTTTTCATTAATAGTAATGCCAATAAGGGAAATCAAATCCTTACCTATAGGGAGCAAACCTATGGTGAAAACTTGTCGCCTAACTTTTTTTTTTTTTCAATGTCAACACCATGGGGGATCGAATCTACACCTATAAGGAGCAAACCTATGGTGAAGTTCGATCGCCCAACCCTTTCAATTTTTCTTTATAAACTGATGCTAAAATTTTTATTTTTCAGGCTGGTTCCGTTCATGCTTAGTGATTACCAAGTTAATCCTTCAATATTAAACTGAAACCTTAATGTGAAACTGAGATGTGACATGTGAAATCATGACTCAATCAATGTTTACAACTTCTAATCATGGATTAATAATTCAAACTTAACTGTGAAATCTAATAGACAACTGAATCCAAGATTAGTAAATCACCAATATTCCATATCCTGTAATTCTAAATCAAAGATGGTCGTCAAATCACTTCGAATTCACTAGAAAGTCTAGAAAAAATTTTAAAAATTTTCACAAATTTGCTCAAGATGAAGAAAACACTGATTAGGTAACCTAATCTCTCACCCCCAACCTAAAGGCTAGATTGTCCTCAATGTAAAAGATATGAGCATGGAATGCACATGGGACAACAAAAGTAAATGTGAAGTAATGGAAAGATAGTACCTGGATGATGAATCGTGAGAGACTTTCCAAGAGATCACAGTATGGAATCCAATCAGCATGAGAGAGAAAGCAACACAAAACTAAGAAAAAAATAAAATCCTACCTATACCACTTTCGCAGGTGCTCTCGATTGCATTTAGCATATGCAACAAACCTTTAAACCCCTAGGTTGCCCCTAGTGGACGAGTTGTAGTCTCGTAAGGGTTCGCAGTAATGTTACCCACAAACATTGAACTAACTAAATAGGAAAATGAAATGAATTGAAAAGCTGGGTTGCCTCCCAGGAGCGCTAAGTTTAACGTCTTCAGCCAGACAAATAAGGCAAACTAACCTAGTCCTAAGAAAGCGTTAAACCTACCTATACCTCCATCAGACTAGGAGATCAGTCCTGGTAAACAGGATCATTCAGAGGCGTGGACATGTCCTCTGAATCAAATTTCTCGACAAATGGTTTTAATCGATGTCCATTTACTTTAAATTCCTTGCCATTGTCGGGATCTCTTCTTTCAACGGCCCCATGAGGATAAGCAGTAACAACAATGTAAGGGCCGGTCCAATGAGATCGAAGCTTACCCAGAAAGAGATGTAATCGAGAATTATACAAAAGGACTTTCTGACCAAGCGTGAATGATTTTCGTAAAATATGTTGGTCATGAAACGCCTTCATCCTGTCCTTGTAAATTCTCGAGTTCTCGTACGCGTCGTTCCGGATTTCTTCAAGTTTATTTAATTGAAGTTTGCGTAGCGAGCCAGCGTTATTCACATTGAAATTCAGATTTTTGATCGCCCAGTAGGCTCTATGTTCCAACTCCACAGGTAAGTGACAAGCCTTCCCATAGACGAGTCTAAAGGGAGACATTCCAATAGGAGTTTTAAAAGCAGTACGGTAAGCCCATAAGGCATCGGTCAATCGAACTGACCAGTCTTTACGATCAGGGTTAACCGTTTTCTCCAAAATGTGTTTGATCTCCCTATTAGAAATCTCAGCTTGCCCACTTGTCTGTGGGTGGTATGGGGTGCTTACCTTATGAGAGATACCGTATTTCTTCATTAAACTCTCGAATGGCCTATTACAAAAGTGTGAGCCCCCATTACTAATGATGGCTCGAGGCGTTCCGAATCGGGAAAGGATGCTTTCTTTTAAGAATTAATGACCGTGCGATGGTCATTAGTTTGACATGGAATTGCTTTGACCTATTTAGTGACATAGTCTATGGCAAGCAAAATATATAAATTCCTAAAAGATTGAGGGAATGGCCCCATGAAATCGATGCCCCAGCAATCAAATGCCTCTATGATAAGAATGGGATTCAAGGGCATCATATTTCGATGGGACAATGCTCCCAATTTCTGACAACGCTCACAAGCTTTGCAAAACTCACGAGTGTCCCTGAACATAGTGGGCCAATAGAAGCCACACTGTAGAATCTTGGCCGTGGTCTTTTTTGCAAAAAAGTGACCACCACAGGCCTGTGAGTGACAAAAGGAGATGACACTCTGATGCTCATCGTCTGACACACATATCCTTAAGATTTGGTTTGGGCAATATTTAAACAGATATGGATTGTCCCAGAAAATTTTGCGTACCTCGGTAAAGAATTTCTTCTTATCTTGTGCAGTCCAATGTGTCGGTATGGAACCTGCAACAAGATAATTAACAATATCAGCGAACCAAGGTGAATGGGAGACTCTGAACAGTTGTTCATCAGGGAACATGTCGTTGATATGGGTCGCCTCAAGGGGATCAAAGGTATTAAAGCGAGAAAGGTGATCGGCCACTACGTTCTCTACTCCCTTTTTATCTTTAATTTCTAAATCAAATTCTTGGAGTAGAAGGATCCATCGTATCAGGCGGGACTTAGAATCATTCTTAGAAAGAAGATACTTAAATGCCGCATGATCTGTATAGATAATGATCTTGGATCCGATCAGATAAGATCTAAATTTGTCCAAGGCGAACACTACGGCTAAGAGTTCCTTTTCCGTAGTCAAGTAGTTCACTTGGGCAGGATTTAAAGTCCTACTCGCGTAATGGATGACACAGGGCCTCTTATCTTTTCTCTAGCCTAGAACCGCTGCAAGAGCATAATCAGAAGCGTCCCACATAAGCTCAAAAGGAAGGCTCCAGTCGGGTGGCTGCATGATGGGTGCAGTGGTTAATGTGCCTTTAAGCTTAGTGAAAGCTTCCTATCATTGCTCAGTCCACTCGTATGGAGCATCCTTTTGAAGAAGATTGCATAAAGGATGAGAGAGGAGACTAAAGTCCTTTATGAATTGTCTATAAAATCCTACGTGTCCTAAGAAGGATCGCACGTCCCTGATGTTCTTGGGTGGAGGTAGGTTAAAGATAAGATCGATTTTTGCCTTATCTACCTCAATTCCCTTGGACGGGATGATATGTCCAAGGACAATCCCCTTATGAACCATGAAATGACACTTCTCCCAATTAAGTACCAGATTCTTTTCTTCACATCTTTTCAGCACACATTTGAGATTCTCTAAGCACTCGCTGAAAGATGAACCGAAAACAGAGAAATTGTCCATAAAGACCTCTAGATATTTCGCCACCATGTCAGAAAAGATACTCAGCATACATCGCTGAAAGGTGGCAGGGGTATTACATAACCCGAATGGCATCCTTCTGTAAGCAAAGGTACCATAAGGGCAGGTAAATGTGGTCTTTTCCTAGTCCTCAGGGGCAATTTTAATTTGGTTATAGCCCGAATATCCGTTAAGGAAACTGTAATAGGAATGACCGGCTAACCTTTCCAGGATCTAATCAATGAATGGTAAAGGAAAGTGGTCTTTCCTCGTGACGGTATTTAATTTCCTGTAGTCAATGCACATTCTCCAACCAGTAGTGACTCTAGTTGGCACGAGTTCATTATTAGCATTGGCTACGATGGTGATTCCAGACTTCTTGGGAACCACCTGAGTTGGACTCACCCATTGACTATCAGATATAGGGTATATGATACCCACATCCAATAGTTTGAGAACTTCGGCTTTAACCACTTCCTTCATGTTTGGATTTAGTCTACGTTGTGGTTGCCAAGCGGTTTTCGTATTATCCTCAAGATATATGCGGTGAGTACAAATCGAGGGGTCGATTCCCTTGAGGTCCGCTATCGTCCATCCAAGGGCTCCTTTATGCTCAATGAGAGTAGATATGAGCATATTCTCCTGTTCTTTCTCCAGGTGGGCAGAGATCACCACCAGGTATGTCTCATCTTGACCTAAATAGGCATATTTCAATTCAGAGGGCAAAGGTTTTAGGTCAAGCTTCGGTGCCTTAAGGTTAGACGGTAGAGGCACTACATCAGTTTGTGGCAATTCTTCAAATTATGGCCTCCACCGGTTAACTTCAAGTACTAGTGCAGTATCTAGCAAGGCACACGTCTCCCTAATCATATCATCATCATACTCATGGGAGTGGGCCAGGTACGTCTCTAGAGGGTCGGAGGATAAGGTCAGAGGTGTTGTGTCTTCCACGAAAGAGTCAATCATGTTAATGTCGTGGATATCGTCATCATCCTCTGAGTTGCTGCCGTTATTGACAAAAATGTTTGACTCCAATGTCAAATTTCTAAAATACATAGTCATGACACCATTCCTGCAATTGATAATTGCATTTGATGTGGCAAGGAATGGGCGACCAAGAATGACGGGAATCTGAGTGCTCAAGTGATTGATGGGTTTGGTGTCCAGGATCATAAAATCTATAGGGTAGTAAAATTTATCGACTTGGACTAACACATCCTCAATAATTTCTCTTGGTACACGAACAGAGCGATCGACAAGTTGTAGTGTGGTTAGGGTGGTTTTAAGTCACCCAAACCTAACTATTTGTATACCGAGTAGGGAATCAGATTGACGCTCGCTCCTAAGTCAAGAAATGCATGATCAATTCGATGGTTCTCAATTACACATGATATGGTTGGGCTACCGGGATCCTTGAATTTCTGCGGCACGTCTTGCTTCAGGATGACACTCACTTTCTCAGTCAAGAAAATCTTCTTTTGAATACTCTGCCGTCTTTTGGTCGTGCATAGGTCTTTCAGAAATTTTGCATATGAAGGAATCTGTTTTAAGACATCAAGTAGAGGAATGTTGACTTTCACTTGTTTCAACACCTCCAGAATATCCTGAGAGTTAGAAAGACGTTTTGGTGCAACCAACCATTGGGGGAACGGAGCAACTGGCTTCTCTAGAAGTTCCGGTTCTAATTTTTGTGGGGTATCACTAGATCTATCATTATTGTCCTCTTATGGTTCTTGAGGCTTTTTGGGCCTAACCGGAAGGGTTTTATCAATGATCTTCCCACTCCTAAGAACGGTGATGGATTTATCGTGCCCCATTTGATTTGAAGAGCTGGGATCACTTATCTCATACCACGGTTTAGGATTGGGGAGAGGTTGTGCAGGAAGCATCCCCTTTTCTATAACCGTCATACGAGAATCTATCTTTTGTATAAAATCTGTAAATCCTCGCATCGCCTGAGCCAGCTCTTGTATGGAATTTTGAACTGGTTCTTCTTGAGGTTTTCCCTGATTTGGATTTTGATTGAAAAAACCTTGGGGGGTAGCCGTTTGTCTATTTCTCCAACTAAAGTTTGGATGATTTTTCCAACCAGGATTGCACGTATTGGAGTTAGGTCCAGTAAAAGGTCTTTGATAGTTGTTTACGGCATTGGCTTGTTCATTCAACACTCCTCGAAAGGCAGGTATTGTAGGACAATTTTCAGTTGTGTGAATGTTACAATCACAGATGCCGCAAACAATTTCATTAACCTTATCCTTCTTTTCTTCCATGGCCTCAAACTTTCTTGTGAGATTAGTCACTTTATAATTGAGATCATCCTCTTCTTTCAGGAGATACAATCCACCTTTCTCCTTAGATTGAGTTGGCTTAGACGTGGTGTTTGATTTTGGGTAATAGTCCCACGATTGTGTTTTTTCAGCCAGACTATCAAGGTAATCCCATACCTCGTCAACATCTTTATTAATGAACTTTCTATTGCACATTGTCTCGACCATTTGGCGCATGGAAGATGTCAGTCCATCGTAGAAAAAATTTGTAATGCACCATGTTTCAAAGCTGTGTTGTGGGCATGAACTGACTAGATCCTTAAACCTTTCCCAACATTGGAAGAATGTTTCATCTTCCTTTTGGGCAAAGTTCATGATTGCTTTTCTGAGGGTAATTGTTTTATGATGTGGAAAGAATTTCTTTATGAATTCCCTCTGCATATCATTTCATGTGCCAATGGATCGAGGACGCAATGAATGTAGCCACGTCTTAGCCTTCTCTTTCAAGGAAAAACTAAAGAGTTTCAGCCTGATTATATCCTCAGATACATTAGGAAAATATATTGTGGCTATAATCTCATCGAACTCTTTCAAATGTAAGTATGGACTTTCTGATTCAAGCCCATAGAATTTAGGAAGGAGTTGGATAACTCCCGGCTTGATGTCCATCTGTCCTATGTTTTCAGGAAAAATCATATATGAGGGCGTACTCACCCTCGCTAGTTGTAAATAATCTCGTAAGGTACGAGGCGAGGGTGCTTGATGCACCTCATTCTCATCATGTACTTCCTCATCTCTATGTTGAGGTAGTGCTTGAGGTTGATTTACAGCCATAATCTCAATCAACTCAGGGGAATTCGAGCGATGTCTAGTCCTGCGATGGACAGTTAACCCCTCGACTAATCCTCCTTCGGTCAAGAGATGTCGAGTGTTGTCACGAGCCCACTTGGGCATGAAACACTCGTAGCCCTCAATTGATTTCTAAACCTAATCCTAAGAAAGGAAAGTAAAAACTAGCAAGAAGAGAGGGTTGGAAGGAAGTTACCAAATTGAAGTCCCTCAGTTAAAACCTGTAAAATAAAACAAAACAAGTTAGTTTCTAAGGATAGTAAGCCTAAGAGTGAAAAATTCCTAAGATGAAAAATAATAATCAACTAAGTTCTAAATCAGAAAAGAGCAATCCCTAAAAAAAGTAGAAAACTTCTAAACAAGTTAGGAAATTCTAAACTAGGAAATAAGTGAGTAATGAAAGAAATTTGAGAATTAGAAAGTAAGAGTTAGAAAGAGCTTACCAAATTAGAAATTTCTATCTTAAAAAAAACTATAAAGCAGGAAAGTTAGTTTCTAAACAGAAAATTTCTAATAATAAAATAGGAGACAAGGTTAGATTCTAAAAGAATTTTAGAATAGGAAATTACCTAAAAAGGAAGACAAATCCTACTCTATAAATAGAAAGGAAAGAAGAAGAAAGTTACCAATTTAAAAGTCTATCAGAGTCTACAAAACAAGAGAATTGGGATAGTTTCTAAAAAGGAAACAAAGACTATCTAATACTTAAAGAAATTAGAAAGTTACTTAAAAATAGGAAATTTCTAAAAAGAAAGCCTGAAAATTCTAAAACTAAAAATCCTAAAATTAAAAGAGTCCTAATCTTACACTAATCCTAATACCAGTTAATTTCAGAAAATTGTAACCGTCAGTCCCCGGCAACGGCGCCAAAAACTTGTTCACTCCCCAAGTGCAGGGTTGTGATGTAGTAATAAACTCGGTAAGACCGAGGTCGAATCCACAAGGACTGAAACCAGTACGTACTCTTAAACTAAGTAGAACTAGAACTAGACTAAGATGAAATCTAAACTGAATGAAATTTAGAGAATAATTGTGAAATAATTATCTAAAACATAGAGAAATTCAGAGGTAGGAAACTAGGGATTCAGAGGATCCACTTGTAGTGATCAGGGAGAACTACTCTTGATTCATAAAAATCAACTGAACTGCCATTGATATAGTTTTCAAGAGATGAAGGGTATATGAATTAGAATGGATTCCATCATCAAACCATGCCCAAGAGGCAAAGCAAACAACAGAATTAAACTAATTACCAACCAATCAACATGCTATGAGGGTTAGGAAAGGGTACCGTCATCCAACCATGCCCAGGAGTAACAACAAGGCTTCCTGACATCATAAACATAAAAAGGAGAAGAAATACTCAAAGCCACCGCAGATCTATTGTAATTTCAGTCACAACAAACCATTGAAAATTAAAAGTATTCCCTTAATTAAACTAAAATCAAATTCAGTTCATAAATCAAAATCCCATTAAAGGCAAAAAAAAAAAAGAAAAAGAAGAGAAACTCCCATCTTACTACAAGCTTCACCTCTTAGCCCTAGCTAAGAGGTTTAGCCAAACATGATTTGACTAAAACCCTCAAAAGTCATAATAAAGCCAAACTAGCAATTAAAATAAAATGATTCTAACTAAAAACTTCTTCTCACTGTCTCTTCCTGACGTTCACAGCTCTAAGCCAAGATGCCCTTCCAGACTCTCTCTCTCTCTCTCTCTCTCCTCTCTCTCTCTCTCTCTCTCTCTCTTTTATAGAGAACAAACGATGGTCGAGAGGCTGAAGAAGTCGTGTGGCTGTTTACGCACCACATCTGAAGTTGGTGTGGAAAATTTTCGCGCTCCCTGCGTAAGTAAGCATAAACAGACTTGCGCTTGACTAGAATTTTTGGACGGTGCACGGCTTCACCTTCATATCTTTCATCATTTCTAGGGTTGGCCTGGGCTTGTGCTCCATATGGATGGTCCGGATTTTCCATCCCAGAAAAGTTGGTGGGCCACATCTTCCTGAACGTCCAAAAATCGTGGACTTGCGTAACGTACGCACAGGCACTGCGCTGAGTTCTCGGTGGGGCCCACTTAGGCTGTCTTTTGGAAAATCCACTCCATCCACCAAATTACTCTTGAAATTTCTGTAAAGAAAGAATGGTTTTTCCTGTCCGTTGATGCTACCCACCTAATCAACCTTACAGCCGTTCAACTGGCGTTGGAATGGTTGGGACGCCATTATCGCTGTCTTTTTGAAACTATGTCACCTAGGCTTGGATGATTGGAAGCTTGGGCTTCTGATGTCCAGATCAGAATTTTGAAGCACGGTGGTGGCCCACAAGATTGGTCCGCAAGCTCTGTTGCGAAACAGAGCTCGCGCGGATCTTGCTGTGATAGTGGTGGGACCCACTGTAGTATTGTTTTTCAAAATCCACGCCGTCCACGACATTCTGCTCGAAAATCTCACCAACAATGACGAGACCAACCTGATTTCTACGTGGCCCTTGGAACTTTGCATCTGACCATCCGTTCTCCGTTGGATATGATATTTCACGAGTTCGATTGCATGAGACCACAAATTCAACATGGTTGTGGTCGTGGCTGGCCTTTGAGGAGAATGGACGGTCCGGATTACTCGAATAATGGACCGTGGTGGCCCATTAGCATGAATCAGTGGCCGTGCGTAGAAGACGATATTGCGTCTTCTTAATTTTTGGGATTTCGTCGGTCAACACAACACTGACCGACTTGATTGTTTCGGTGGGCGGCGGCCATGCATGTGTTGTGCACACGCACTAGCTAAGGTGGGTCCCACCTTGATGTATATGAAGAATCCTCTCCGCTCATTCCTTTCTTCATGTAAATTAAGTGGTCGAGACCAAAATTGAAGAATATCCAGATGTCCGGTGGGCCCCAAATCAAAGATTCATGGGCTGATCTATCCGTTGGGCCACTTCCATGGAGATCCGAGAGTTAAATTTCGACTTGTATGGTTAAATTATGGTCCTCAGGCCACCTATAAAGTTTCGAGCCGAACGGATGGTGGAGACCCTGTGATTTTGCATTCTGGACCAATTTCGGGCCACTTGAGCGTCGGTTTATCTGTTTTCTTGGATCTTTGGCAGGTGAATTCTTCGATCTTGGTTCCTTGGAGTCCGTCTCTTGCCTTGGTGTCTTCAAATTATTAAATCCATGTTTTTTAGCGACTTTTTGCCGTCCATGCTCTCAAAAACCCCCTGCATCACAAACACGATTAAAACCAGGCGTTAAACAGTATCATGCTTGTAAATCCGGGTAATAAATGGGGTCTAACATGCCATATTTGACCCTCAACAACTGTCGGCACTGGATTTGGTGATCTGGAATTTTGTGAGCTCAGTTTCAGAGTTTGGGGTGTGACATGTGCTACCTCTTGAACAGTTTCATGATACGGTCTACGTTGCCGATCAGGGCTCTCACTTGATTCAAGACGGAGATCAGGCAACTATCTCAGTTTCAGGACCTTTGCACTACCGCTTGTGAAGGTAGCTGGGCCTAGGGCACCGACTGTGAAGCTTGGACATCTTAGTGTAAGACCCTGAAAATCGGGGGTCGAGCAGCAACTCAACTCACGAGTTCCAAAACATCACTTATGCAACATATATGCTTATGATTGAATGTTGTCTGTGTTAGTGCATTAATCATGAGTGGGATTATACCAAAACAATAATTCATACTCCAGATCAATTAATATAACGCAAGCGGAAGACTGAAAGATGTATATATGGACGTGTATGAGCCAAAAGTTCACGATTGGTCTCCAGAGTATGAATACATCATTGAGTCACCATATACATGTAATAGTTCAAAAATCAAAATGTCAAAAATAGTTCAACTACACTGATAAGCCCTGTAGCCCCATCGATCCGGACGGCCTAAGTGAAACCGCCGGAGAACTGCATATACGAGAACTTGTCCTGATCATCATAGTAATCAGGCTCCGCCTCCTGAGTCGCATCGTCATCTGCAACTAAGACAGGGTCTGGTGGGTGTTCAGAACACCGTCCCAGAATATGGGAGTGAGTGATCAACTCAGTGGAATCATAGAGCAAAGGTTAACATGTTATCAACTAAGTCAAGCAGTAATGATAAAGCAGACATATCAGACATTCCTACATACTCCTATTAATGCAAGGATGAAATGTATTCATGATGCATGCCCTCTCCTACACTCCTTCGTACGACACCATCTTATGGTCGCGGCATGCTTTCTTCCCTCTGTGCTCTACAACCCGGGGTACATGCAGTGCGATGTTATGAGCGTGATTATCAAGTTTTTATTAGTCCTTTTCATACAGCAGGATTGGGAAACTAACGTACCTCTCTTATATCATTCCCAAACAAGGATCCGTTCTAGGGTCGTCAGTCCTAGTAAGTCTTATACGATGTTGCGGTTATAGATCGCTGCAATGGGCTCGTCGCCTGATCAGTGCAGGCCTAGTTTATACTCTTATTGCTACGGAAGGGTCATCGCCTCCATGTAGACTCAGAGTATGCTCGAGGTCACTACAAAGGGCTTGTCACCTGATCAGTGTAGGCCGATGTAAGTGTTATATTTTATATCCCTGTTTGTTGTCAAATTTGTGGTGCCAAAATCACTGTTATATATCTTGCATAAGTGAAGCTCTCTCAAAGATCAACATTCATGATCAAGCTAAGCTCACAACAAGCTAAGCTCACAAGTATAATGATCAAACTTGAATAAAAGAACTACTTACAAGACATGACTCAAGCTGCAAGACTTCAAGAAGAATTCAAATGAACTCAAGACACTTTCAAGATTGAGCTACATCAAGATTTCAAGATTGAACTACATCAAGACTTCAAGGCTTATACTTCAAGGTCACTAGTTCGTAATATTTCAATGTCCTTACTTCATGGTTGAGGTTTGACTGACCTTAGGTTGACCTTAGAAGTAGGTCACTTTGTATACATAAATCAAATGTTTATTTTAGATAAGTTTGGTCAGTTCTTCGACTAGTCCTAGGCCTTCTTCGATTAGTCCTAGAGTTGCTTCGACCAGTCTAAGAAAATCCTCAATCAGTCGTAAGTTTGTTACAAAAATCGGATAAATTCTGTTAGTCTTCGACTAGTCCAGGGATCTGTTCGACCAGTCGAAGAAACAGTGTCGACTGGTTCTTCGACCAGTCGTAAATCTTCGACACAAAGTCCAGCGATAAATTCACAAGGTCTTCGACCAGTCGAAGGAGACCTTCGACCAGTCGAAGGTGACCTACGACCAGTCGAAGGAGGTCTTCGACTAGTCGTAGAACGGTCAAAGCTTATCGCGCTTGATTTTTTTCAAATTTGTTATTTCTTCGACTAGTCGAAGGGTTCCTTAGACCAGTCGAAGATGCAATCTGCTCACCTATAAATAGAGCACGAATCTCAGAAGAAATCATCGAATTAATTAATCCATACAAGCCAATCTTCGTCGAACTTCTGAGAGATATTTCTGTGCTCCATCTAAGCTAAGTGTGCTTATTTAATATTCTCTTTCCTTAGCTTTATTTAATTGATTTTGTTTCTGTTATTCCAATCTAATTTGATAAGATGAATCGTTATTCCCTTTCTTTGGAATCAAAATCAATTAAGGCAAGCCCTACTTGGTTAAATTTAAAATCTATTAGAATTAGAACCATTGTAATTGAGTACTGGACATTGAACTTGGACATTCAATCATCTACTCTGACTTGGTTCTACCGGGCTGCTACATCGAAGGAGATATTCAGGTATTTTACATTTAATTATAAATTCCTTTCTGTTTTGGTTTCTTTCAAGATTTGCCAGAAAAATCTTGTTGTATTGGTTATCTGAGGAGAGCCAGGAAAACTCAGAAGTGGGGTTTTTTTTTTTATTTTTTATTTTTTATTATTATTATGTAAGCCCACAGACAAAGACACAATTGTAAAGGTTTTTGGTGAACTTGGGAAAACCTATTTTGTTAGTGAACGCTAATATCCCCTGTGTGAGGATATTAGGAGTGGAGTAGCATTTTGTGTGGCTGTTGTTTAACAGTTGGTGAACACACAGGCGAACCACTATAATCCCTAGTGTTATGGTTGAATGATTTACATTTCTAATATTTAATTATTCTTTTGTGGGATGTATGAATGTGGTGAATGTTGTAATCATTTAATTCAAGCCTTGTGAGAATTTTGTAATAATTTAGAATTTACTTTCTGCTAATTCTTTATCTACTTGAATTTAAATTTCCTTTAAAGTTGTTCCAGCAAGGTTGCCCTGCCATTTTTATGGTGTATGGCTGTCCCTAGAACAATACATTTGTGATTACAATTTATTTCAATTCAATTTGTATTTATTTCTTTATTCCTCTTTGGTTTGAGATTTGATACAAAGATCTTTATAGAAATAAGGTTGTCCTACCATAAACTCTGGTTTTTGGTGAAAGGTTGTCCTTAGAACAACATTGTATCAACCTCTCAAGATCTAAATTTTGAGGTTGTTTCACTTAGCTGCATTGTGATTTAATTTAGCTATCATATTTCTTTTAATTCCGCTGTTATAAGTTTTATTTGGCATTGTCCTATTCACCCCCCCTCTAGGACATATAGCTAGGCTTTTTCAGCCGACAGCTCGAATACAATGTCGCATACCACCATATTCGGTTCACGAGTTTGTGTTGCTCACTGGTCACTACGGGGAGGCTCATCGCCCCAGCGTAGGCTGACTGCTCGACCATGGTGTCCCACACCACCATATCCAGCTCATGAGTCTCAGCGGATCGAGGTACAAAGGTTAAACGAGATTTCACTGGTGAGTTTGGTACCTTAGGTTTAGGCAGTGGCGTACATACATGGTGAACATACATCGGGTCAATCGGGTTATTTGACGAGCTCAACTAGCCCGAGCGCACGACAAGTTGAACGACATGAAGTGCGTAAGTACTCCGCGTGGCCTTACAACTATATCATAGTCCTAACCTCATTCCATTTCAACAGGTAATCATAGGAGACAATCACAGCAGTAATGAACGAATAATTCTATTCTTGCAATCATATGAGTATGTTGTGAAGTGCAACACAAACATGATTTCACACACATTCATTCCATAAATAAAACAGATATCATAATGTAAACATACATGGAGGAAATCATACACATAATTAAGGTAACCGAGAAGCATATCTAAATCCTCATACAAGGTATTCCTTAGTAACAACTAGCTTATTCAGACATTTCTACAATCACTTAGACTACACACATCTTCATACATGTTGTATGTTGGTTATACATGTACTAGGCCAAATCCTTTTACTAGGGATTTGCCCCGTATACCACACGCCTATACCCAAGGCGGATAATCATGGCATGCACGAATTTGGGTTCCATACTCATTTAATCATTTCCACAAACACGTGGGCTACACACTTGAACATATATAGCATATATTGGTCGTGGCATGATTTAGGGCAAGTCCTTTCGCTAGGGAGTTGTCGCATATATAACAAGCATATAGTCACGAAAAATAATCATGTTAGACACAAATCCAAATTTCATACGTATTCAAACATTTCAATACGTACATAGAATACACTATATGCAACAAGCTCATATATAATCGTAAAGCGAAACAACCGACACATTTTGCATGTGAAATAGCACCTGTGTCAAGAATAAATCATTAACCGACATTGGAAGCCTTGAAAACCATAACCTATACGTCTATAGTCTGCACCTTACGCCGATAAATGCGTAACGGAGTCGTTTTAGACGTTAAGTATTTGTCAACGACGAATTTGCAACCTATAGCATGAACTAGGTTAGCTATTTCATCATTTCAACTATTTGAAACCCTAGAACGGATTAGGGTTAGGTTTTCTTACCTAAGAACGGGATCGGTATCACCGGTAGAGCGATATAAAAGTGATGTAAGGCACGTGGAGTAGTGGGATCGAATCCTAGGAAGAATCCCACTTCTCTCTCTTTTTCTCTCTCTTTTCTTTCTTAGGGTTTAGAAAATTCATGTGAAGTAAGAGGGAGAGGGTTTAAGGTCCTTATATAGGCCCAAAACTGATGGGAATGACCCTAAGGCCAATGTATACTTAGGTTATGTCTAAAGAGCGTCTGTTTCTACTCAACAGAGCACTTCCGGAGCCCCCTTTTCTGTGTGCGGTCGGACTTAAGCTCACTGACCTTGGATCTAGGTCGAGTTAAGTTTTCGTTCCAAACGGATTTTCAGATCGCATGTGGCGGACCAGTTTTAGTTCAACGGTCACCGAAACTCGATCAGGGTTACAAGGACACTACCATGTATGGGAAATTTCTCCTGATCTGAGGGTGTATTTGGGTCAGATTCTGACGGTCTAAATCCTTATATTCGGCCCGCAAGCGACAAGTCTCACACACTTCACTTCAGGCTCAAGCGAATAGCTTCGGAATACTATCTGGACTTGATTTTCGAGTTGGTTGTCAAGCCCAGTAAGGCAGTCGTAATCGTATGGTTTCTAGTAATCAGATTTTCGACGTGCTGTCCAGATCCGATACGGAGTTTCAATGTGCTCCCAAGAGCAACCGAGAATAGAGTTTGATCCTAGATTTTAGGGTAACCTAGCGTCAATGATTCTACAAGTTTTGGGTCTTGCAGATCGTATTTAAAATGATTAGTGATGATTTCGCATGTAATCTAGTTTAACACTAGTTAATCCTCGTCTAACTTCTAAAGGATTTGACCCTGAGTGATTTCTGCTTGAGGTGCTATTCGGGTCTTTGTACGGATTTTTCCAAGACATTACAATCTACCCACCTTAAAAAAAATTTCGTCCTCGAAATTAGTACCTTTTCGTACTCCTCGAGAATCTGAGGTAGTTCTTTCTGACCTCGGCCTTTGTCTCCCAAGTAGCCTTTTCCTCAGTGTGATGCATCCACAATACCTTCATAAGTGGGATGACCTTGTTATGCAACACCTGATCCTTCCTGTCTAGGATACATGTCGGACGCAGTACATATGTAGTATCCTCGCTCAACTGCATCTGCTCACATCTGATAATGTGGGAAGGATTAGGAACATATTTCTTCAGCTTAGATACATGAAATACGTTGTGCACGCTTACAAGTGGTGTGGGCAAGCAAGACAATATGCTACCACACCCACTCAGTCTAATATCTGGAATGAGCCAATGAACCACGGCGTAAGTTTCCCCTTCTTACCAAACCGAAGGACTCCCTTCATGAGGGAAACTCGGAGGAATACATGGTCTCCAATTTCGAACTCTAGCAGTCGCCGCCTGGTATCGGCATAACTCTTCTGCCTGCTCTGTGCTATAAGAAGTCAACGCCTAATAATATCGATCTTTTCTGAGATCGCCTGTACTAACTCTAGGTCAATCAAACTGCACTCGCCAACCTCTGCCCAGTAATGTGGTGCTTGGCAAGGGCGCCCGTACAAGGCCTCGTAAGGAGCCATACCAATGCTCGCTTGAAAGCTGTTATTGTAGGCGAACTCTGCATACGGGACACAGTCATCACAACTGTCCTTGAAGTCCAAAACACAAGCCCGCAGCATATCCTTCAAAATCTGATTCACCCGCTCCGTCTGCCCGTTGATCTATGGGTGGAACGCGGTACTGAACTTCAACTTCACACCAATTGCTTACTGGATATGAGTCCAGAAGATGGATGTGAATCGTGTGTCTCGGTCCGACACGATATCCAGAGGAACTCCATGTAGACGCACTATTTCTTTGATATACAATATGGTCAAGTCATCTGCTGAGTTCGAAACTCTAATAGGGAGGAAACGGGCTGATTTCGTTAACCGGTCCACAATCACCCAAATGGAATGATGTCCCTTCCTCATCTTCGGTAGCCCTGAGATGAAATCCGTGGAAATGAAATCCCATTTCCATTCTGCTATGGGCATGGGCTGAAACAGTCCAGGAGGTCGGCAATGCTCTGGCTTGACCTGCTGGTAAGTGAGACAACGGGACACATAATCTGTTATGTGGAGCTTCATGTTGTCCCACCAGTATGAGCTCTTCATATCTCGATACATCTTCGTGCTTCCAGGATGCATTGTCAATTTCGAACTATGTGCAGCCTCGAGGACTTCCTATCTCAATCCATGAAGATTTGGGACGCATAGGCGGCCACGGTAACGTAAGCCCCCATCCGTACCAACTCTCTACCTGGCATCCTCATCATCGCTAGCGTGCTCTCGTAGCTTAGACAACCGCTCATCGCCCTTCTGGGCTTCGATAATCTTGTCATCAATAAGTGGCCACACCCGAATGTGCGCGACACTCTCAAATGGCTCATCCATGATGAGTTTCTGCTCGAAGTCCCGCACGAACTCTATCATATCCCACTCTGCTATCATCAGCGAAGCCGCAAATACTATAGCCTTCTTGCGGCTCAACGCGTCTGCCACAAGGTTGGCCTTGCCAGGATGGTAGGAAACCTCGAACTTAAAGTCCTTCAAGGTCTCCATCCATCGCCACTGCCTCATATTCAGGTCCCTCTGAGTGAATATATAGCGAAGGCTCTTATGGTCACAGAAAAGCTTGAACTCCTCTCCGTAGAGGTAATGTCTCCAGAGGTTTTATGCAAATATGATCGCTGCTAACTCGAGGTCGTTCGTAGGGTAATTCTCCCCATGTTTCCTCAACTGTTTCGAGGCATATGCAATCACCCCGTCCTTCTGCATAAGGACACATCCCAAACCAACTCAAGACACGTCGGTGTAAATCGTATGCTTGACCCCTTGCTCTGGCAATACTAGTACAGGGGTGGACGTCAGTCTGTCCTTCAGCTCTTGAAAAGTTACTTCCGCCTTCTCATTCCAGGCGAACTTCAGATCCTTTCGAGTTAATTGAGACAAAGGTCTGACTATCTTTGAGAAGTCCCGAATGAAGTGTCGGTAATAGCCTGCCAGGCTAGAAAACTCCTCACCTCAGTAACCGAACCAGGCTACTTCTAGTCCTGAATTACGGTTACCTTAGCAAGGTCCACCGCTATCCCTTCCCTGGACACCACATGTCCCAGTAACTTGACTTACTCTTTCCAGAAGTCGCACTTCTTGTACTGTACGAACAACTGGTTCTTCTTCAGAGTACCTAAGACTGCTCGCAGGTGTCCCTCATGCTCTTCCCAACTCTTGGAGTATATCAAAATGTCATCTATAAACACGATGACGAATCGGAAAAGAAATGGCCGTAATACCATGTTCATCAAGTCCATGAATACGGCCGGAGTGTTCGTAAGGCCGAACGACATCACGAGAAACTCATAGTGTCCAAAACTGGTCCTGAAGGCCATCTTTTGCACGTCCTCACCCCTGACGTGCAACCGATGATACCCTGACTGTAGATCGATCTTCGAAAAATAACGAGCCCCCTTCAACTGATCAAACAGGTCATCAATCCTCGGTAAGGGATACTTGTTCTTCACCGTCACCGTCACCTGATTCAGTCTGCGATAATCGATACACAATCGCAGTGACCCGTCGTATGAAACCGGCCTCCAACAGACCATCGATCTGCTTCCTCAGCTCCTCCATCTCACATGGAGGCATGCGATAAGTCAGCAATGAAATAGGTGTCACATCAGGTGTAAGGATTATGGTAAAGTCAATCTCACGTCGACACATCCACAAAATCCTGAACTATAGGCGTGTCTACAAACATCGGACTATCAATACTCTTCAACGAAGAAGCGTAATTCCTCAACCGGAAAGTGTGACTGACCTGAACAGGGAAAGAAAAGGTTGTGCCCTCAGGTCCATGGGCTGTCACCACCCTAGTCTCACAATCGATCTCTACTAGCATCCCAGTGAGCCAGTCCATACCGAAAATAACGTCGTAATGAAATAGGGGAACAACGATCAGGTCGACTAATATCGTCCTGCCCCCTAAGTCTATCGGGCAGCCCTCGCACATCCTGGTAATGTCAGAGAAGGTCCCTGTGGTGGTGATGACCCTTACTCCCATCGTAGGAGCAGTGTCCAACCCCAGTCGCTTGACTGCCGTACATGATATCATAGAGGTAGTGGACCTAGTGTCCATCAGCAAGAAGATTGATGTACCTTGGATCTGTGTCGTGATCTCAAAAGCCACCGGCGCTGCATCTACTGTCTCAGATGCCTCAGCTGTAAGTGAGTGCACACGAACCTGCTGTTGACGGTTCGTCTACGGAACCATGGGCCATTGAGGCAGCCTAAATCGGTGTGCTGACGGTCGAAACAAGGGGTATACAGGTGCAGTCCGTAGGGGTGGAGTCGATAGAACCCAAGGGCGAGAGCGGTCGATTCTCTGCAGCGGCGAAAACCCACTGTCTCTTATATGCATGAAACAGCTCTCCGCAGCGTGACCTAGTCTCCCACAATACGTACAGGTCACACCAGGTCGACTCATCGGAACTAGTGGCGCCGCGATCCTGGGAGGAGAGGTCTACGGGACTTCTTGCAGAGGAATGGCCTGCTCAGCATATTTGGTCATGGCCTAGGGATCATAGGCCCACGAGAACGTGACAATCGATCCCCGTCTTGCTCTACTGGCATAGACATGTGTACTAGCTCAGCATAGAAGGGTATGCTAGCACAACACATTTTCAAGCAAATATCAGGTCGTAGGCCCTTGGAAAAACGCCGCATTCACATCTGTGCGTCAGCAAGTATAGTAGGGACGTATCGGCCCAACTCCATAAACCAGTGCTCGTACTTTATCACTAACATGCCTCCCTATCTGAGGCATAAGAATTTATTCTCCTGCTTGTGCCGGTAGGTAAGGGGATAGTACTTCTCATGGAAGCGGTTCTCAAATGCTGCCCACGTCCATACATAATCAACTGCCATGGTCCATAGGACACTATCCCACCACAAGCTGGCCTCCTTCTCAAACATGAAGGTTACCAACTCAAACTATTCTGGCTTTGTACAGTGTAGCATCCTCAGCATCTTGGAGACGCGGTCCAGCAAATATTCAGCCTCCTCGGGTCTGTGAGAACCCGTAAAGGTAGGGGGCCGCAAGCGCTGGAATCGTTCAAGAAGGCCACTAGTATCCAAGTTCCCCGTAGGGTATACAGTAGGAGCAGGTAAAGTCACACCCTCATCCTGAGCGGAAGGCCCTACAGTCTCAGCAGGGTGTACTGATGGTGAAGGTGGAGTTGCACTCCTACCCTAAGCTAGGGCTCCTGCAATAGTGGCCAAAAGTTGCTGCTGCTGCTGATGTTGCATCTGCTGCTGGTGCATCATCATCAATAACTGCTCTAACCTATATGTAGGTGGGGCTGCCTGAGGCACGTGCTGCATCGAAGAAGACGCACGGTTCTGCTCATGAACCGGTGGTGTGTAAGGTGGTGGCCCAACTGTAGGACCAGTAGATGGCTGAGACTCAGGCATAGTCTCATGAACAGGGCCCAAACCGGGGTCCGTATGACCATCACTCCGGGGAGGTGCCTGGGCCATCGAATCAGTAAGTGTGAGGCGTGTCGTGCTCTGCGTGACCTTAGGTGGCATTCCCAACATGACATAGGGTGCAACTTGTGTAAGATGTAGCATAGCAATACACAATCTTTTAAACATTCACACACTTCATAACATAAGAGATTGCATGCATTTCATTAACCAAAATTTGTCATAATACATGAGACACAGTGTTACATGAATCATGACAGAAGATGCATGTGAGCTAATACAACTAAGACTTCAAACATTTAAAACACTCTACCAACTACTACACTACTAGGCCTATCAACATGAAAACACAAAAATCCTAACACAACAACAAAACAAACATATAGGGCAATGTCGTGGATGACTAGGCATCTGAGTCTAGCGAAGGAGGAGGGGCGCCCTTATCCTGCAGACAACACAGGATAGTTTTCAAGGTGCGACTCACCTTCTTGAACTTATATTTCACGAGGCCCCGAAGATCCATCATATCCTGTCATAGGATAGCCTGACCCTCCTCAAGTTGAGCTAAACGGGCATCCCTAGCAGCCCGATCAGTGTCCTGTTCCGGTGCCGTAGGAAGGGAGCTCTCCTCCATATCCTGGGCCTCCTCTTCTTCTTGTTCCTCCTCTATCTCTTTCCTACTTTCCTCTTCACTTTCATACTCCTCACTAGCCGTCTCATCCTCACTCTCATCAAGTCGGGCTTACCGCTGCCGTGACCCGATCTTCATCTGATTGAGAGTAGTTTCGTCGATGAAATGTTGCGGCACTGGGAGTTCTACGCCAAGACTGTAGTCGAACTCCCGTGCAATCTTGCATATAAGGCAGCCGAAGGGGATCGAATAAGTCCTTCTATTGGAGTGTGCAGTAAGAACTATCTGTCTCAAAACATACGTAGGCACGCACAACTTCTCTCCTTGCCCCCTTGGTATAGAAAGTCTACCATCAGGCGCATGCACTCACTGCGATTGTCCCACCTGGGGTACACGTTAAACGTGCAGATATGGTGGAGTAGGTGAAAATCATTCGTCATGTTTAATGCCAAGAGGCTATTGTTTGGCTACCATTGAACCAGTCGACCACAAAGGAAACGCGTACGGCGATCCCTTTCACTTGCGATCTTCTGATTCTTCTCGTTCACATGGACTTGGCCAAGCAGTATTCCCATGAGTCGAGCTATCAGGCCAACGTCAATTGTGGCCTCCCAACCTCTTCCCGCAGGAATCTTGAACTGTAAGGGCTTTAGCGTAGGCTCTTGAATATGGGCATAGAATGCTCGGACAGTGCCCACATTTGCATGATATTTTTCCTCAAACACAGGGCCACACCCGGCTTCACCCAGGTGCTCCAATAACAGATACTCCTCAAAGAGTTTCTCATCAACGTGTGCTTCAAAAAGGACCCTACGGCCCGCATATCTTCCATGGGACAAATCCGCCAGTAGAGCTCTTGGGAGAGGAGCCTGGGGATCGAGGTCCTGCTTAGTTCGTATCTTACGTTCAATGTCCGTGCTTGTGGTGGCACCTCTCGGTCTCCTGAATGAGTGGGGCGACTAGGCCTGACTTCATCCACGACACCCTTTCTCTTTCCCATGAGAGAGAGAAAGGTGGAAATTGAAAATACGACCATAATAAGCTCGAATAGAGCCATGGAAAAGTGAAGAAAAGGGAGGAAAGGGTTGGGGCTTTAGGTCTCCACGGATTTGAGCCTCCAAAGGGTGTGTCAAGGCTCAAATGATAGGGGTTAAAGAAGGAAAAGCAGACATATCAGACATTCCTAGATACTCCTATTAATGCAAGGATGAAATGTATTTGTGATGCATGCCCTCGCCTACAATCCCTCGTGCAACACCATCTTACGGTCGCGGCATGCTTTCTTCCCTCTGTGCTCTACAACCCGGGGCACATGCAATGCGATGTTATGAGCGAGATTACCAAGTTTTTATTAGTCCTTTTCATACAGCAGGATTGAGAAACTAAGGTACTTTCCTTATATCATTCCCAAATAAGGATCCATTCTAGGGTCGTCAGTCCTAGTAAGTCTCATACGATGTTGCGGTTCTAGGTCGCTACAATGGGCTCGTCGCCTGATCAGTACAGGCCTAGTTTATACTCTTGTTGCTACAGAAGGGTCGTCGCCTCCACGTAGACTCAGAGTACGCTCGAGGTCACTACAAAGGGCTCGTCACCTGATCAGTGTAGGCCGACAACTTGAATATAGTGTCCCATACCACCGTATTCGGCTCACGAGTCTGGGTTGCTCACTGGTCACTACGGGGAGACTCATCGTCCCATGTAGGCCGACATCTCGACCACGGTGTCCCATACTACCATATCCGGCTCATGAGTCTTAACGGATCAAGGTACCAAGGTTAAACAAGATTTCACTTGTGAGTTTGGCACCTTAGGTTCAGGCAGTGGCGTCCATACATGGTGAACATACATCGGGTCAATCGGGTTATTTGACGAGCTCGACTAGCCCGAGCGCACGACAAGTTGAACGCCATGAAGCGCGTAAGTATTCCGCATGGCCTAACCATTGTCGCTAACCGAAGTACGGCACAGATTCGCTAAGCACGTCTCGTGTGGTGAAACAACCTCAACCACCAAATCAGGGTCGGTTACCCATTGCCTGGACTATATCATAGTCCCAACCTCATTCCATTTCAACAGGTAATCATAGGAGACAGTCACAGCAGTAATGAATGAATAATTCTATTCTTGCAATCATATGAGCATGTTGTGAAGTGCAACACAAATATGATTTCACACACATTCATTCCATAAATAAAACAGATATCATAATGTAAACATACATGGAGGAAATCATACACATAATTAAGGTAACCGAGAAGCATATCTCAATCCTCATACAAGGTATTCCTTATTAACAACTAGCTTATTCAGACATTTCTACAATCACTTAGACTACACACATCTTCATACATATTGTATGTTGGTTATACATGTACTAGGCCAAATCCTTTTACTAGGGATTTGCCCTGTATACCACACGCCTATACCCAAGGCGGATAATCATGGCATGCACGAATCTGGGTTCCATACTCATTTAATCATTTCCACAAACACGTGGGCTACACACTTTAACATATATAGCGTATATTGGCCGTGGCGTGATTTAAGACAAGTCCTTTCGCTAGGGAGTTGTCGCATATATAACAAGCATATAGTCACAACAAATAATCATCTTAGACACAAATTCAAATTCCATACATATTCAAACATTTTAATACATACATAGAATACACTATATGTAACATAGCTCATATATAATCGTAAAGTGAAACAAACAACACATTTTGCATGTGAAATAGCACCCACGTCGAGAATAAATCATTAACCAACATTGAAAGCCTTGAAAACCATAACCTATACGTCTATAGTCCGCACCTTACACCGATAAACGCGTAACGGAGTCGTTTTAGACATTAAGTCATTGTCAATGGCGGATTTGCAACCTATAGCATGAACTAGGTTAGCTATTTCATCATTTCAACTATTTGAAACCCTAGAACAGATTAGGGTTAGGTTTTCTTACCTAAGAACGGGATTGGTATCGCCGGTAGAGGGATACAGAAGTGATGGTAAGGCACGTGGAGTAGTGGGATCGAATCCTAGGAAGAATCCCCACTTCTCTCTCTCTCTTTCCTTTCTTCTCTTTCTTAGGGTTTAGAAAATTTGTGTGAAGTGAGAGGGAGAGGGTTTAAGGTCCTTATATAGGCTCGGAACTGATGGGAATGACCCCAGGGCCAAGGTATACTTAGGTTATGTCCAAAGAGCGTCTGTTTCAGCTCAATGGAGCACTTTTGGAGCCCCCTTTTCTACATGCTGTCGGACTTAAGCTCATTAACCTTGGATTTAGGTCGAGTTAAATTTTCGTTCCAATCGGATTTTCAGATCGCATGTGGCGGACCAGTTTTAGTTCAACGGTCACCGAAACTCGATCAGGGTTATAAGTACACTGCTATGTATGGAAAATTTCTCCTAATCCAAGGGTGTATTTGGGTCAGATTCTGACGGTCTGAATCCTTATTATCGGCCCGAAAGAGACAAGTCTCAGATTACTTTTATTTCTAAAGATATCCACATTTCTCACACACTTCACTCTGGGCTCAAGCGAATAACTTCAGAATACTATCTGGACTTGATTTCCGAGGTGGTTGTCAAGCCCAGTAAGGTGATTGTAATCGTATGGTTTCGTAGTAATCGGACTTTCGACGTGCGGTCCAGATCTGATAGGAGTTTCAATGTGCTCCCAAGAGCAACCGAGAATAGAGTTTGATCTTAGATTTTAGGGTAACTTAGCGTCAATGATTCTACAAGTTTTGGGTCTTGCAAATCGTATTTAAAGTGATTAGTGCTGATTTCGCATGTAATCTAGTTTAACACTAGTTAATCCTCGTATAATTTCTAAAACATTTGACCCTGAGTGATTTCTGCTTGAGGTGGTATTCGGGTCTTTGTACGGATTTTTCTGAGACGTTACACTTAGGGCTGAGTTCCTTGAGCAGACTCGGCCACAACGAGGGCTTTCTTTTTTCTCTTAGCCATTAGGGGGAAGGAACAAAAATGGCTCAAGCTAGAGATAGTGTGACCTTGGCTTTATTGTCGTTCACACAAATGTGGCCAATTTGTTATTGTCAAGTTTTGGTTAAACAAATGTTATCAATCACAGAGGTGAGACCACCGATGGGCCTGCATAATAATAGGAAGATGTAGACAATTGGGGGAGCAAATGACATCTATGGAGCCTTCAATGCCTAAGTCAGGTTGGTAGACTCAGATTTAAAGACTTGAGCTTGACTTTCTTGTTTTACCTCCCTTCGATTATAGTGGGAATACTTATATGGTTCGTTATGTGGTATCGAGACTTGGATATCCTTATGAAATTTGTTGGATTCACGAGAGGATCCTTATTTGGAAGTGAATCTACCTCCGAAAGTATCGTCGAGCTCGCCCCGATTGGCGTGACATTCGATTAGGATCATACCAAATCTTTCATTTCCTAGTTCTAGGCGGGATTCTCTCTGAGATTCCTACCTCGCCTCTAGCTGTGGTCGATCTGGTCGGCTTAAGAGATGGTTCTCCCAACCGAGTTCTGCCTGTAAGTAGTTCAACTCAGGGTCAGATCGGGGCCATCTCTTCATTAGGAGAATTACTCACTATATCTTCTATGCTCTGTGCCCTATCAATTTGGGAAGCCTGTCCTGGTAATTTATTCGGTTCAACTTCAATACATTTTTCTTATGATCGGCTATACTTTCCGTGTAGTGGATCAGTTTTATTTTACCCACAATAGTGATTTTAATATAAAAGGTTTGACAAGTAATCTAGACTATCCATCATGTGATCCCACCTTTGATTGCCCATCATATAAAGATCATTTTGATTGTATGATCTTAACCATATGTGTAACATCCCGGATTTTTGCCAATTTGGGATTAGATGTCCTTAGGCGATGGGTTGCTCTTAATACCTTATTATTTCGTCAGAACTGAACCCCACAGTCTAAAATCGCTTCTGAACCCATTTCCTTCACAAATCCCACCCTTCACTACCTTGTGCCTTCAATTTTTCAAAGCACTTTCGCCCTAGACACTAACTTAAACTAGCTAAGTAGTAAAACTTGGATCACTTTATATACAAACTGCAAAGGCCTAAGTACCATCTCAACCAGAAAACAATTAGGATTAAATCCTTTAGAAATTTAACAAAGTTAACTAAGTGCAAACTCGATTAGCCATGAAATCCGTTGGGATCGCTTTAAATACGATCTGCAAGACCCAAAACTTGTAAAACATGTGACTCTAGGTTACCCTAAAGTCTAGAGCCAAACTCATTACCCGTCTGCTCTCGGGACTGAAACGAAACTTCGTATGAGGTCTAGATCGCACATTGGGAGTCCGATTAACACGAAGCTAAGGAACCAGGACCGCCCCACTGGGCTTGACAATCATCTCAAAAATCAGCTCCGACCGATGTCCCACGGTCATTTATTTCGATCCAGAGCGAGGGTGTGTGAAAAACACTATTTCCATCCTAATAAAAATATCAGGAATAGTGATCTGGCACCATTCGCTTGCGCATCAGTATTAAGCAACCTGACCGTCAGAATCAGACCAAATTACACCCTCGGATCAGGATCAAAAATTTCAGGAACATTTACATGTACTTGGAATTTCGGATCGTGGCCCACTGACCGTTGAACTGAAAGTGGCCCGCCACGTGCGATCTGGGAATCCGTTCGAGTCGAAAACGTAATCCCTCATAGATCCATGTGTGGTGAGCTTAAGTCTGACGTTTGGCTCAAGGAGGGCCACCAGAACCTCTCTTTTGAGCTGGAAAAGTGACGAAATACCTATATTAGCAGTAACCTTTGAACAGGAGTCTATTTCGGTGAGTTTTGAGGCTATATAAGGACCTTAAACCCTCTCCCATTCCAGCCATACGAATTTGAATTTGAGAGAGGGAAAAGAGAGAGAAAGTGAGGGAGAAGTGGGAGAATCTCCCTGCCGTCCTTCCCTGCTGCTATCCATGCTCCACCGCATCCTTCTTGACGCTTTTTCGGCGTTTCCGGCGTCGTTTCTAGGTAAGAAACCCTAACCCTAATCTGTTTTGGGGTTTAGATTGTTGTAGGTTGTGAAGTAGCTAACCTATTTCGTTCTATAGGTCGCCTAGTTGCCGTATACGGAAGCTTAGCAAACCTATCAACTCCGTTACGATTCTACGACAAAAGGTGCGGACTTTAGGTGTATAGGTTACGTTTTTCAACGCTTTCAATGTCAGATAATGATAGATTCATGATCTGCATGCAATTGCACATGTACAAAGTGCTTTCCGTTTCCTGTTTCGATTAACATTGTAGAATATGGAATTTCACATACTCTAGATATACGTAGAAATACCGTATACGTATTTTTTTTGGAGAAGTGTTTGACATGTTTATTTAATGTATGATTATACTATATATGGATAAAATACTAGTTTGGCGAAAGGAATCGCCGTAATACATGTTCACTTGTAAATGCTACGTATGTTGAAATTGTGTATTCTAGAAATACTGTATACGTATAAATTTTGGAGATGTATGTATCATGATTATTTGCTGTAGTAATATATTATACATGGATAAAATACTAGCTTGGGTAAAGGATAGCCCTAATACATGTTTTACTAACATACACCATGTATGTTGTAATAGTGTATTCTAAGTGTTTGTGGAAATGGCTGAATGAGTATAGAATTCTCATTCGTGCTCGCCATGACTAATTGTCATGGATTCATGATTGATGTATTGGCGATACCCCCCTTTGACGAAAGGATTTGCCCTAAGTCACGCCACGGCCAAATACACTATATATGCTAAAATGTGTGGCCCAAGTGTTTGTGGAAATGACTGAATGAATATGGAACTCGGATTCCTGCTTGCCATGACTATCCGTCGTGGGTGTACGCGTGTTATGATTGGGGCAACTCCCTAGTGAAAGGATTTGGCCTAATGCCTATGTGATCGACATATGTCGTGTATGTTGATGTATGTTTGTTTAAGTGTTTCTTGAAATGTCTGAATGAGTAGTAGTTAGCAAATTGTAAAGTATAAGGGTGTTGAGATATGATTCTCAACCTCTTTTAACTATGTGTATGATCTCCTTTGATAGTTGTGTGATTAGGAATTGAACATGTACAAACTCATGCTTGTGTTGTGATTCATAACATGCTCAACTGCTTTATGATTTTAACTATGTGATGCATATGTTTAATTTATATTTATGTTGTATGATCCGTCATGGGTGATGGGGGAGCGGAGCAACGAGTGCGTGCAACAGCCCTGGCAGCCCTAAACGGATAATACCAGACTAATTGTATGATTTGAATCCTGATCTATTACTGCTTTATATCTCTGTAATTGATTGTGTTTGGGGCTATGATTATAGTCCAGGCAATCGGTAACGAGATTGAACTCGTGGCTGAGATTCATTTGCCACGTGGGATGTGTTCGACGACTCGAGTCGTGCGTTGCCTGTCGACAGTGGCTAGGCCACACGAAGTTGTTTACGCACTTCATGTCGTGCAGCTCAACGGGCGATCGTGCTAGTCGAGCTCATCAAGTAACCCGATCTGCCTTATGCATGTTCACCCTGTTTGGTCGCTACTGCTTGAACCTAGGGTACCAAACTTACCAGTGGCGATCCCCGTTTAACCATGGTACCTAGATCCGCTAAGTCGCATGAGCCGGACATGGTGGTATGGGACACCGTGGTTGAGCTGTCGGCCTACGCTGGGGCCATGTGCCTCCCCGTAGTGACCATTGCGCAATCAACTCGTGAGCCGAATATGGTGGTATGGGACACTGTATTCGAGCTGTCGATACTTCGGCGAGAGCCGAGTACGGTGAGATCTGTGCTCGTGCTGACGGGCGACGAGTCCTCCGTGGTATCATCGAGTACACTCCAAGGGTCTGTGATTGGCCACGAGTCTTTCACAGCAACTAGAGTGTGAGTTGAGCCGAGTACGGTGAGACCTGTACTTGAGCTGACGGCTAGTGATTGAGCCGAGTACGGTGAGACCTGTACTCGAGCTGACGGCCAGTAATTGAGCCGCATACGGTGAGATCTGTATCCGCGCTGACGGGTGATGAGCCCTTTGCGATGCCTTCACTACGCTTCTCAAACCATAACATCGTATGCGAATAACTAGGATTGACGACCCTAGAATGGATCATGTTTGGGAATGATACAAGGGAGGTACCTTAGTTTCCTAATACTGCTGTTTGAAATGGACTAATAAAAACTTGGTAATCATGAGCATCATCGCACCGCATGTGCTTGGTAGATGTGGTGCACTGAGGGAGTAAGCATTCGCGAACGTAAGATGATGTCGCTTGAGGGTGGTTTGGCAAGGGCATACAACATCATGTCATTTCATTCTTGCATTTAATAAGAGTAGTTAGAATTGTTTGATTTGTACCGCTTTATCATTACTGCTTGATTGAATTGATAACATGTTAACCTATGCCTTATTGTTCCATTGAGTTGATCACTCACTCCCACGTTACGGGACGGTGTTCCGAACACCCACCAGATTTGTTGAATTTCAGGTGATGGCGATGCTTGTGAAGCAGAGCCGGACTACTTCTGTGATGATAGGAGGAGTTCTCCTATCTGTATCTCTCTGGCAGGTCAATGGAGACCTGGTATTGTATTGACGGGGTTATGGTTCTTGGGATAGAAGGCATTACACTTCCTCACATTTGGTAAATTTTAGAACTGCACTTGTATTTATTTAACCTGGTAATGTTATCACACTCTGGAGACTCATCATAAGTTATATATTTTATTTATCTATCACAGTCTTCCGCTTGCAAACTTAACTGTCTCTGGAGTATGATATGCTGTTTTGGCTTAATCTCACTCATGTTCAATGCACGAATATAGTCAACATTCAATCATCATTCATTTTGTTGCATAAGTGATGTTCTGGAACTCGGGAGTTGAGTTTATGCTCGACCCCCGATTTTCAGGGCGTTACAATATGATCTCCAATAAAATGCTTTGTCCACATTGATTAAATTAGAAAAGTTCCAATTAGTGATCTAGAGCTTCCAATGTGTGTCCACACCGATTCCTTTTAAGAATTATGCCAATCGGATGATCCTAACTATTCTATCTATATTTAGTACCATGGATAACTCTTATTGGTTTGAAAATAATAATAATAATAAATGGACAAATCTTATTGGTTTGAAAAAAAAAGGTCCGGTCATTGTCCATCATCCACCACTCACCTTCCGTTCCATATCCTATCAAAATTTACTTTGATTATTTGCTGCTAACCATCCAACCAATGACTTAAAAATAAAAGCTCCCAATTAATAACAAAATGAGTTGATTGATATTTGACGTTCATCAATATAAAGCCACTTTTGGTGGCCCATCCTTCTCAAAAATTACTTGAATGGTATGCTTAACGGCCAATTAGTGGTTGGGAAAATTGACAGATGGCAAAATTTCCTCAGTGAAACCTGAAGATCAATCCCAACCTTTAATTAGGACACTTCTTTTTTAACTTTTATTTATTTATTTATTTATTTACTGCAAATATTACTAGGGATTTATGATTGGAAGTTATACTAATTAGGTTCTTTTAAAGGGATAAAATTACAAAAATGTTTTTATTTAAGCTTTGCTTTAAAAAGTAGTGAAAGTTAAAAATTGTGGGGGCCATGTGGTATGTGTATAACAGTCAAGCCATCCAACATATATGCACTCCACCGTGACAGTAATACAGACAAAACATCAGGCCAACCAGAGATCATCAGATAGGCTACGGTTGATTGGGATATTTTGAATGGTCCATATTATATTTTATGAATTGGACTGAGTCCCAGCTTGACCTTGGACCTAATTTCAGGGCCTGGCCTGTCCCCTTTGGCCAAATTCAGGGGGCCAGGATGTATCCGGTTTGGTTGTCTGGGCCACGCTTTATAGACCATTGCCAGGCCATGACTGCCGTTGCTTCTCCAAAAGCCCTAAAAAGTGGGTAGTTGAATTCCGTTCATTCGGCCCGCACTATGACGATGTACCACTGAGCGATGGAAAAGGCTGGAGCCACAACCCGTTACAAGTAGGGAAGTGTCAAGTACAAAGTATTTATGGTGAAAGGACAGGGCTGCCTTTTTATCCCGAGCCTTTTAACGACTCAGGCACAACAAACATTTTTGCACGGATTATGGGTTGTAGCCAAGTTAACTTATATAAAACCGGTTACAGGTGATGCAACTTATAAAATTTCCCTCCATTTTTTATTATTATTTTGAAATGCCCATAAAAAAAGCCCAAGTAGCAGCAAGTGGTGACCAGGGTGAACATGTATGACCCAGCCCCAAACTAAAGATGGTCCACTCGTTAAGTGGGCCACATATATCATCATCATCACCATCTAAGCTTGGTCCACTCTTTGGGCCACGTATATCATCATCATCATCATTACTGTTGATACAAAAAACTGGTGCGTCTTCCTCTGCCCTACCTGCACAAGAAGGAGACAAAGGAAACCCTAGCTAGAGTCGGAGACCCTCCGATGCTAAAGTCAGTGATAGGACCGTAGTTAGAGGTTTTTAGAGGAGAGTTTTCTGCGTACCTTTCACCTTGGAGGTTTCCTATATTTATAGGAATGGGAGGGTCCTAACGTGTAGGGATTCTTCTCCTGATTTCTTGGAGATTTTGTATCAATCCGTTTTTGGTCTCCATCCGATCCCAAGATCATCGGGATCGGGGATCCTTTTACGAGATTTTCGGGACAACATTTTCATTCACATTGTCTTTTCCTTGCTCGGCCCAGTCCTGACCGACTCTGTTGATGAGTCAGTCTCGGCCAACTTTAAGGATCGAGTTGCTCGCCATTTGTCTGATAAAATGGAACCAATCCGTAATTGATGTCCTTTCTTAATCCGATAGCTGACTATGTAACCGACCTAATTTGAGTCGGTTTTATGATCGGTCGAGGTGCTTCTAAGCTTTGGGCCTTGATCAGCCTCTTTAGATGTTGCTTCCTCGTTTTCTGAGTTAACTTTATGCATCTTATATACTTAGCCTTGTGGCTCGTGACTTTATAAGTCTCGGTCGGGGCTTATTCCATGCAATCCGAACTAAGTCTCTCCATTAGGCTTTTTGCTTCCCTGCCTCGGTCAGGCTTATTGCCTCGGATCACCGGGCAATTTCAGTAGAGTTGGTCCATTCCATAACGAGGTCCCCGGACTTGTCATATTTTTCCCAAGCAGTAAGCCCCCTTACTCCTTGTGTCGACCGTGTTGATCCTAAGGAGTAATGAGTTTTTTTGATTCGGCTTGAACTGGGGACCGATGTTATGATGGAGCATTTAATGTTCGCAGGAGTTGTGTGTCGTTTAGAACATACGTTGATTCGTTGATCAAGGCCGCACGCGCGAGAAGCCGTAAGCGCGTTTCTTCGGCTAATGAGCTCTGGACGTGTGGTGAGGGCGATATCTCCGTTAGTTGGTGCTTGCCACATGTCGAGCAGGGGAGTCGAAACGGCCGTCGATTTGACTCCTTAAATGCCCTTGCCACGTGGCAGGACTATGAAAGGAGGAGCGGCATGCCCCTTTCTCATTTTTGCGCGCCTATTTTTCTTCTTCCTCACTCTCCTTCTTTCTCGCTTCGCGTTTTGCCATTCTCTCTTCTGTTTCCATTCTCTTGCTTCGACGTCCACCCCTTTCGCCATCTCCAGTGAGTTCCAACTATCTCCCTCCCTTTCACTTTTAGTTCTCGTAAAAATGCAAGGTTCCCAGAGCCTCCGGGAGGGAGCTTCCGGTGACGAGGGTGAACGAGACACTTCTGGAATGTCTCGGAATCGCCCTCGATGCTGGCGGAGATGGCCATAGGTGCCAATGAAGCTTTCCAGTATTAGAAAAGAGTAGCTGGGTCCTCAGCGGAGCGTCTTGTTTCTGTGGGTCCCTCTCACGAAGGGGCATCATTGGCGACTGCCCCTGGCAGACCTAATCCTCCTGGGGAGGAAGAAGAGGATGAGGAGGTCGAAGGGGCTAGCGAGTCGGTTTCCACCCACAGATCGGCGAAGGCTGTTTAGTCGGCGGCTGAGGGAGGGGAGGCAGGAGATGAGCAGAAGGGTCTGGTTCCCTCGGTTTTAATCGAGGCTGATCTGGATAGGATCAGGGTAGGGTACCATGTCCCAGACTTAGTCATCCTTCACCTTCCCCTACCGAGTGAGTTACCTGACTGTCCTCCTGCTGGGATGGTCACAATGCGGCTTGTGTCTGCCCCTCCAAGGCATTGTTCGGGATTTTCTTTCTCGACTCCAGATTGCACCTGGGCAGATAGTTCTGAATGGGTGGAGGAACTTGTTCAGATGCTCGGTGTTGTGGGCTGAGACAGAACAACCCCCATTGACTATCAACGAGTTTCTCCATCTGTATCAAGTACGATCGAATCCGCAACAGCCCGGCTGGTACTTTTTGTGTGCTTGGCGGAATAAGGGCAGACCTTTGATAACCGACCCACCTACTTCCAACAAGCACTGGAGAGATAGATGGTTCTGGGCGTGTGGCCCCTGGGATACTGCTGAGCCGGGACTTATTGAATCTCGTGTTCCTCGGGCGTTCTCTCAAGCAAGTGACTTGGCATACGCTTCTTATCTATCTTCTTGTACTAGTGTCTTTGAGTCTGATTGAATACGTTTTGCAGATATTCCGGAGCGAAGGCTGAAGCTCGAAGCAGGCGCTTTAGCTTGGATCAAGGATCTGAAGGTGTTAAGTCCGGAGGAGCGGTCTTGGAAGATACTTATCTAGTCGGAGCATCTTCTTGACTCGGGTTTGAACTCAGCCTTAACAGGTAACTTTTAGCTGTTGAGTTGCATTTCCCTCGAATTTTATTTGATTCGTCTTGCTTTCGACGCAGAGATGGCTGAGGCAAGGCCCGTCCTCCGTCCTCCTTCCATGATGAAGGCCCTTCCGAGGTCAGAGACTCGGTCAGAGATTTGGCCTTCGAAGAAGCCGAAGACGGTCTCGAAGGCTAAAGGGCAAGCCGCCCCGACCATTCCAACCGTAATAATCCCCAACCTTGAAGAAGGGGTGGAAGTGGCGGAAGCAGTGGCTCCCGAGTCTCAGGCGGCTTCTGAGCCAGGACCTGTTGCAAAATAGGTTCCGGAGCAGAGGGAGGAGCAGAGGGAGGAAAGGAGAGGGGAGCCTTCAAGAGGGCAGATGACTCAACATGAGTCATCGTTCTTCCAGCGGGCTGTGTCGGACATGGTCCCCTGGGCGATTTCTCACGGGAGCGAGAAAGAATTCGCAGCCCTCTTCGAAGCTCCCCAGAGACGAACTCTCTCTCATGCTCCAAAGATTCTCCTCAAAGTAAGACTTGAACTTCTCACTTATCTTGCCGATCCCTTCGATTTTAATCTGAATTTGCATTCTTCTTTTGCATTTCGCTCCTTGTTTGCTCAGGGCTAGCTTGGATCTGGCCGAGGCTCAGAGTCGAGCAGGGGAGGCTGAAGCAGCTTGGAAACGGGCGACGGAGGTGAAAGTACGACTTGAAGCTTCCGTGACTCGGCTCAACATAATAGTCGATGACTTAGGGCTTGCTAGGAAGGCCATCGACGAATCTAGAGCCAAGGGCGCTCGTTTAGCCTCACAATTGCAAGAGGCCTGGGAGAAGCGTCGGCTAAGTCGCCAGGCTCTAAATGCCTCCGAGGAGAAGTTGTCTCGGCTTAGGACCGAGACTAAGGCTGCCATTGAGTAGGCCAAGGCCCAAGCCTTAAAGGACTTTCTTGAGTCCCGAGAGTAACTAGAGGAGCGGGATCGCCTGTATCAGGACGGTTACACCAAGTGCGTCGAACTGATGAAGGAATCCTTCCCCGATCTTGATCTTTCAGGATTTAATGAAGGTGCCTCTGGGTTTGAAGGTCTAGAGGCCGAGGTAGTTGGGTCTGCTGTTGTTGCGGCTAGTATCGAGGTCGATTCTGAGGCTGCTCCTGAGGCGGCAACAGCTGAGTTCGAGCCACCTCATGAGTTGGCTCCTGATGAACCTTGGAGCTAGTTTGAAGATCTTAAGCACTTTAAGCACACCAAGCTTCAAACACTTCAAGCACACCAAGCTTCAAGGCGGGCTCGAGAGCATTTGCAACTGAGAGAGGGGATCATGTGTCGTGGCCGACTTTTTTTGCTTTTTTCTTTGCTATCCCATCAATGCAAATTATAACATAGGAACTGATGTGATCCAATGAAACACACTTACTGATGAATGAATATACTTGGTTTTCTTATTCATTTGACTCAACTTACATGTTTTTCATTCTTTACTCGATCGAATCCTTTGAATTGCTTGACGACCGATCTATGGATAATAGATTTTTAGATGCTCGGCATTCCAAGGATGAGGAAGTAATTGACCAGTTAGATCTTTCAACCGATATGTTCCAGGTTGGATGGTGTTCGAGAGACAACATAGGGTCCTTCCCAATTAGGTCTTAGTATGCCTACACCAACCTCCTTAGTGTTTAGGAACGTTTTTCGGAGGTCCATGTCTCCCACTCGGAAGCGTCTAACCTTGACTCAGGCATTGTAGAACCGGGCTACTTGTCGCTGTCGAGCCATCATTCGCTGTCGAGCCCTTTCTCTTCATTCTTCCAAGAGGTCGAGTCCGAGAGCCAACAATTCTTCATTGTCTTCTTCATTAAACAAACTAACTCGAGCTGGAGGTAGTCCGATCTCCACTGGAGTGACGGCTTCCAATCCATATGTAAGGGAGAAGGGAGTTTCTTTTGTGGTGGTGCAAGCGGTGGTTCAGTATGCCCATAGAATTTTAGGAAGTTCCTCGGCCCATGCTCCTTTAGCTCGATCGAGTTTAGTTCGAAGATGCTATTTGATAATCTTGTTGATTGCCTCGACCTGTCCATTCGTCTGAAGATGATGGGGGGACGAGTAAACGTTTCTTATTCCGAGATTGTCACACATCTCTCGGTATTGTCTGTTGTCGAACTGCTTCCCATTGTCGGTGATAATGGTCCGAGGTATCCCAAATCGACAAATAATGTTTTTCCAAACAAAGTTTGTGATCTTTTATTCAGTTATCTTAGCCAATGGCTCGGCTTCAGTCCATTTTGTAAAGTAATCCACCGCAACGACGACGAACTTAGTCTGGCCTTTTCCTAAAGGGAGTGGTCCGATGATGTCGATTCCCCATTGTGTGAAGGGCTAGGGACCGACCATAGGGGTTAGCTCCTCAGCTGGCTGTCTTGGGATTGTTGTAAACCTTTGGCATTTGTCGCAACTTTAGATGAGCTTACGAGCATCATGCTGAATAGTTGACCAGTAGTATCCTTGTCGTAAAACCTTATGCACGAGTGATCATCCTCCCGAGTGATTTCCATAAATCCCTTCGTGGATTCTCACAACACATAATCGGCTTCACAGGGAATTAGGCATCGTAGCAGAGGAGCGAAGAATCCTTTCTTATATAACACTTCGTCAAGTATGGTGTAATGAGAGGCTCAGACCTTAAATCGTCAGGCCTCGGCAGGATCTTCGGGCAACTTTCCACTGGCGAGATATTGGACGATCGGGTCTAGCCAAGTAGGTTTCAAATCAATTGAATGTACGGTCGAGCTAACCGAGTCATCAATACTCGGCTTAGCAACGTTCTCGATTGGAACGGACCTGAGTATGTCATCTTCGTTGGTAGAGGCAAGTTTTTCTAGTAGATCGGCCTTAGTGTTTGTCACGCCCCAAACTCGGAAACCGGGCTCACAAAATCCTCGATTGCCGAATCCGGTCTCGACAGCCTCCGTAGAACCCCATTCTTGGCTCCCAGCGCCCATACGCCAGGTTCCGATCCTGGGATGCTATAAGGAGGATTTTTCAACATCAGTTTAATTTATAATAAGCATAACCAAATGCATAACCCACAAATAACAACCAAAAACTCCATCACATTTCCACTATGATCAAAAACTTTACAATTACAATGAACATAAAGAGAAATACAATGAGAATGGACAAAAAGCTCCAAAAAGATCTGCTCTACGCTCCTGCCTCAGCGCTACTGCGTCCTCGCTTCACCTGCAAGCAACGGTCGTGCATAAGCTTATAGAAAGCTTAGAGGGTGGTGAAAGTGTGTGCACAAGGTAATAATGCAGATATGCAGTATCAGAGTAATGCAGAACATGCTGATGAATCCATGAATACCACTAGCCGTACCAAGGCTATGCAATGCAAGGCATGAATGATGTCGGCCATACCAAGGCCATGCGATGCGAGATGCAACACAAGCATACAAATCCTCATCTATATCCATATATCAATACAACTCATCTCTTGAATAACCGGGGTCTAGTACACTCCAACCAAATTGCCGCCCCATCGCACACAACAAGGTGAGTGGAAAAGACCTCACTATTCGCCTGCCAATATCGGGCTCTGCTTGTCGATAGCGGACCCATTCCTCGAGCTGGTCAAACTCTGCCTAGCATTGCCTCCTCCTTTCGGGTGGGTAAGGCCGCACCCCCTTCCAACAGACCACGACATAGTGGAAAGCGCAGTCGCCTGATAATCGGCAATCGGCGCTCCTGCACCCACTCGATCTAGACATTGGAGCAACCTCTTGGTACCATAAGGGTTTAGGGACTTTCACCCAGGGATATCTATAGCACCCCATGTAGAATATGATTTTCGGTATCCAATCCTGCCAACCGCGTTATGACTGTGGTGGCTATGACCCTGATGTCCCTAGGGCATATCGTAATCATGTCACACAATGCGAAATGCATGAATCACACTATCCAGTCATGCAGTAATCCTGCGCGTATCGTGGGCTCACGTAGGGCAACACTGCCTAACCGGGAGCCCATAAACAACCTGCCCTAAGGCATATGCTATGATCAGTCACCTCTCATATCAAGCATACATATGATGCATATGATCATGAGTCATGGAACTATACAAAACATGTAATAAAGTAATGAACTATCCTCACAACGCAGATTGGTCTAAACGGCCTACATGCAACGAGTACGGGCCTATTAATGGGCCCTAGGGAGAGTCGTAATGCGGACATTTAACCAACATTAACCTTATATGTGGACGTCAAACCAACATTGCTCTCAAGGCGTAGCCCGTAGTGAATATCATTGCATGAACCAGGTTGGGGTTACACATTGCAATGAGCCTTAGGTTCATCCCATTGGGCCTTAAATACATCAAATGGGCCATACCATATGGGCCTTTCATTTGTCAAGTGGGCCACATCAATGGGCCTTATGCGCATTGCAATGGGTCATGACCCGTGGGCCTTAGATTGCATCAAATGGGCCTAGTCTCATAGGTCTTATATGTAACAAATGGGCCACACCAATTGGGCCCCCATATGTACATCAAATGGGCCTCAACTCATAGGCCCTAATACATCTCAATGGGCCTTAACCCATGAACCCCTAAAACATCAAATGGGCCTAGTCCCATGGGCCTTACATCCACATCAAAGTGGGCCCCAATGATCTACCACAAATACATTAAGATGGACCTCAAAACATGCCAAGGTGGGGTCCACTTGAACTTTAGATCTGTTTCATTCTTTAACTCATGCCATAAAATGGTCCTTCAAAATGGATAGACGGATTGGATGTAACATATACATCATGGTGGGGGGTCCACATGAGGGTCCACCATAAAGTATATTATATTACATAATATAATATAATATAATATTATACACACACACACACACACACGTGCACACACCACACACACACACACACACACGCATGCACCCACGCACACACCCACCGTCCACTAGACGGTGGGAATACATGCATCACAGCGGGCTCCACCGTCCAGGCGGACGGTGGAAAATACATAAATCACTGTGGGTCCCACGTGGGGCCCACTGTAATGTTTACCTCCCATCCAACCCGTTCATAAGGTCATGCAGACCTAGATGAAGGGTAACAACAAATTTCAGCTTGATCCGAGACTTCTGTGGGCCCAAAAAGGGTTTTAATGGCAGACCTTCAATTCACACTGTTTCCTTTGGTGTGGGCCGCCAAAGCACTGGATGGGCCTGATTTTTGGAGGGGACCCACTCCAGGGAGGGGCCCACCCAATGAACGGGATGGATGACACATATACATCATGGTGGGGCCCACGACAGGAGTCGTGGGTGCTGCCTGTCCGCGTGCCGCTGGCATAGGTGCGCAGGCAGCGCCTGCCGCAACCTGACACAGCAGCAACGCTGCTTCCTTTCTTCTTTCTTTGTTTTTTTTTATTTTGTTTTTTGGGAAAAAATTTCATGTGGGGCCTGCTACCGGAGAATCCACTCTGTCCAGTGGATTCTATGGCTCGAAATGCACAAAACAAGTCTAATATACATAATATTTGGTGTGTAGGTGTAGCAAGGTGGGTCCTAAAAGCTTTGACCGGTAGGAAACAGAGTTTTCTATGGTATGGCCTGCCTGATTATCAGATTAGCCTCATTTTTCGGCTCAACGCCTAAAATGGGTTGGGAAAATGGATGAATGGCATGGATTGAACCCTTACATCAGGGTGGGGCCTATTTATGAGGTCCACATAAAAAGCTTGAACCAAACTTATATCTGTGTTTTCCCAAAAGACGTTTAGACGCTGGACTCTTTTGGGCTTAGCAAATAGCAGTAAAGTGGGCCCTGCTTAGGTGGTCCACCACATGATAGGTGGTGTAGGTTCAATACATATAAGGTGGGCCCCACAAGCAGATGGTTTGGATAAAATACACGCCTCATGGTGGGGTCCACAATACAAGGAAGATAGAGAAAGAGAGAGATAGAGAGAAACAGAGGGAGATCGGTGAGAATGGAGGGACCCCGCCACTATGGGCCCCTCATACAAATATACATCAAGGTGGGTCCCACATATATGGACCCTTAATCAAAGAAAATGAATGAAACACAACTATCTAAGATCATCCACCGCTTTCTTCTTGCACCAAAGGCTTCCTTAGCTCCTTAGCTTTGATTCCAATGGGGGAGATGAGGTTTAGATGGTTGAGATGGAAGATGGAAGGGTAGGAAGAGGTGAGCCACACTTGTTGCTTGGGAGAGGTGGGAGAGGCTTGGACGTGTAGAGGGTTTGGGTTGCTTGGAAAGTGTTTTGAAGAGAGAGAGAGAGAGAGAGAGAGAGAGAGAGAGAGAGAGAGAGAGAGAGAGAGAGACTTGTAAAGGGAGAGAGAGAAAGATAGTTGATGAATTGATGGATGTGTGTAAGAGCCTTTTTTTTTTACTTTTGTGGCTTTTGGTGTAAGAAAGGTATGGGTTTATAAGAACCTTTTTGACTTTGGGGGTTGCTTGAAAATTGGTGAAAAGTGATGTGTACTTGACATGATGGGATTGATTGATGGATGATTGATGTGACATCTCGTAGAGATTCTCTCGAAATTTGTACGTGCGACGTTTTCCTTGCACCGAACGCTGGCCACATTTCCTGGCTAGAGTATCGCCTCGGCGCGCGAGTCGCGGCATTGGAACCGCGGCGACGGTACGGTCGCATTGGTACAATTCTCGGTTTGAGTCGACTTAGGTTGACGGCGTGTGAATCAGGGTCGTGCGCAAGGTCAGTTAAGGGTCGAAGGTTGTCGGAATTCGACCGGAAAGACCGCGGAAGCCTATGGAACGGTACGGTTTAGGATACGGGTTTTACAGTATTTTCTGTTCTCGGGATCCGAGTCACAACATATAGTGAAAAACCATCGATCATCTCTTTAGCTTTCTTCATATATGCTTTTAGCTGCTCTTTGCTTGTTTGATACACGTTAGTGACTTGATTAACGACCAATTGCGAGTCGCTGAATACGTTGAGATGAGTAACTCTCAGGTTGACTAATAGTCGGAGGCTGAGCAATAAGGCTTCGTATTCTGCTGTATTGTTCGAGGCTTGAAATTCAAGTCTTAAGGCATATTGCATGTAGGTTTGATCGGGAGTTTCCAAGATGACTCCTACCCAGCTTGCCTTAAAGTTGGATGGGCCGTCAACATAAAGCTTCCAGGGGGTTGGGCCGAGCGATGACTCGGGAGAAGCAATCAACTGTTTGGTTGGCTCATTGTTAGCTCGGTTACCGGTGTAACCTCAGCTATGAAGTTGGCCATGGCTTGTCCTTTAATTGATACCCCGGGTTTGTATTGAATGTCAAATTCACTGAGCTCTATCGCCCACTTCGTCAGTCGGCCGAAAGCTTCTGATTTCTGAAGAATCTGACGCAGTGAAAGGTCGGTCATAATGACGATAGTGTGAGCTTGAAAGTATGGTTGAAGTCATCGTGAGGAGACAATTAGGACTAGGGCTACTTTCTCTAGGGGCGGATATCTTGTTTCTTCTGGTAATAATGTTTTACTGATGTAATAAACTGACAATTGCTTTCCTTTATGTTCACGTATCAAAGCTGAACTTACGGCTGCGTCGGATACAGCCAGGTACAGTAGCAAAGCTTCCCCAGGCTCGTGTTTCAATAAGACAGGTGGAGATCCTAAGTATGACTTCAACTGTTGGAATGCTGCTTCACATTCGTCCGTCCACTCTACCATTTGCCAACCCTTAAGCTGTTTGAAGAATGGGAGGCATTTATCGGTGGATTGGGAGAGGAAGCAGTTTAGTGCCGCTATTAGTCTAGTCAACCTTTGTATGTCCTTGATCATTTTTGGGAATTCCATGTTGAGCAATGCTTTGATTTTTTTCCGGATTTGCTTCGATTCCCCGCTGACTGACCATGAATCCAAGAAATTTACCCGAGTTTACCCCAAAGGAGCACTTGCTCGAGTTCAACTTCATCTGGTATTTTTGAAGGATAAGAAACTTCTCCTCTAGGTTGGCAATATGATCGGCCACATGTATATTTTTGACGAGCATATCATCAATGTATACTTCCATGGTTCGGCCGATCTACTGAGCGAATATTTTGTTTACCAATCATTGGTAGGTCGCTCCTGCATTCTTTAGACCAAATGACATCATACGATAACAATAAAGTCCTTTGTCGGTGACAAAGGTAGTTGTAGATTTATTTAATTGATGCATTACAATTTGATTGTATACAGAATAAGCATCCATAAAACTAAGAAGTTCATGTCCGGTCGTGCTATCCACCAGCTGATCGATCCTCGGAAGAGGGAAGCTATCCTTTAGGTAGGCTTTTTTTAAGTCGGTATAGTCAATACATACTAGTCACTTTCCGTTGGCTTTCTTAACGAGTACGACATTAGCTATCCATTTCGGATAGTATACCTCCTTGATGAATTTAGCCTTGAGAAGCTTGTTAACCTTTTCTTCAATAATGACGTACCTTTCGGGGCCGAGCAGTCATCGCTTCTATTGGATCGGTCGGTAGGTCGGATCGATGTTGAGTCGGTGGGTCATCACCGAAGGATCAATCCTGGGCATATCTTTATGACTCCATACAAATACATCAGTGTATCATCGGAGTAGGGATATCAGTTTATCTTTCAGGGGCGATTGCAGAGACGAGCTAATCTACACTATTTTATACTCGTTTGTCTCGTCTAATGGCACTGGGATAAGGTCTTCTACCGGTTGCCCTTACTCATGTGTCTCGGCCCGAGGGTCCAACGATTCAATCGTAGTTACCTCAGCAGGCGCTTTCACGGCCATCGCATAGCAGCGTCGCGAGTCTTGTTGGTCACCTTTTACGACTCCTACTCCTGACTCAGTCAGGAATCTCATGGAGAGATGGTACGTTGACACCACAGCTTGGAGAAGGCACAAGGAGGGTCGGCCGAGTATAGCATTGTAGACCGATGATTGGTTGACTATCAGGAAGTCGACCATTACTGTCGCTTGGTGTGGAGAATTGCCAGCAGTGAGTGGTAATGAGATGACTCCTTCGAGGAGTGTTCGTCCACCAGAGAAACCGATTAATGGGGTGTGAATTGGGCGTAACACCGATCGTTTGACACCCATTTTATCGAATGCTTGAGTGAATAGTACATCTGCGGACGATCCTGTGTCCATGACAATGCGGAATACCTTGCGGTTTGCTAACGTGAGGGTGACGACTAATGCGTCATCATGCGGGTGATGGATACCCCGAGCGTCTTCATCAGTGAACGTTATGCAGTATTTCTTCCTTTTCTTTTCTTTCGAAGGCCTAGCTAGTATCAGGATTTTGGACTCGGGTCGACTGATGCTCCTGACATGGTTTTTGTGAGCATTGTTTGAGTCGCCTTTGTAAGTGCTATAGTTTATATCCTTGTCTGTTGTCAAATTTGTGGTGCCAAAATTACTGTTATATATAACTTGCATATGTGAAGCTCTCTCAAAGATCAACATTCATGACAAGCAAAGCCCACAACAAGCAAAGCTCACAAGTACAAAAATCAACCTTGACTGCAAGAACTGCTCACAAGACATGACTCAAGCTGCAAGACTTCAAGAAGAGTACAAGGCAGTTCATAAAGAACTCAAGACACTTTCAAGATTGAGCTACATCAAGATTTCAAGATTGAACTACATCAAGACTTCAAGGATCATACTTCAAGGTCACTAGTTCCTAATGTTTCAATGTCCTTACTTCATGGTTGAGGTTTGACTGACCTTAGGTTGACCTTAGAAGTAGGTCACTTTGGATACATAAATCGGATATTTATTTTACATAAGTTTGGTCTGTTCTTCGACTAGTCCTAGGCCTTCTTCGACTAGTCCTAGATTTGCTTCGACCAGTCTAAGAAATTCCTCGATCAGTCGTGAGTTTGTTACAAAAATCGGATAATTTCTGTTAGGCTTCGACTAGTCCAGGAGTCTGTTCGACCAGTCGAAGGAATAGTGTCGACTGCATCTTCGACCAGTCGAAAGTCTTCGACTCAAAGTCCAGCGATGAATTTTAAGTTCTTCGACCAGTCGAAGGTGACCTACGACCAGTCGAAGGAGACCTTCGACTAGTCGTAGAACGGTTAAAGCTTATCGCGCCTGATTTTTCAAATATCTGTTATTACTTCGACTAGTCGAAGAGCTCTCTAGACCAGTCGAAGACACGATCTGCTCACCTATAAATAGAGCACGAATCTCAGAAGAAATGATCGAATTAATTAATCCATTCAAGCCAATCTTCGTTGAACTTCTGAGAGATAATTCTGTGCTCCATCTAAGCTAAGTGTGCTTATTTAATATTCTCTTTCCTTAGCTTTATTTAACTGATTTTGTTTCTAGTATTCCAATCTAATTTGATAAGAGGAATTATTATTCCCTTTTTTTGGAATCAAAATCAATTAAGGCAAGCCCTACTTGGTTTAATTTAAAATCTATTAGAATTAGAACCATTGTAATTGAGTACTGGACATTGAACTTGGACATTCAATCATTTACTCTGACTTGGTTCTACCGGGCTGCTACAACGAAGGAGATAATCAGGTATTTTACATTTAATTGTAAATTCCTTTTTGTTTTGGTTTCTTTCAAGATTTGCCAGAAAAATCTTATTGTATTGGTTATCTGAGGAGAGCCAGGAAAACTTAGAAGTGGGGTTTTTTAATTGTGTAAGCCCACATACAAAGACACAATTGTAAAGGTTTTGGGTGAACCTGTGAAAACCTATTTTGTTAGTGAACGCTAATATCCCCTGTGTGAGGATATTAGGAGTAGAGTAGCATTCTGTGTGGCTGTTGTTTAACAGTTGGTGAACACACAGTCGAACCACTATAATCCCTTGTGTTGTGTTTGAATGATTTATACTTCTAATCTTTAATTATTCATTTGTGGGATGTATGTATGGTGGTGAATGTTGTAATCATTTAATTCAAGCATTGTGGGAATTTTGTAATAGTTTAGAATTTATTTTTTGCTATCCTTTATCAGCTTGATATTCAATTTCCTTTAAAGATTGTTCCAGCAAGGTTGCCCTGCCATTTTTATGGTGTATGGCTGTCCCTAGAACAATACATTTGTGATTACAATTTATTTCAGTTCAGGTTGTGTTTATTTTTGTATTCTTCTTTGGTTTGAGATTTGATACAAAGATCTTTCTAAAAATAAGGTTGTCCTACCATAAACTCTGGTTTTTGGTGTAAGGTTGTCCTTAGAACAACATTTGTATCAACCTCTCAAGATCTAAATTTTGATGTTATTTTACTTTCCTGCATTGTGATTTATTTTGGCTATCATATTCTATTTAATTCCGTTGTTATAAGCTTTATTTGGCATTGTCCTATTCACCCCCCTCTAGGACATATAGCTAGGCCTTTTTAGCCTCCGCCTCGGGGTCCACCGACGATGGTTCAGAATTTTTTCGTCGGTCGGTTATCTCCCGAACGTTCTTCCATTGTCCCGGTTCTTTTAACATGCTCTTTGAGATTACCTTCTCGGATGAGCCTCTAGATTTCCTGCTTCAAATGGTAGCAATCACTCGTATTGTCCAAGTGATTGCGATGATAATAATAATACTTGTCTTTGTTCCGTCGGTTGGAATTGCCACGGAGCTTGTTAGGCCAGTTCATGAACCTTTCATTCTTTATCTCCATAAGGACTTGCTCTCGTGACTTATTGAGCGGAGTATAGGATGAGAACTTATTATCGGGCCGCTTGTTCATCTTGCGATCGTCGCGGGACCGATCTTCTTTTCACTTCTTACCACCAACCGATTCAACTTCCTTTTTTGCTGACTCTTTGGCCGAGGTTTTTACGTTCTGAGTGGCCTCGCACATGATTCGAGTTTCTTCGACATCCGTGTATTTATCCGACCGAGCCATGAATTCTGCTAAAGTAGTCTGCGGGTTTTTGTTCAAGGAGGCCAGAAACGGCTTGTCTCTGACACCTTGCATGATCGAGTTGAGTGTTGTTTCGTTTGAATGTTTCTGAACTTGGAGCGACTCGAAGTTGAAACGCTTGATATAATCTTTCAGTAGCTCTCTCTCGTTTTGAACTATGTTATTCAAGTGTGCAGGTGGCTTCAACTTTTTCTTCCCACTAATGAAATTAGTAAGGAAGACATCGTTGAGTTCTGCAAATGATCTAATGGATTTTGGTTTTAGCTGTTTGAACCAAAGTCGAGCTACATCGGCTAAAGTGAGGGAGAAAGCTCAGCACATTACAACATCCGAGGCATCGTGCAGCTTCATATATGTTCGAAAGGATTCGATGCATTCGGTAGGATCGGTTTGGCCGGTGAAGGGCGTAATTTGTGGAAGACGGAATCGTTCCGGTAATCGAGCCTGCATTATCTCCTCTATGAATGGAGATGTTTTTTCCTCAGACTTTGTTGGATGTACATCATGGCCTTGCTTCATATCAGCGATCTCTTCCCACACTTCCCTCTTGAAGTCCTGGAGGTCAGCTTTCCAGGGTTCGTCACTATCGGTTGTACCCTCAACCGGAGGCCTGCTGCACCTCCTCCGATCTATTTCATGTCGTAGATCAGAGGCTGGCAGCAGGGCGGTCACGGAGTGAGTGGGTGTAGGCTTGGTCGAACCCTGGTGCTGACTCGGCTGAGGGACAAATAGCGGAGTGGCAGGGGGGTGTCGGCGAATTGTTGCAGAGCACTTGTCTGACCGCTATCATATTGAGGCGGAACTTGCTGGCGATGGATCTGCTCCAGCATCTGTTTCAAATAGTTCAGATCGGTTCTGAGCTCTTGGACTTCCTTATCTAACCGACCGTTTCCTCGGTTCCGTTGATTGTACCGGGTTGAAACAGAAATTGTTAGGGGGGGGGGGGCAGAGCCTTGTCGATTATCAGGTTGATTCTGGGCCCCTTGGACTTCGTTCGTACCCGACGGACCTTCAAGTGCCAGTGGTCCAGTAACAACGACCTCAGTAGGCTCATTTTGAGCAGTTCTTCTGGTTCTCACCATTGAAACTTGCTTGAAGCTTTTTGATAGAGCCTGGAAAATGACTTTTTGTATCGGTTCCCACAGACGGCGCCAAGCTATTGATGTAAAAAACCGATGCATCCTCCTCCGCCCTACCACCTGCACAAGAAGAAGACAAAGGAGACTCTGGCTAGAGCCTAGGATCCTCTAATGCTAAAGTCAGTGATATGACTGTAGTTAGAGGTTTTTAGAGGAGAGTTTTCTACGTACCTTACACCTTGGAGGTCTCCTGTATTTATAGGAATGGGAGGGTCCCGACGTGTAGGGATTCTTCTCCTGATTTCTTAGAGATTCTGTATATATCCTTTTTTGGTGTCCATCCGATCCTGAGATCATTGGGATCAGGGATCCTTTTACGAGATTTTCAGGACAACGCTTTCATTTACACCGTCTTTTCCTTACTCGGCCCAGTCCTAACCGACTCTGATGATGAGTCAGTCTCGACTAGCTTTAAGGATCGAGTTACTCGCCATCTGTTGGATAAAATGGAACCGATCCGTAATCGATGTCCTTTCTTAATCTGATAGCCGACTATGTAACCAACCTAATTTGGGTCAGTTTTATGATCGGTCAAGTGGCTTCTAAGCTTTGGGCCTTGATCGGCCTGTTTAAATGTTGCTTCCTCATTTTCTGAGTCAACTTTATACATCTTATATACTTAGCCTTGTGGCTCGTGACTTTATAAGTCTCGGTCGGGGCTTATTCCCTACAATCCGAACTAAGCCTCTCCTTTAGGCTTTTTGCTTCCCTACCTCAGTCGGGCTTATTGCCTCAAATCACTGGGCAGTGTCAGTAGAGTTGGTCCATACCATAACTGGGTCCCCAGACTTGTCATATTTTTCCCAAGCAATTACTATCTAAGTTTTATTCCAACTAAGTGGGTTCAGCCATTCGGCTTTATTAAGGGCCATAATTTTGGCTTTATTAATGGCCATTATTTTAATTTGACTATAAGTTATACACCCCATTCTTTTACAAGGAAACTAGCCATTTCGTTGCAAACATGGCCACACTCCAACTGTTTACAAGTTTTGGCCAATCAACCACTCGCTGAGACATCAGCTCAACTCACACACGCTTCACACGAGCACCTGGATGATGATCCATGCCATCACCCATGCCCATCCGTGACCATGTGAGGGTCGGACTCACATGAATCTGACCTTGCATTCAAGCATGTGGGTTCGTAGGATTTGAACCTAGCCCTAAAATGCCTATAAAAGGAGTGCCTACCTTCACAGCAAGGAGGGGTGATATTCCAGAGAGGTCTGGCAAGAAGAAAAAATTAGAAGAGAGACAGGGCCAGGAGGAAAGAGTCCGAGAGTGAGACCCAGCCAGAGAGAAAGTGAGAGAGAGCCAAAGAGAGAGAGCCAGCTAGAGAGAGTCAGAGCTAGAGCTTCTTTTCTTTCAATCTCTTCCGGTCTATTTCAACTTTAAAGCAAAAACTGTATTTTCGATCTGCCCTTTTCTAGTCTGTACATTTTAATACCCATGCTTTGAACATCCGAGGAGGTAGGCTCTACTCTTACATCACGTAAAGTACGCTATAGTTGCTTCTTTTGATGATCTTCTGTATATTAATAAAACGTGACTTAAAGGAGTAACCGAAAGCTCCATGTTCTTTTTCTTTTTTATATTTCCATCGATTTATCTATTTATTTTTTATTTACAGTTTCTAATCCATTTTCCATTTATGCTTTGTAGTTTAGACATTTAAAGCTTAGTATTCTACTTAAAGTTTTTTGAATTCCCTTTGAAAGCGTATATCCTATCAAAGTAGAGACTATGTTTGACATGAGTGGTAAAAAGGTGACTAACGTCTTTCGTTTTTGTAACCAAGGCCCTTACTCGAAATCCATGACACAGACCTATTAAAGAGTCATTTGAGTAAGGAATTCTTTGGTTTTCCTGATCTCTAAGCAATTCCATGGATTCTAGCCCACCGTGGATTCTAGAACTTTCATCTTAGCTAGTGGCTACTCTAATCAATACATGGACATGAGAACGTTGCATAAGGTATTATGAATGATATAAGTATAATTATAGCTTCTCTTCTCAACACGTCTGCGATCTTTAGGTATGGTGGTCTTAGCTATGGGTTTCACTAGATCTGGATAGACTTCGGATATGGACATTCATATGATATCACCCATATTAACCAAGAACCTAAGAAATCATATCTTCTCTTCTCAACTCCTCCATGAGGTTTAGACATGGAGGTTTTAGCTATGGATTTCATTGGATCTTGATAGACTTTGGATTTGGGCCTTTATATGCTATCGCCTGTATCAACCAAGCTACAATATCCTAGGTTTACGTAAGATGTATGCTTTGTGATTTGTTGGGCATTTAGATCTTGTCACATCAGAAATCTGAGTAAACTTTGGTTTTATATTTATCACAACACACACACACACACGCACACACACATATCCATCGTTTGATTCATGCAACTATTTAGACGACTACTAGGCAGCCTGGGGGAAACCAGCCATTCAGTGTCCATAGAATGACAACTCTGCTAAGGAGCTAACCATTAGCCATGGCTTGAATCAAACTGGCGAGTTGTACACTTTTAATATTCTTCTAACTTCCACTCTTTACTTGTATTCTAGTATTCTGGTTTCATACTAGCCCATTTACTTTCTAGCAATCATCTAGCATTCCAGTTCCATACTAGTACATTTACTTTTCAGCTATCCAGTGAATATTGATCCATATACTTTCTTGCCTACATCCTACATTCCAGTGTAAACTGATCCCCTTACTTTCTCGTAAGTATCCTTCATTCTAATAATGGTCCCATCTATGTTTCTACTTGTATATACCGTGCTTTACTTTTTATTGTATTTATAAGAAAAAATCACTTACAAATCTGTTGCCCCTCAAAGATAGCACACATGTACCATAATTCTATCCAAACTTACGCACCGACAACCATGTCGGTCCAGGAAGACAGTCCAGGATCTCTCTTAGCCTTTCCCAGGCAACCCACTGCTGCTCCTTCAATAGCTGACATATCCCTTAGCATGAATAGGCTAGAAAATCTCATGACCTGTTTTCTTGAAAGTAAAGCCACCCCGTCAAGCCAACGCATGTTGACATAACTGCTAATCGCTCTAATCAGTTTGTCAATTAAAAGCTTGGCTTTGTATACGGCCAATCAATTCCAACATTGTTCGCTTAATGGGAGACAGCCTCATTTTGGTTAACCGCGACATGTACATTATAACAGTCATCATCATCCCACTGGTGGGATTTCTTTCCATTTACTATCTCCCCACCCAATTCCAGTTCAACACATTCATCCTAATGAGAACAACAATCAGGTCACGAGGCACACACTGTAGAAGGAAAAACCTTTCTAGTTAGGCCCCTCTGAAATTGATCAACTCTGGGAATATTTTGAGTAACTCAGGGCCGTGAGAAATGACCTCCAGAAGAAACGCAGGATGGAAATCTCATCCACCTGATTCAAGGACCTCTATTCATTCCCTGATGCCAAGATACCCTCAAAATTTCTAAGTCCCAAAGTTTCAACGATATGAAGGTATGGGATGTCCCACCGCCCACCTGAAAGCATTTTGTGGTGAATTGAATGTCGGGCACGGGATGGCTGAATTTTGATTCAACTATTCCAAAAGTCCCTAAGAAGTGATGCGCTTAGTTGGTACACATCGCTTGATCATCATAAAGTCATGACTTAGGAAGACCTATCTCCAACATTCGTTAATCACTTTGCATACAATCTAAATATAACACCTGGAAGGACAAACCTTGTTGCTTTAAGACAAAGGAATAACGAGTCTTTGTTAGCTTATGTTGGATGGTGGCAAGCCAAGGCTGCCAAAATGAAAATACCCATTGTTCACACCCCAAGTATAGGGTTGCGATGTAGTAATAATCTCGGTAAGAATGAGGTCGAATCCACAGGGATTGAACCTTGTACGTAATTTGAAAGTAACCAGAACTAGAACTAGAAGAAGATGTAATCTAATTAGGGGAATTTAAGAGAGTAATGATAAACTACTTAACTAAAACGTGTAAAATTTAAAGTTGGGAAACTAGGGTGCCAAGGATCCACTTGTAGTAATCAAGGAGATTTATGCTTGATTCAAGAACACAACTGGATTTAAAGTCCCATCTTCATCTAGTTGGAAGATATATCATTAAAAACAAAATCTGAACTTCCTTTGATCCAGTTTTCAAGAGAAGAGAGGTATGAGAATTAGACTTGACTCCATCACAAAACCATGCCCATGAGACAAAGCAAACAACGAAGTTTATCAGATCCACATCCAATCTAAGGGTTTCGTCATCCAACCATGTCCATGAGATGATGGTGAACAATAGGGCTCCCATGTTCATAATCCCTATAATGAACAGAACATGCTCATAGCCATCACAGATCCGTTGTAATTTAAGTCACAATAAACCATTAAAGACCAAAAACATTCCATATAATCAAACTATAATCAAAGAGGGTTCATTAACATAAATCAAAACTGTAGAAAACTCCCCATCACGCTACAAGATTCACCTTTTAGCCCTAGCTAAGAGGTTTAGCCAGACATGATCAAGCTGAATCTCTTAAAAGAAAGAATAAAAGGAAAATAAGAAAAAAACTGAGGGAGAAAACTCCCTACCCGGCAGCTCTCTCTCTCTCTCTCTCTCTCTCTCTCTCTCTCTTCTCTCCCACGTCTCCAAAGATAGATGATTCTTCAGCTCTCTTTCTCTCTCCCTTATATAGAAGCCAGGAGGTCGGTGGCTAGGTCAGTGGAGAAGGTGTTACGCAGCTGTGTGCGTAATAGCAGTAGAAAACGTGGAGACAACTGTGTTTGGATCGAATTTCGGGACCGTGGACGTCCAAGAAACTCTTTTTGTCTCCATGACTGGGGTAAAGACCCCCCTCTGAAGGTTCTGGACGGTTTAGATCAACTATCCGACCATGAACGGTGGCCCACAACACCCCACAACGTCCAGGAAAATCGGACGTGCGTACGGTGCGAAAATTCCTGCGCTGTGACGCTCGGTGGGCCCCACAGTGATGTTTTCGGGAAAATCCACATTGCTCATTAGATTCCTGGTGAAAAAACAGTCGGAAAGGAGTGGTTTTGGTCGAGTTTTGGAGCAGTCCATTGTATCAAATCAACTCACCGTTCATCCTATGTTTTCCGGCAATCCACGTGTGTACGTGTGCATGAGGCCAAAAGGATGTCTTAGATAGGGTCGTCCCCACCCTTGAAATAGATGGACGATCCAGATCTTTGATCCAAATGATGGGTGGGGCCCACTGACCAAACCCTGTCGGGCAGCGTCCGGTCGCTGGACGCCAGCGCGAGAGAGAGACAAGTCAGCCCGTCTTTGACTGGCCTGACCGTCTAGTGCACAGCCGGCGCGTGTACCCTATGTACACGCAATGTACATGTGGGGTCCACTATGATGTATATGCAAAATTCGCTTCGTCCATTCATTTTGTCACCTCATTTAAGGGGTTGAAACCAAAATTGAGGCATATCCAGATATCAGGCAGGCCTCAAATTAGAGTATGATGGCTGATCTGTCCGTCGGGCCACTTTCACACGGATCCAATGGCTGAATTTCGACGCGTACAGTTAATTTAGGGTCCTCAGGCTAGATATAAAGTTTTGAGCCAAACGGATGGTGAGAACCCTGTGATCTTGCATTTCGGACTATTTTTAGGCCTCTTTAGCGTTGATCACTTGATTTTCTCGGATCTCTGGCATGTAAATTCTTCGATCTCGGTATACTAGGATCCGTCCCTTACCTTGGTGATTTTTGAGTGTTAAATCCATGCTTTTAGTACCCTTTTTCAATCTAGGCTCCTAAATTCACCTTGTAACAGAAGCACGATTAAAATAGGACGTTAAACAGTATCATGTTCGTAAATCAGGTAATAACTGGGGTCTAATATGCAATATTTGACCCTCAACACCCATCGACGAGTAAGAGTAGATCTCCATAATCATTCACTCGGCAGACTCGAGTATATCTAGATACCTCGTCTCGTATTTTTCTCCTAACTTCACTCAACTGATCTGCATTTGTGAATAAGTTGAAATAATAATAAAGGCTGGGACATTCTCCCCATAGCCACTTAGGGTGCCCTATAAAAGTGATATTAGGTGTATGAAGAGCCCACCGAATACGTCCCTACCAAATACGAGCCTACTAAATATAGGAGTGATACTGACGATATCCACATCCCTTTTCTAATAAGAGATGGAAATCTTCTCACCTATGCCTAAGATGCACCAATCACCCCTCAGGAGGGACAACAACGAACACAGTAACAACCACGGAGATGGAACCTATAACACTTCAATCATAATCAACAAATGGGTACGGTTCAGGAACCTAGTCATTTTACTCAATTGACTCAACCTTATAGCAACATACTAGCCATGCAAGTTCAAAGGCAACTTCTTGCCCCACTATAGCCTAGGCCCTAATCGAATCCGCTGCCACCAAAGTATAATGAAAACATGTATTGTGCATTCCATCGGTTTAACGGACATATGACAGACTATTATTTTACATTAAAACATGTGGTCCAAAATTTGACCTACCGAAGAAAAATTTCAGTTGAAACCCTAAACACAGCTGCGAACAACACACTCAAAAATCTCGTGTCACAACATCAAGTGAGCCCCAACACATTGGGCATCCCTACCATCAATTCTATTTAGGAAAGGTCTCATCCCCATTTAACCCAATTCATCCATGCCACTGACTCTTATCTAGAGTTCACACCACTCATCTTACAGGGGCAAATTGTCCTACTCTATGCCCCCTCCAATCTTTATCCTCCCAGGAAAGGCCCCTGAGCCAGCTTACGATCTAATTCCCGGTCAATCTGGGACCAACACACCATCGATCCTCCAGGAAAAGATCTCCCAGCCAACATTTACCTTCACTCCCTTCTACAGTCTGATGTGGTCTAGTCAAACTGTTCGTCCTTCAAGAAAGGACACCTGAGTAAAATTGCTTGTCGCATATCTTAGCCAAGTCAGCACACCATGCTCATCAACCAACTTTCTTACAAGTTCAAAGTTCAGCTCCATCCCTAGGCTCCCTGACATGTAGCGAGCTCGTGATCCTTCAAGGAAAAAGCCTAGTAAGTCACTCTGAACCATTGGCCTCTGTCTCTCATAGACCTCAACCCCTAGCCTCCTAATCCTCGATGATAGACATACATTAATATAAAAATGGCACACAAAACAATAGTTTCAAATTAGGAACAGTAAATTATTTTCTATCAACATGTCCTATCGGATCAAATTGTCTTTTGTCCTGCCAAGAATCAAAATTTATATTATCAACTCAAATACCAAGAATCAACCAGAGTCGTTGATGTTCGAGAGAATTTAGGCCAGACCGGATCTGCATATCAACCTACTTCAAATTCGATGTTAGGGCAACAAGGTTCAATAAAAGAATGAAGCCAATCGGAGAAAAATGATCCCTACACTTGGCCACCATATAAACACATTAGTGCATGGATCATTTAGCCCAACAATGGGCTAGACTCCGCCTTATAGGACCAGTTGCACAGGTCAACCTTGTCAAAGCTGATTGATAAGAGCCTGGACGACGGACAGAAGTTGCCCTTCATTGACTAGACCACCGTCCACATCCCATTTGAGCTGCACACACCCTAGGAGCTTTAATGCCTCGAAAAATACTCAGGAGCCACCACATTTGTCACTGGTTTGGAGACCAATGCTAGATCCATCATGATACTTGGGCATAGTGGGAAGGAGCACATGGCATCCATCAAATCATTATCCCCCTGATGGTTGAATAATCCAACCAATCCTCCAAAGATGATGGTCGCAATAAAGGTATCCCTTAAATCGTAGTGCCTTCCTACTCAGGTTTTTTTTTTTTAAAAAAAAAAAAAAATCAAAATCCACAAAACATCAAATAAATTTCAAACTCTAAAAAATGACAATTTTTTAAATCTAAAAAATAAGAAAAAGAAACTAAAAATTCAAACATAAAGTGCTACGCCTATCTGACGATCCACGTGAATTTAGAGTCAACTTTTGTGATTAATCCAAAATTTGAGTTCGAACTCATATGTTTGGAGGAAGTGAATGGCTTTTATGGAAAATGATGATCCTACTCCCGAACTAGAGGACCTCCTCAAATGGTTCAATTCAAAAGCCACTGCCTTTCTTAACTATTTCAAAATCATGAACCCGATGGGGCATTCAAAATCCCTAAGGAAGTGTGAATTGGAAAACTCCTACCACTGAGAATAAGCAGACAGAATGAAATCTTGGAACCTTGATTATCAAATTTTGTCTTTCCTAACACCTGAACTCGACCAACACCCAACTTTCTACCTACAAGTCAAATTGCCACATGATAACCACCGTTGATATGGCAATATCAAGCCATATTCAGAAGCCTAAACACACCCTAAAGATATATACATAGATTATTGTTTGTCAGACCAACTTACATTTCACAATGATATTCTGTATGGGCAAATCTTTCAACCAGGTCTTTTTACTATGGGTAGATTAAATAGAGGCATTGAAAATAATCTTTGAAGTCCACAAAGAAGTCTGTGATCTACACATGAATGATCACATGATGACTAAACAAGATCATACGACAAGGACATCAACGCATGTCAATGGAGTTAGATTTCTACCAACATGTAAAAATGCTTCAAATGTCAGGAGCATGCGCATACATCCTTACACTCAGTTATGAGCTTTACAACTTATAAATATCCTGGCCATTCTCAAAGTGAGGTATCAACATTATTGGCTCAAGTGAGCGCATAAGCATTCAACGATTGCGAGTATATCCTTGCACTAGTCAGTTACTTCACTAAATGGGTGAGAGTAGCATCTCATGCTGCCATAACAACATCTCATAAAAGAAACATCACTAGCCGTCACAGAATCTTGTAAGTCATCACCACGAAAAACATGACACCCTTCATATGCCAAAGGTTAAAGGACTTCTACGAAAGAAAGTAGCCTCGAGCTTGTTATAATTGACTACATCAAGCAGACAAAAGTACAAACAAGTATCATGGCACTCCTTAATCTACAAAAGAAGAATCACGAGAGCTCCTAACAAATAAGTTTGAACCACAAGCTTCAAAACAGGGGGACATGATAGCAAAAAAGAGTCCTGCCTCCTCACCTGCCCAATCTTAGGGACAATTCCAAACACATTTGGGGTTAGTCTGCAAATTATCAAAGTTCTTTCGAGATGCACCTCCCGCCTCACAAATTTGAAGGGTCTGACTCTCCTGAGACAGACAATGCTGACCACATCAAAGTCTATCATGGGCAGTGGATAGGATTGCGAAAAGCATCATGCGGTTAGTAATTAGAATGAGAAATTCCATTCTTCCCCTAAAAACATCCTTCAAGGTACAAAAATTTATATATATATATATATATATATATATATATATATATATATATATATATATATATATATATATATATATATAGCCCAAGCTCCAGAGAATAATAAGGGCATGGAACAAAAAAAGGGAAAAAAGATTATAAAGGAAAAATAGAGAGAGAAAAAATGATAAAAATTGGCCCCCCAGGGGCTAAACCCTCCATCCCTACCATAAAGTTTCTTAGACTAGTTTAAAACCTCAAGCTTTGTTATTCAAAATCTCCTGCTTCCTAAAAAAAAAATCAATTCACCTGGTAATGAAAGAAGTCCCGCCATTGATCGTAGCACTAAAAAAGAGTGTGTCCAAAGCAAAATAGGCGAGGCGAAACCTGAAGGGGTGCCTCGAGTAAAACCAACAGGCACACAACAAAGCTTGTGTAAACTCAAAAGGGTGCCGGGGACAAGAAGGCACAACTGCTAAGGGATTATTAAGGGTCAAATATTGCATATTATCCCCATTTATATATTGGTTTTATGAACATGATAATGCTTAATGTTCTATTTTACTCATGTTTGTGTTGCAAGATGAATTTAAGAGCTTAGATTGAAAAGGGTGCTAAAAGCATGGATTTGATGCTCAAGAATCACTAAGGTAAGGGATGGATCTTAGGAGATCAAGATTGAAGAATTCACATGCCAAAGATTCTAGAAAACCAAGTGATGAATGAAGAGAAATAAAGATTTAAAGTGAAGAAAATGAATCCTGAAATCATCCTGAAAAAGTATATTCTGAAACTCTATGTCATTTTATGAAATTGGGTAGAGTGACATCTATTTTGGGAAACTGCACAGAGTGAAGTCTATTTTAACAAACTGCATAAATTTGAAGCGGTTTCTAGAGTTTACCAACTATGTGCGAAATTGGAGTTCCACAACTATAAATAGGACTCCCTAGGATGTTTCTAGGCATCTTTTAGGGCTTAAGGAGTGGAGCAAAAGGGTGAAAAAGTCATCGCCAAGTGTTTTTCTTCATCTTCCTTAGCTGTTTTCATGTTTTTCTTAAGAGACTTTGGTCCAATCATGTTTATGGTTGGCTAAACCTCTTAGCTAGGGCTAAGAGGTGAAGCTTATAGCATGATGGGATGTTTCTATTGCTTTAATTCATGTTTATGTTGAACTCCATGGATTCTATTTTGATATTTAAGTAATACTTTCAGTTTTTAATGGTTTATTGTGACTCAAATTACAGTAGATCTGCAATAGCTTTAAGTATCTTCTTTTCCTGATTTGAGATTGTGAAATTAGTAAGTCTTGTTGTTCACCATCGTCTCTTGGGTATGGTAGGGTGATGGAATCCTTCCTAATCTTCACAATTCTCCTACTTTGAGATTATGGAATTGGTAATCCTGTTGTTTGTCATTGTCTCTGGGCATGGTTTGGTGATGGAATCCCTACCAATTATCATAGTTCTCTTTCATTGAGAATTAGGTCAATTGAAGTTCAGATTTGATTTTATTGAGATATCTTCCAACTAGATAGGATAGGAATCCGATTCAAGTTATGTCCTTGAATCAAGCATAAATCTCCCTGATTGCTATAAGTGGATCCTTGGAAACCTTAGTTCTCACTTTTAAATTCTTAGTTTTAATTACTCTATTCACAATTACTCTCTTAAATACTTCAGAATTAGTTTCACATCTTCTTCTAGTTCTACTTTTAGTTAATTTCAGAAATATACAAGTTTCAATCCTTGTGGATTCATCCTCGGTCTTACCGAGATTATTACTACATTGCGACCCTACACTTAGGGTTGTGAACAAGGGTAGGCAAGATGTAATACTCAGGACATGGGAAAAAACTTGAAAAGGCACCATCGGCAAAAATGACGTGCAGACCAGGCGTGGTGAAAACTCGAAAGGGCATTATCGGTAAAAATGGTCAGAAAAAGAAAAAAACCCACATCTGCAAGCAGGAATTTCATGCAAGACAGAAATTGCAATCATGAAATTCCAAGATCCTTCGACCATGCATAAACTCAGGGTAGAATATTTTCTAAATGCTTTTTAAAAATATCGCAACTCCCCTGGAATCAACCAGAAAATCATCAAGTGTTGCATGGCCGAGTCAACATATCTGATCTCTACCATTGAAAGCATTAAAATCCGAACCCCAAATCGTACAGATAGGCTGGCACAAAAGCTTTCTCATGTCATTTATTTTCTTCCACGATAGTTATATTTTCTTTTACAACATAAAACATAAACAATATATATAATAAGCAAAACAAGTGAACATGCATATATATATATATAATCAAGCATCCTAATAAAAAAAAAATCTATCTCTACAGGTTGCATCACTCAAGCCAAGTATGCTTCTCTAAAGTGTCCAATCAACAATAACTTCAACCTGCAACCCAGGTAAACATCTATCCATCTATCCATTCCATTTTCATTCGCATGCATGCAATAAAATATCAAATTCAATCTTGACCATTAAATGCTCAGATCGAGCCATTTTAACATTAGATGACAGATCAAATCCACACATCGATCACACCTTATTCAATATTGACTGTCAAATGCTCCAATCAAGGCATATTGATGTTGTATGATGGATCGAATCTTCATATCGATCATACTTTATTCGATCATGACAAAAAATGCTCAGATTGAGGCATTCTTATGTTGTATGACGGATCAGATTTACATATCAATCACACATCACATACATCATGTATTCACACACATGACACATATCATGCATTCACACACATCATGCATCTCATTTCATGCATTTTTTCATTCCCTGATGGATCCCTGATCTTAACCGTCCTACATCCGCTTGGAGCACTTTGGACGTTGTGGACACAGGAAATCGGCATCCACGCTGATTTATGATTTTGTGATGGGATTAGGCTGATTTGTTGTTGTTGGAGTTGCCACTAGCTGAAAAATCTTAGAATCCCACGGTCGACTAGAACCACGGAACACTTTATGGTCAGAGAAATCTGAAGACTCTCACTCCTTAAATTGACTCTTGATTTGTGATCAGAGATTCTAAGTAAGGGACCTCGGTTACAAAGAGGGAAGGTGTTAAGCACCCTCTCTACCCGTACAAATGTACGATCTCTACTTAGTGTGGTAAAATGATCTCAAGGGATGACGATGATGCTGTGGTCATGATGGGACTAGTCACACGTGAATTTTTGATGTACCAAGATCTGAGATTTTCAGTAGGCTACAGAGCATACATCCGACAATGTGTCTAGAGGGCAGATGTGATGATGTTTATGTGAAAAGGCAAAGAAAAAGTGGACTAGGTCACTAGGAATTTTTGATGTGACAGGATCCGATGTATGACAAGTCACAGAGCATACGTTCACTAGAGATCTAGAGAAGCAGGGGGATTGAGAAGGGAGTAGATGTCATGATGATTGCTTGTGGAATAATGGACCTTTACCTTGATCTCGAGTAGGCTAAAACGTAAAGTGGACCATGACCAATTTGAGTTAAACTTATGGGTTGGAAGGGTTGAGTTGAGGTCTAGGGGGTGGCTGAAAAAATCTGTATTTTGAGGGGCTTGGGAGCTCCTTCCCTTTCCCTCACACTCCTCCTAACTCACTCTCTTTCTTTCCCACTCTCTTTCTTTCTCTTACTCCCTCTCTTGGTTTTTTCTTTGTGAATGAGAAGACGAGAGATTATTTATAGCCTTCTCCAATGACACTGCTATAATTTGTCTTTGGGAGGGGTAAATGCTAATGTGGCAAATGATGATTGGTGGAGAGGAGAGAGACGCCACGTGGCATGCTCCTATTGGCTAATGAGGCTAGTAAAATGGTAAATAGCGAACTTAGGAAGGGTAAATGTGAGTGAAAGATGACTTTTGGACGCTGGGACAGCTGTCCACTCGCAGGCCGCAAGCGGCGGCAGTCGAATTACCACAGGCTGTAGTCAGACCGCCGCCCGCGGTAGTCAGACTACTGCCCGAGCCTGGTTCGAGTCGGATTCTCATGTATGGGCTTCGTGTGGTGCTCTGGTTCGTCCGGTGGTCTCCATTTTAAGTTTTTGAGACTCAAAGTGGTGAATTTAGGTATGGATAGAGGGTTCTGGATAGGGTATAGGGTATAGGCGATGCTGTGTGTATATCGAACGGCTCAGATCACGGTTTTGGGTTGCAGATTGAGAGTTTTGGGGACTTTTGGGTCAGGGTTTGGTTTAGGCTGGGATTAGGGTTTGGTTCAAGGTATGATCATGGTTCCTGGATAGTATTAGCCTTCTCAAGATATTATCCTGGGTGGGGTGTCTACAGACATCGGATGATGGATCAGATGCATCCCATTCCATGCATTTTTCCTTTATTTCACTAGCGAAGATATGATTTTGACAATTCCGCATCCACTTGAAGCCCTTTGGACATCGGATGATGGATCAGATTCATTCCATTTCATTCCATGCATTTGTATTTTATTTTTTTCCTAGTGGATATCCGGTCTTAACCATCCCGCTTCTATTGAAGACTTTTGAAAATTTGGGACTGTTTTGGAAATTTTTTGAAAACTTGGGCTTGTTTTGGTGACTTTTGAAAATTTGGGATTGTTTTGGAAATTTTTGAAGACTTGGGCTTGTTTTGGTGACTTTTGAAAATATGGGACTGTTTTGGAAATTTTTTGAAAACTTGGGCCTGTTTTGGTGACTTTTGAAAATATGGGACTGTTTTGGAAATTTTTTGAAAACTTGGTATTGTTTCAAAATTTTTTTTGGGTATTATCCAGTAGTTAGAGGAAAAAACCAGTTGTTGAGATCGTCCTAGGGAACAGCCCGCTGCCCCATGCACGCTTTTGGTCAAGCGACGATCAGACTGCCGCGGGCGACAATCAGGCTACTGCCGGTCCATCACTTGGACCGCTGGTCTGTCCTGTGCACTGGTCCATTTGTGCAGCCTCCTTCCTTATTTGAATCTCATATTTGGGACGTCCGGGGACCCATTGTGGTCCCTGGAGCTATTTTGGAGAGGTTTCAGTAGATTTTTGAGCCCTTTTTTTGCATTTTTCTTCATTTTCCCAACTTCAGGTAATTTTGGCCCTTAAGTTCTTGCTGGATCTTATCGGGCCATTCATTTTTTGGAGCTTTTGATGGGTTGGATTTCATCTTGGGCTTGGAGAGGGCGATAATCAAGACCGTTGGACCTTCTTGATCGATCGATCTTGTTGAACTTATTTGTTTTTGGCTGGATTATTCTTATATATATTTTTTGTTTTGTGTTTTCCCTTTTTTTTGTTGGTGGAGTGGGGTATAATAAGAAAAGGGGCCCACCCTCAGAACTTTTTTTTTTAAAATTTTAAATTTTTATTTTTTTAGTGATGATCTGAACCGTTGGATGGATGATCTGGGGCCCACTTGTGAGTATATACGATGTAAATCATGATGGTTGGCCATTTGTGGTGATTGATGGACTGGTGGGATTTTCCAAGCGGACCCCACATCAAGATCTTGACTAGTCCAGATGCATTTATTGAGATGTGTGATGAAAGTGGGCCTACCTCAAAGCAACAGGTGCCTTCGAGAATGGATTTATGAAAGGTGCCTTAGAGATTGGCCTCTTGATATGGGCCTTGGACATGGGCTTTGATGTGGGCCTAAGACATGGGTTTTTGTAATGGGCCTTGAGATGGGCTTTTTGAAGTGGGTCTTAAGATGGGCTTTGTAATGGGCTTTGAGATGGGCTTTTTGAAGTGGACCTTAAGATGGGCTTTTGTAATGGGCCTTGTCATGGGCCTTGAGGTGGGTTTTGAGATGGGCTTGGATAATGAGCATAATTTTTTTTGGGAATGGGCCAGGCCTGGGCTTTTGGAATGGGCCTTTAAAATGGATGCTTACTTATATACCTTGCCTGTGCAGCATACCTCGTCGTGGTAGAAACGAGGCTAGTTCTTCCCACCAGTCGACCGATCCATACTATGTGTCGCGTGAGGGCCGACATCTGTTTGACATAGCCGGGGAGGGTGGTGCTCCTGCGGTCCTGAGAGGGCGAGGGGTCAGGACTCATTGGCCTAACTGGTTCCATGACCCCCAGGCGCTGTTTTTTGAGGTTTTGGAGCGGACGCCATTCGCTCACCTATTCCGAGTTCATCTGAGTTGGACGAATATGTCCCTCCTATCTGCTTTGACCGAGCAATGACATCCTGAGACCCACACTTTTCAGCTGCCTTTTGGGGAGTGGGGCATCACTCCTTATGACATATATATGCAGTTGGGCCTTCGGTATGATGGGGGATCAGTCTCGTTCGAGGATGACCTTCTGGTGCCCACGGAGGATGATTGGATGGGACTATTGAGGATGATGCCAGATGCCACGGATTTTACTGGTCCTCGTTTCAAGCTACTCTGGCTGTCGTCGAATTTTGCCCTACGCATCCCTGAGACCGAGGCTGCGGCTGTAGTAAAGGCCTGTGCCCTAATCTTGTACACTATGGATACGATGATTTTCTGCCATGGGAATGAGCTTGTGAGTTCCCGTCTGTTATCCCTTGTGGCAGATATCACTTTCCCCACACCGTACAACTGGAATGCAGCCCTTCTGGCCCATTTGTACGAAGGGCTGGACAAGGCTAGCCATTGTATCAGTCGCTCTTTGACGGGCTTTTATCTAGTCATTGAGGTACTTTCCTGACCTCCTTTATACCCTGGTTTCCCTGGGGATGATCTGGTGTGTCTTTTCTGATCGTAGTTTTGTACAGATTTGCTTTTTCGATCATTTTCCCCACTTAGCCCCTACTTTGATCGACCATTCGCCTCCTTTTCCTCGCATGATGCTGTGGTATAAGGATAATTGCAGCCGCACGTGCTTGTTTTCCTATCTTTCCTGGAGGTCGAATATCGATGCCCTTGTTCCCGATGATGTGAGTGATCTGCCCTTTCTCGCATTGCCTATGCGTTGCTTTTTTGCATTGTCTCTTAGCCCTTGACTTTTTCCTTTTGCAGTTCCATACCAGGTCGTATCTCCGATCAAATGCGGCACTTACTCCCGGAGCTCAGGAGGCCTTTTAGGCCTCTCGTTGGCGTCGCATTCTGGAGGATCCACGTGTGACGAAGTGGTATATGGGAGAGAGACTTTTTTGGCAATTGACCTGTAGTCCCATGGTGCCACTTAGTCCACCTTCGGGCCCATCTGACTGGAGATCAGTGCCTGAGAGAGAGTTAGCGGCCGCCTTGGAGGGTTACAACGTCAGTGCCTTTGTTGATCCGGACAGAGAGTACAGTTCCTGGTGCCAGCAGCATGGCATTGGTCCGATCTTGCAGTCCGGCTATGCTCCTTGTGGTGGCGCACGTTTTGCTAAAGGAGGGATCTTGGGGCCCCACTTTCGCCGCAAGGACACTGACACTTATCTTCCTGATGATGATTAGTTCATTCCATCATGTAATCATGTATCCTTGTCTATGTAATCCAATGTTTATATGAAATTGCTTGTTGTTCCATGTTGCCTTCTAGCATTGCCTCTTGTTCCAATTTCGCAATCCCAATTGGGTACATAGAGGTCTGTTCCTAGGTCTTGGTCTTTCAGAGTGGGCCCTGCCTAAAATTTACCCAAAAATGGGACCAGGAGGCAGTCGGATTGCCACAGGCGGTATCTGGACTGCCACCCGGAGACTTTTTTCTCCCGTTCTATCTGTTAGTGCTACAATGCTGAGAAAATATTAGTTCTGAGAGCGGGTGTTGGAGTACCGCAGGCTGTAATCGGGTCACCGCCTCCGTTCATCTTTTCTTCCAGCGAGTACCACTCTTCTCTATTCATTCTCTTTGCCTCCTTTCTGTCCCTCTTTGCCGGATCAGACCGTTCGATCATTCCTTTTGTCCCATCTTTCTTCATCCTCTTTATCTCTTCTTCTTTGTCTTTTTATCTTTTGTTTCTTCCCTTTCTTCCCTTTTTGTAATCATTATGGCCAATCATGATGAGGGTATTGATGGGTTTGAAGGGGTTGGTGGGTCCATAAATGGTGGAGAGGGTTCATTTATGGATGGATTGATGGAGTTTGATGGAGGAGTAATGGGCCATTTGGAAGAGGTAAATGCCATTGATGATTTGGATTCTTCTTTCATTAATGGTGGTCATGAGGGTGGTTTGATTGGGTTGGATGGATTTGATGGGCCACCAGGGTTTGTGGATGTTACCATGATGGGGTTGGATGGTTTAGAGGGTGATGATGATGTAATGATGGCGACCGATGGTTTAGTTGATGGTGGGATCGCTATGGGTGGTATAGATGGTAGTATGATGATGATGGACGGTGTGCATGGGATAGATCGAATCTCGATGGATGGTGGGCCCTATTTTGATGGCCTAGGCGGTTTAGATTTGGTGGGTGATGGATTTCTCGTAGACTGCTTGGCTCAGATTTTTGGCACGGATATCAAGACAGTGATGGGACAGTCCGCTGCCGTCGGGACTCAAGGTGTCGGTCCTGTCAGCCATTGGGGCACTTTAGGTGTCGCGACTCTGGGGCTTGTGTATTTCAGACTGCTCCTGAGGTGGCGATTGTTGGCGACTCGGGCCCACCTGTTGTAGCTTTCCAGGGCACCTTACGTGATGCGATGGGCGATGCTGGTTTTTTTCATCATCACGAGATAGACTTACTGGACGAGGGCATGACCATTTTTTATGATTTTTCGGTAGATCCAGGGTTTCAAATTGTAGAGGGTGTGCCTGTTTGGACCTGTCGGTTGCAGCCACGTGGTACTTGTTCTGAGCGGTTACATATCTAGATTGATATCTTGACTAAGTCTGAGCTTTTTGAGCTGAGTTCATTGGGATTTTGGGAGGTCCTCCATTTTCACCGAGTTCGCCTAGACTGGCGACTATTGAGTGCGGCTTCGTATGATTGGGTCCCATCTCTGAATTTGTTCTCCTTCAATGACCTGGAGTTGGGTCCGTCATTAGAGGAGTTCTCACGTCTATCTGGTCTTCCCCTCGCCCGGGAGCCTTACATTCCTACGTCTAAGTCGATCCGTTCTTCTGATCTGATTTCCTGGTTCGACTTTCTTACTGCCCTTCCCACTATAGAGGGTGGGGCCGACGTGGTTTCTCTTGAGGTCTTATATGATCACTGTTCTGCGGCTCATGGGGGACTTGGATCCGACCGCCAGCTTCAGTGCTTGAATGCACTGATATTTTGTGTTCTGGCAGAGCTGCTTTTCTCAGGTTGGTGGCAATCATTGCTGGCAGTCTTATTGGACATATTTTGCCGTGTCCTACACCATAGGAGCATTACCTCCGTGGTATTGGCGGTGCTCTTTTTGGGGTTGACCGAGTGCTCCCTCGGACGTACCCGTATTCTTCGAGGCTGCTGCTCATTCCTTCAGGTATTTCTCACTCTAGTCTTTTCCTTGTTTTATTTCCTGTTTACGTCTTGAGCCTGATTTATTCCTCTCCCAGGTATGGTTGTGGGAACGCCTGTACATGACCCCTATGCTTGTGTGGCCTGATTCTCGCCGTGATGACGTGCTTTCTCTGTTGATTGATGGCCTTCCTCTTGGTAATGAGGCCACTGAGCCATTGTACCGTCACATGTTCTCTCAGCTTCGGGGATGGGAGATCAGCTGGGAGGCTACCTGGCTCTGTTGGGCGCCATTGATTGCGCCTTCGGGGGTACTGCTCCTACCATCCTGTGCGGTTTCTTCGTCAGTTTGGTTTATAGCAGGATATTCCGGAGTTCGCTTTCTCTAGATTTGGGCATGCCCCTCTTCCTTTGGTTGCTTTGTATAAGCGAGTTTAGGTTTCCTGGTAGGGCTCCCTAGATGCGACGGCTTTGGATCTTGAGTCTTAGGCTCCTCCCATGGTGACAGTACCATACCAGTGATGGGTGGCAGAGCAGTCACTGTATCGTCAAGTTCCCGGATGGCATTTAACAGATGAGGCTGCTGATCAAGACATGGTGGGCGATACTGCTTCCTCCTCTCCATGTGTTGTTGACTCATTCGAGGCCTGTGAGGAGCGACCTTTCATTGATCCTTCCTTCTTGCTTCCACACATGGTCATTTGATTTCTGAGATTGTTGTCCTTCGTCACACATGTGAGGATATGACTCGTCAATTGGCAGTAGGGCGGTGGTATGATGAGGATATGCTCGCGGCACACTGCCTGGATAGGGATGAGGCGTTTTACCTGCATATGGAAATAGAGGGGCTTAGACAGAGGCTGTCGATGTATGAGGGATAGGAGCTTACCTTCAATGTTGATCAACTGCTTGTCCCATATGCGTAAAAATATTTTGTTTTGATTTTTGGTTTTATGAAAATAATCTACTTGAAGAACATTCTACAGAAATGAAAATTTTATTTGTGCCACATTTGCCAGTGTTTGTGTTTGTTTGGATTTGTGCTTTGGATGATCGGGATCGGGATCAGAATCTCGGGCTCAGCCCACGTTGCAAGTAGTATCCTAGATTGTGTTAATAGGGTCTTGGTTCCCTAAGAGGATGACTGGGATCACATCCCTGGATTCAAGTAGAGTTTAATGGGGAACTGATCCATAGTTGATCTTTCCTTTTTATCTTGTATGATGCTTGCTGTCTTGGCCTCTTCTGTACCTGCACTTTTTATTATTTATTATTATTTATTATTATTTTTATTTCTTGCCATTTTTGCCCGTAGCGCCCTTTCAAGTTTTCACTACGTCTGACTCTTCCCATCATTTTTGCCCATTAGCGTCCTTTCAGATTTTCACTATGTCCCGAATTTTTGATCTTGCCTACCCGTTGGCAGCTGTGCTATTTTTACCCTTGGTGCCTTTTCAGGTTTTCACCAAGTCCGCTACATGCCTGCTGTTTTTACTCGAGGCGCCCTTTCTGATTTTCACCTTGCCCGTTTTGCTTAGACATGCTTTCTCCTTTTCTTTTTTTTTTATTTTTTTATTTTTTTATTTTATTTTATTTTATTTTATTTATTTATTTTTTTTTGTCTTTTTGGAATGCTGGGAGTGATGGAGGAGATAGAGAGACTTCCTTCATAGCCGGCCAACTAGTTACCTTCCTATCCTAGTCTTTGATTACAATGGTAAGTTGTTTTTTTTTTTTTTTTTTTTTTTTTTTTTTTTTTTTGAGTGGATTGTTTGGGAATGCGTGATGGATTTGTTTTCTTCCCCCTCTTTCTCCTTTTTTTTATAGGTCTTTCTTTTCCCTCTTTTCCTCTTTTCCTTTTTAAAAAATAAAAAAATAAAAATTTACTTCCCCCCTTTTTTGTTTTCTTTCTTTTTTTTGTGCTCTTATTTTCTTTTTTCTTTTCTTTTTTGTGGAGGAAGTGAAAAGTTTTTCTGATGGGAGAGATGGGGAGTATTTTTGTTTTTAATGGGCGCAGCTTTGCTATTGTAATCATTGACAAGGTTGGGTGTGGTTACCCGTGATAGATTTTCACGTTGTCGGCGTTGATGGGCTCAGGAAGATCTTCTCCTCTCAGATTGGTGACTCGAAGGTCGTTTCCTAGGAGTACTTTCCGAATGATCAGGGGTCCATCCCATGAGGGTTTGAATTTTCCCCTGGGATCTGGCAAGTGCGGCGGTAGGATGCGTTTCATGACCATGTCACCGACTTTGAAGCTCCTCTTTCAGACCCTTTTATTGTAGGCCCGAGCGATCCTTCTTTGATAAGATTGGGAGTGGCTTAGCACCTGCATGCGCTTTTCATCTGCCAGATACAGTTGATCGTATCTTGCTTGTTGCCACTCGCCTTCCTCGACTTCGCTTTCCAGCAATATCCAGAGTGATGGGACTTCAATTTCGACTGGCAATACTGTTTCCATTCTGTATGCAAGTTCGTATGGAGTTGGCGCCTGTAGCAGACTGTACAGATGTTCGATAGGCCCAGAGTGCGTAAGGAAACATTTCTGACCAATCCCGATATGTCTTCACCATTTTCTCCAGTATACGAATGATAGTTTTGTTGGTAGCTTCGACTACACCATTCATTGAGGGCGGTAGGGGCTTGACCGATGATGTCGAATCTTGAACTTGTCAGGAAGGAAGTCGCCCATCCTTTTATTGACGAACAGAGTTCCATTGTCTGTGATGATGGCCAGAGGGATCCCATATCGGCTAATGATATTGTTCTTTATAAACTTGACCACGTGAGATGTTGCGATGGTAGTGTAGGATGTTGCTTCTATACATTTGGTGAAGTAGTCTACTGCCACTAGGATGTATTCGTGCCCGTTTGATGCTTTTGGGTTGATCTTGCCGATGATGTCCAAACCCCATACAGAGAAGGGCCATGGTGATGTCAGGTTATAGAGTTCGGAAGCGGGCGCATGGATCTGATTTGCGTGTTCCTGACACTTGAAGCATTTCCTTACGTGTTTGCAGCAATCTGTCTCCATTGTAAGCCAATAGTAGCCGAGTCGTAAGATCTTCTTTACCATCATGTGTCCATTCATGTGTGGGCCGGATAGTCCTTCGTGGATTTCTAACATGATCTGTGCTGCTTCTGCTTCATCCATGCAGCGTAGAAGGACTTGGTTGAAGGATCGCTTGTAGAGGATACCTCTAGTAATCATGAATTGAGCTGACAGACGTTGGATAGTATGTCAATCAGCTGGGGCTGCTCCTTCCGGGTACTTCTAATGTTCGAGATATTCCTTGATGTCCGTGTACCATGGTTGATCATTCGGGGAGGTTTCGGCTTCCTCAATCTGTAGGCAGAATGCAGGTTCCTCCTGGAGTTCGACGGTGAGTTCCCATTTAACAACTCCTTTTGGGATCTCCAGTATCAAGGCAAGGGTAGCCAAAGCGTCTGCAAATTGATTCTTGGCTCGGGGCATGTAAGAGAATGTGATCTCTTCGAATTCCTCAGTTAGATTCTCCAGGTACACGAGATAAGGGATCAGCTTTTCATCCTTGGTCTTCCAATTGCCATTTATCTGATTGATGATGAGTTGCGAATCTCTGAAAACTCGTAACTTTTTTACGTCGAGGATTATGGCTTCTCTCGGACTGACGATACATGCTTCATATTCATCTACATTGTTAGTACATTGGAATGCTAGTCATCTGGATATGGGAATTGGGACGTCATCAGGAGAGTAGAGTATGGCGCCTACTCCACTCCCTTTTGAGTTTGCAGCTCCGTCGAAGAAGAGTGTCCATTCTTCTGCCTTTCTTTCTTCTTCTTCGTCCTCAATCGAGAGGATATTCTCGTCGGGGAATGTAACGCCCTGAAATTCGGGGGTCGAGTATGAACTCAACTCCCGAGTTCCAACGCCTCACTTATGCAACATAAATAATGATGGTTAAATGTTGTCTGAGTTAGAGCAATAAACATGAGTGAGATTATACCAAAACAGTAATTCATACTCCAGTTCAATTGTATAAAGGCAAGCGGAAGACTGAAATTGTATATATAAAGTATGTAAAGAAACAAAATTTTTATGAACATCAGAGTATGAACGCTAACTGAGTACCCATATACATGTACTGTTTCTGAGTTAAAAATCAAAATACAATCTAAAAGATGAGTCCTGAAATCCCCGCGATGCAGTCAGCCTAAGCAAAGCCGTCAGAGTACTGCATGAATGAGAACTCATCCTGGTCCTCGTCGAAATCGGGCTCCGCCTCTTGAACCGACGTGCCGTCTATACCTGTGACAGAGTCTGGTTGGTGTGTACAACACCGTCCGTAACGTGGGAGTGAGTAGCTAACTCAGTGGAACAATAAAGCATAGGTTAACATGTTATCAATTCAATCAAGCAGTAATGATAAAGCAATACAATCAAACAATTTTAACTACTCTTATTAAATGCAAGTATGAAATTACATGATGATGTATGCCCTTGCCAAACCACCCTCATGCGACATCATCTTACGTTCGCGAATGCATACCTCCCTCAGTGCTCCACATCTACTAGGCACATGCGGTGCGATGATGAGCATGATTACCGAGTTATTATTAGTCCATTTCAAACAGTAGTATTGGGAAACTAAGGTACCTCCCTTGTATCATTCCCAAACATGATCTATTCTAGGGTCGTCAATCCTAGTTAATCTCATACGGTGTTATGGTTCGAGAGGCATCACGAAGGCATCGCAAAGGGCTCGTCACCCGTCAGCACGGATACAGATCTCACCGTATGCAGCTCAATTACTGACCGTCAGCTCGAGTACAGGTCTCACCGTACTCGGCTCAATCGCTGGCCGTCAGCTCAAATACAGGTCTCACCGTACTCGGCTCAACTCATACTCTAGTTGCTGTGAAGGGCTCGTTGCCAATCACAGACCTTGGAGTATACTCGAAGATACTACAGAGGACTTGTCGCCCGTCAGCACGAGTACAGGTCTCACCGTACTCGGCTCTCGCCGTAAGTATCGACAACTCGAATACAGTGTCCCATACCACCGTATTCGGCTCACAAGTTTGGGTTGCTCAATGGTCACTACGGGGAGGCACGTGGCCCCAGCATAGGCCGACAACTCGGCCACGGTGTCCCATACCACCATGTCCAGCTCATGAGTCTTAGCGGATCGAGGTACCATGGTTAACGGGATTGTCACTGGTAAGTTTGGTACCCTAGGTTCAAACAGTAATGACCAAATATGGTGAACACACATTCGACATATCAGGTTACTTGACGAGCCTGACTAGCTCGAGCGCACAACAAGTTGGACAATATGAAGCGTAAAAACACTCCGTGTGGCCAACCACTATCGCCAACCGAAGTACGACTCGGGTTCGTCTAACACATCCCTTGTGGCGACATGAATGTCAGCCACAATCTCAAGTCTGGTACCGAATGTCTGGACTATAGACATAGTCCCAAACTCAATCAGTTCTCATCAATAGCATGTGGAGTTAAGCATGATACACAAAGTAATACAAGCACGCTAGTAGGCATGTCATAAGGCATGTTATAAAGCATGATATAAAGCATATTGTAAAGCATGTTATAGAGCACTATACAGATAGGGATACAAATACATATACATCATAAGTGAGTGGTAGAAGTAAACAACCACATGGAGGGAATCGTACATGTATTTAAGGTGGTTGAGAATTCCATCTCAGCACCGACTTACGGTACTAACACCTAAGCATTTACTCTCATAAGCATTTACAGAAACACTTAAGAGTACACGATTTCAACATATATGACGTATGTTAGTAAAATATGTATTAGGGCTATCCCTTCGCCAAGCGGGTATTTTATCCATGTATATCATAATCATACAACAATTAATCATGACAATTGCATTTCCAAAATTTATACATATACGGTATTTCTAGAATACACAATTTCAACATACATAGTGTTTATAAGCAAACATGTATTACGGCGATTCCTTTCGCCAAACAAGTATTTTAACCATATATCGTATAACCATACATCAAATAAACATGTCAAACACTTTTCCAAAAAAAATATGTATACGGTATTTCTACGTATACCTAGAGTATGTGAAATTCCATATTCTACAACTTTAATCGAAACAGAAAACGAAAAGCACTTTGTACATGTGCAATTGCATGCAGATCATGAATCTATCATTATCTGACATTGAAAGCGTTGAAAACCGTAACCTATACACCTAAAGTCCTCACCTTACTCCTTGGAATCTCAACGGATCAACAAGGTTTGATGAGCTTCCGTATTCGGGAGTTTTCTAGCCTAAAGAGTGAAATCGGTTAGCTATTGCATAACCTATAGCCTATACACCTCAAAATAGATTTAGGGTTAGGGTTTCTCACCGTAAAACGGAGTTGGTATCGTCGGGAAAGTGTCTGGAAAGAGGCGGTGCAGCCCGTGTGATGATCGAAAGCAGTAGGAGGAAGGTGCTCCCACAAATCCTAAGCTTTTCTCTCCTTTTTCTCTCTCACTCTTTAGGATTTTATCCCAAATTCGTATGGCTGTGAGAGGGGCTGTTCTAAGGCCCTTATATAGCCTAAAACCTCTCCGGAATAGACTCAGGTTCAAGGTTTACTTCTATTATAAGCATTTCGGCGATGTTCCAGCTCAAAAGAGGGTTTCTGGCGGCCCTCCTTGAGTCAAACGTCAGACTTAAGCTCACAACTCATGGATCTACGTGGGATTACGTTTTCGTCTCGGTCGGATTCCCATATCACACGTGGTGGACCGTTTTCAGTTCAACGGTCAGTGGGCCATGATCCGAAATTCCAAGTACATGTAAATGTTCCTGAAATTTTTCCTGATCCGAGGGTGTAATTTGGTCTGATTCTGACGGTCTGGTTGCTTAATACTGATCCGCAAGTGAGTGATGCTAGATCACTATTCAAGATATTTATTTTGTAAAGAAAAGAGTGGTTTTCACATTCCCTCGCTCCGAACTCAAGCAAATGGCGGTGGGACATCGTCTGGACCTGATTTTCGAGGTGGTTGTCAAGCCCAGTGAGGCGGTCCTACTTCCTTAACTTCGTGTTAATCAGACTTCCGATGTACGGTATAGACCTAATACGGAGTTTCAAGTCATTCCCGAGAGTAGCCGGGTAATGAGTTTGGTTCTAAACTTTAGGGTAACTTAGAGTCAATGATTTTGTAAGTTTTGGGTCTTGCAGATCGTATTTAAGCGATTCCAACGGATTTCATGGCTAATTGAGTTTTGCACTTAGTTAACTTTGTTAAATTTCTAAAGGATTTAATCCTAATTGATTTCTGGTCGAGGTGGTACTCGAGACATAGTACGGAAATTTACGGGTCGTTACAGGGAAGGTCTTCAGGGGTTGGTAGTCAGGCAGGGAGTGGGCTGCTAAGTGGTCGGCCAATGCTTGCCCCTTAATTGCCTTCTGAGTGACATAGGTGATGTCGAACTCAGAAAGCAATAGATGTCATTTTGCGATCCTGCCCATTAGTGCTGGTTTCTCGAACAAGTACTTTAACGGGTCCATGCGAGCAAACAGAAGGATTGGGTGACCGATCATGTACTATCGTAGTCGCTACGCTGTCCAGACTAGGGCAAGGCATGTTTTCTCTAGGATAGAATATTTGGCTTCATAGCTTGTGAATCATCTGCTTAAATAGTAGATCGCTTGCTCCTTTCTCCCTATGTCGTCGTGCTACCCAAGAACACATTCGATTGCTTCTGCTACGACGGAGATATACAGTAGTAATGGCCTACTCGGAGTAGGTGGTGTGAGCACTGGAGGATTCAGCAGGTATTTCTTGATCCTATCGAATACTGCTTGACACTCGCTATTCCATTCCTTTGGCGAGTTCTTTCGCAGGAGCTTGAATATGGGCTCACAGACCGGAGTGAGTTGTGCGATGAATTGACTGATATACTGGATCCGCCCAAGGAAACCCTGAATTTCTTTTTCAAACTTGAGCGGTGGCATTTCGATGATTACCTTAGTCTTGGTCTCATCCACCCGGATACCATCTTCACTGACAATGAAACCCAGTAGTTTGCCTCCTGTTGCACCGAAGAAATATTTTTGCGGATTGAGGTAGAGCTTGAACTTTTCTAGCCTGTCAAAAAGCTTCTTGAGATCTTTGAAGTGTCCTTAGATTGTGCGAGACTTGACGATCATGTCATCCACATAGACTTCCATTTCCTTGTTTATCATGTCATGAAACAAGGCAGTCATGGGTCGCTGATATGTAGCTCCTACATTCTTCAATCCGAAGGGCATGACTCGGTAACAGAAAGTTCCTCATGGTGTGATAAAGGAGGTCTTTTCATGATCCTCGATGGCCATTTTGACCTACTTATAACCGGAGAAACCGCCCATGAAGGAGAAGATTTTGTGTCTAGCAGTGTTATCTACCAGTGTGTCGATATGAGGCAGAGGGAAGTAGTCTTTAGGGCTTGCCTTGTTAAGATCTCTAAAGTCGATGCACATCCTGACTTTCCCGTCTTTCTTTGGAACTGGTACGATGTTTGCAAGCCATTCCGGGTAGTTGGAGACTACCAGGAATCCCGCATTGTATTGCTTGATGACTTCATCATGGACCTTCAGGGCCCATTCTGGCTTCATTCTCTGCAGCTTTTGTTTGACAGGCTTCATGTCTGGCTTTGTTGGCAAATGGTGTACCACCAGATCCTCATCAAGCCCTGGCATGTCCTCGTATGAGAAGGCAAAATTGGACAACCTCGGTTTCAGAAACTCCATCATCCTCTGCTTGTGCTCTGGAGACAATGACCTTCCGATACGCACTTGTCTAGGAGATTCTGCTAACCCTAAGTTCACAATTTCGAAGTCGTCTGCTACAGCATTGGCCTCTGTTTCAAATTTTTTGAGAGAATCCTCAAATTCGAGAGTTGTATCATCATTTTCCTCATCCGGGGCTTCATCTAAACCCATGAGCTCAAAGTCCAACTCTAGATCGAAATCATACAAGTCGACTTCAAACTCCTGCAATGCATGTGAAGTGTTTGGCACAGTGATTTTCAAAGGTTTTTCTATTGTTTTGTGTTTTAAAGATTTTCTGATTTTTTGTCATTTTGAGGAATATTTGATTTTTGTATTTTGGGGAGTATGTGATGTTTTTGTGTTTTGAAGATTTTTTTATTTTTTTTGTGTTGCCAAGGGATCCCGAACAGGATGGTGTTGCGAACCATGATTGATCTTGTCCTGGTTCGGGATACCCACCGCTATTTACGTTGGCATTTTTTTGGGACCGGCATTCATGAATGATCTACTGGCTAATTCGATTGTTAGGGGGATAGCTGACCAGCTTGGTTCCTTCCCCCTTTCAGTTATGTTGATCTGATCTGCTTGTTCTGGAGGGTCACCTGTCTTGATGACCATGTTGTTTGCTGGGCTGGGTTCAGAGTAGGAGTCTGATTCGATCTCTTCACCCAAGAGTTGGAGTTCTTTTGGCTCCTCGAATTCTCCTAATGACGGGGCTTTGACGCCTGTCCAATCAAGAGCGAGCCATTTTCCCTTGTCAACCCAATGGATGGGCTGCTTCTGTCCCTTGTGTTGTTGACCTGGCAAAGGGGATGTGTCTCCTTGACTATGGGTGGAGATGGGTGTCTCCCCATTCCTGCCTGCGTTGCCTCTAAGGGGCACTCCTGGTTCTGGATCCTTTACGGGTAGACCTGTTTCCATACCCTAGCCTTATGTGATGAGCCTGGGGGTTCTGCCCCTGGCTTTAGATGTGCTTTTGATGCCCTGAGGATCCTATCCCACCTTATTGGTGGCCAAATGGACTCCTAGTTAACATGTTCTGTGAGTTTGAGTTGCTGGAGTTAGTCCTCAAGGGAAATCGTAGTGTCTTCACAAATTGCCCCAGCCTTAATGAGCTTAATGGGTGTGCACTTAAATGGTTGACTCTTTTTTATCCTTTCAGTTTGATCCTCTAGTGTCGGCCGATACCCCAGTCCCTGTCTCTGTACGTTGGCGGGTGCTGGCTTTACCACCATATCTTTTTCATGGAACTCGGTACGATAATTCAGGATCAATTGCTCAGCAAGGGGGATGACATATTCAGCGGCAAGAGGTCGTGAATTGGCGATTGTATTCACATTTTCAAATTTAAAACTATGATATGATATACACCCTCTGCATGCTGAACATCGTTCACTGGGAGGTTAGTTTTTGGAATATTGACTGTCACTGGTAGGACGGTTTCTGGCTCGGCCAATACTGATATGATTTGATTACCTGAAGGGAATTTAACCCTTTGATGAAGGGTTGAAGGAATGGCTCTAACAGCATAGAGCCACGACCGTCCCAACAAAAGGTTAAATGAGGCAGGAATGTTGATGACCTGGAATGTGACAAGGGTTAAATGAGGCAGGAATGTTGATGATCTGGTCCAATTTGTAACTCAAGGTCAATTTCTGCCTCAATCTGTCTTCGAGAGTTATCAAAGGCTCTAACGCTCATGGTGCTAGGTCTGAAGGAAGATGGCTCTATCACCAACCGTTCGGCAGTCCTTAGAGGGAAAACGTTGAGACTGGATCCATTATCAATGAGCACGAGTGGGACTTTGAAGTTTTTGTGGTGGGCGACTATGTTTAATGATCGCCCATGTTTACGACCTTCAGGTGGTAATTCATCATCAGAGAAGGTGATAGCCCATGGTGCAAGAAGTTGTCCGATCATACTTGCCACCATTTCAGGAGGTACATCGGGAGAGATATGGGCATCGTTCAATGTTTTCACAAAGATTTCTCGATGCGATATTGATGTGCATAAGAGTTCCTAGATAGATATTTGAGCAAGAATGGATTTGAGTTGAGCTGTTATGTCATAAGCAGCATCGGTCTTGCACAAAGTGCCTCTGGTTTCTTTTGGATTATGGGTATATCTCCTGAAATACCTCCCATTGTTACCCACTTCATCGCATTCTGGGTAGTGCCATGGAACTGCCTTTGGGTTGTAAGAAGGAACCGCTCTCCCTTTCAGGTATATCAATGGTTCTTGAGGTTGAGGGGTTGTGGCTGGCACTATTTGTGGGAGACTTGTTGATTTTTCTTGAGGTGGTACTAAGTCTTGGTGAGATTTGACATTAAGATTTTCTTCCTTCGGGGTCCTTTGGGCGTGTGCTAGTTGGTGAGGCATCAAAAATTTTGGGGCTTGAACTGAGGATGCCCCTTGCAAGGTTAGCGGAGTTAGATCAGGGAGACCTATTTGGAGAACAATAGGTTCAGAATCTGACCTTTTTTTATGTAATGAAGATGAAATTGAGTGTGCCCCTTGGGGGGTAGGATGCTGAGGGTGTGACCTATATGGTGCTGCTTCAAGGAAAACAAGAGGTTGTGCTGCTGGTGCTGCTTCGAGAAATACATGTGGCCTGGGCGATAGCGCCTACTGGTATCCCCATGTCCGATTTGCTGTATCGGGCATGATTGTTTGTATGGAGTAATGTGAAGAAGAGTGTGTGGGTTGCCCTCCTTCGATATGATTGACGACAGAGGTATTGGACGTACTGGGCCCTGCTTGATGCGATGGTAGGGGATTTTGGAGAATGTTGACTTGAGCCGTATTGCTGGCATGTGGGGTGATTGCAATTTTCTGACTTTCGATCAAATCTTGGACCACATGTTTCAAAGCGAAGCAGCGGTCCGTCAGATGGCCAGGAGCCTGATGATATGCACAATATTGATTTTCGTTGTAACCAGGTGGCAAAGGGTTAGGTGGAAGCCGTGGTTGGAGTGGCGTCAGAAGTTGGTTTTGCATTAACATAGTCAGAACTTGACTGTATTTGTGTGCTAAAGGGGTGAACTTCCTTCCTAACATTGCTTGTTTGTATGGTCCTGACGCATTCTCCCTAGGTTGTTGTTGTTGTTGTTGAGACGATTGTGCCTGATATCCCTGTTAGACTTGCTGTGGTTGGTACTGCCTATTTGACTGTGGCTAGTACTACCTGTCTTGACGTGGCTCCGGTTATAGAACATACTGATTGCCTTGAGTATTAGCTACGATATTGTTAGCTTTTGTAGTGTGCTAAGCGAGAGCAGTGCGTTTCCATTCCCATGTCCAACTGGTTTCCCCTTGACTTTGTTTCTCTTAATTGAGGGGGTCTGGTGTGGCCATGGGGAAATGGTCCCAGCCCTGATTCTGGCTTTGACTTGTTCTCCAGCTCGGATGAGTTGGGAGAAATTTACGTATGGATACGAGATTAGATATCCTGAAATGCTTGGATTTGTTGAATGTACAATGATAGATATCTGCTCCTCGTCATCAATGGGGTTTCTCATTTGAGCTAGCATGGCTCGTCATCGTCCTACGTATGCCAATAAAGATTCATCATTTTTTTGTCTCAAGGCAGCCAGGTCTGACCTTCTTGGAGCCATGTTCAGGTTATATGAGAACTTATCAATGAATGCCTAGGAAAGTTTCTCCCAAGTTCTGATTTGATGGTTGTCCAATGAGGTGTACCAATCCAAAGCGTCACCTTTAAGGGATTTCTGGAAGAGCTGTATCAAGGCTCCATCATTCCCTGCTACCACATTGAGTTCCCCAGAAAATGCTTTTAGGTGTACTGTAGGGCACCCACCACCGTCATACCTTTTGAATTTCGGTACCTCGAAGTTTGGAGGTACTCGGGCATCTGGGAAAGGATAGAGATCCCTGAACTTGGTGGATGGGTGGTCCACTCCTTGCTGTCTCTTGAGCTGATTTTGCACCATTTGCAACTGCTCTCGTAATTCCTCGATTTCTAATTTACCCTATTGCGGATATCTTGCCCCTTGCTGTAGGGCTTGTTCTGCTTCTTCTTCATATGGATCAAGAATGGGAGGTTACTGGAAAGATGGTGGACTCCCGGTGATGAGAGGTAACTGGAATTGGACACCGCTCCCTTTCGGAGGAGGGTGTGATGTTCGGAAATGGCTCCCGCTTGGGGTATCTGCCAATTCCAGAATGTTGGTCCCGTTAGGGGGAGTGAGTTAGACTCAAAACTGGCCCCTTTCATGGGCATCCGCCAGTTCTTGTCTGTGGTTCCCATGAGGGGGAACTTGTGTTGTAACCTGATTATTGTGTTGTGCTAGGTAGAGATGTGTGTGTGTGGGGGGGGGGGGGTTGCTCCCGATTATTGGCTGTTGTTGATCTTGTGCTGACTCTTCCGGGAGAGGGAGCACGGGATTTGCTGGGGGAATAAGGGAGAAAGCGAAAGGGGTTTGAGGGAGTGAACTATTTTGTACAATAGGCTGGGTTACCTGTGTAATTGGTGTGGCACCTGCCACTAGGCAAAGTAGTGGTTCTTACATTGTTCGAAGTAGCAGCTCCTGTGTGATCGCGTTGGCTTGATGATAAGTTGGAGCTATTGGTAGTGGTGCTGGTGTTGATGCGGGTGCAGGTGCGGGTGTCGATGTTCGGGAGTTGGCTGAGCCGCCGACTCTTCTTCATGGGTAGCTTGAGAGGTCATGGCTGCGCGGGATCGAGTGGTCATGGTCCGAATATGTGCCTAAGAAAGTGCAAGCCAAAGATATTTTTTTTTTTTTTTTTGTATTTTGTATGAATGCAACGATGATGTCCCTTGAGATTGGAATGCCATACGTTTTCGAGTTGGGTCTCAACTAGTGCGAGCTTAACACGTCCCCAGTGGAGTCATCATTTTGTGGACACTGGAATTCGACATCCACGCTGATTTATGGTTTTGTGATGGGATTAGGCTGATTTGTTGTTGTTGTTGGAGTCGCCACTAGCCGAAAAATCTTAGAATCCCGCAGTCGGTTAGAACCACATAACACGTTAAGTCAGAGAAATCCGAAGACTCACCCTCCTTAATTGACTCTTGGTCTGTGATCAGAGATTCTAGGTAAAGGACCTCGGTTACAAAGAGGGAAGGTGTTAAACACCTTCTTTGCCTGTACAAATATACGGTCTCTACTTAGTGTGGTGAAATGATCTCAAGGGATGACAATGATGCTGTGGTCATGATTGGACTAGTCACACGTGGATTTCTGATGTAGTAAGATCCGAGATTTTCGGCAGGCCACAGAGCATACATCCGACAATGTGTCTAGAGGGCAGATGTGATGATGTTTATGTGAAAAAGTAAAGAAAAAGTGGACTAGGTCACTAGGAATTTCTGATGTGACAAGATCCGATGTATGGCAAGTCACAGAGCATACGTTCACTAGAGATCTGGAGAAGCAGGGGGGTTGAGAAGGGAGTAGATGTCATAATGAATGCTTGTGGAATGATGGACCTTTGGCTTGATCTCGAGTAGGCTAAAACGTAAAGTGGACCATGACCAATTTGGGTTAAACTTATGGGTTGGAAGGGTTGAGTTGAGGGCTAAGGGGTGGTTGGAAAAATCTGTATTTTGAGGGGCTTGTGTGCTCCTTCCCTTTCCCTCACACTCCTACTTACTCTCTTTCTTTTCCACTCTCTTTCTTTCTCTTACTCCCTCTCTTGGTTTTTTCTTTGTGAATGAGAAGAGGAGAGGGTTATTTATAGCCTTCTCCAATGGCACTGCTATAATTTTTGGCTTTAGGAGGGGTAAATGCTGATGTGGCAAATGATGATTGGTGGAGAGGATAGAGACGCCACGTGGCGTGCTCCTATTGCCTAATGAGGCTAGTAAAATGGTAAATAGTGGACTTAAGAAGGGTAAATGTGAGTGAAAGTTGATTTTTGGACACTAGGACAGCTGTCCACACGTAGGCCGCGAGCGGCGACAGTCGAATTACCGCAGGCGGTAGTTAGACTGCCGCTCGCGGTAATCAGACTACCACCCGGGCCTGATTTGGGCCAGATTCTCACTTGTGGGCCTCGTGCGGTGCTTTGGTTCGTCCGGTGGTCTCCATTTTAAGTTTCTGAGACTCAAAGTGGTGAATTTAGGTATGAATAGAGGGTTCTGGACAGGTATAGGGTATAGGCGATGCTGTGTGTATATCGAACGGCTCGGATCACAGTTTTAGGTTGCGAATTGGGAGTTTTGGGGACTTTTGGGTCAGGGTTTGATTTAGGCTGGGATTAGGGTTTGGTTCAAGGTATGATCATGGTTCCTGGATAGTCTTAGCCTTCTCATGATATTATCCTGGGTGGGGTGTCTACAGACGTCGGATGATGGATCAGATGCATCCCATTCCATGCATTTTTCTTTTATTTCACTAGCGAAGATATGATTTTGAGAATTCTGCATCCACTTGGAGCCCTTTGGACATCGGATGATGGATCAGATCCATTCCATTTCATTCCGTGCATTTGTATTTTATTTTTTTCCTAGTGGATATCCGGTCTTAACCATCCCACATCTAATTGAAGCCTTTTTGGATGTCGGATGACAAATCAGATCCACTCCATTTTATCATTTAATGCATTACATTTTATCATATCATGCATTTGCATCCATCTCATTTTCACACACCATTTAATAAGGGAAACCTGAGTCCGACTGTCTAAATTTCCAAAAGGACATTTCGGACACCGGGTGACAAATCAGGTCTATTCCATTTCATCCAACATCTCTGATCTTGACTTTCTAAAGCTTTGATCGAGGCCATTAGATGCCATATGAAGGATCAGATCTAGATTATCCTCATCGATCAAACCCTAATTCTGACCATCCAAATTTCTCAAAGACCTTTTGTACATTGGGTGGAAAATCAGGTCCATTCAATTTTATCCATCATCTATGATCTGAACCATCTAAAGCTCTTATCGAGGCATTTATACGTACAACGAATTGGATCAACGCATATCAATCACCCTAGATCTTGACTGCTTAAAGTTCCAATTAGAACCTATTGGACATCTTATGATGGATCAAATCTATCTCGAGCCATATCACATTCTATACACGTAACACCTACATGAATGCCAGAGTGTAGGTATCTATGTTAAACAAAAAATCCATAAAAAATAAAATAAAATATTCCAAAAATATCGAATGTGTTCAACATCTTATACACAGATCAATTTCCCATATACTCTTCAGTGGATGCGAATGCAACAATAAATTTGATTTTGATTTAATCCTAAGCTGATTTCACCCAAAGATTTAAAAATAAAAAATAGACATAAGATGATAGGCTTGAACTCACAGTGCCAGTCCAATCATCTTAGGAAAAGGATAGATTCAAAATACTTTGTTTTAGTACCTGGATTACTGTAATCATGCTCCACTCGTGAAAACAACTTCTACAAACCATAGTGACAAAATACAGAACTCAAATGACTAAAAGCATAATCCAAACAACTTTAGTTTGATACACTTGCAAAACTATTGCATTGTAATGCGAGAGATCCATAAAGTTGCAAAATGCGTAAGCAACCATCCATTACAACAATATGCTTGCAAGCGATCCTACAGGATTATGAAACATCGAAAAAACTGATCCTCTAGATCCAACGTGTGTTTTACTCGTAAGGCCGCATGCGTGCAGGGGATTTAACCACTCAAACATCCAACCCATCAGATTTCTTCAACGTGTATGCCGATCAACGGTGTGAAAGGGTTGCAATAAGATATTGCAATGTTTTCCCCTCCCTCGTGAATTGTCTAAATTAAGCCTCTAATTAAGCAAGCTTCTTAATTACAACACTCTAGCAGGTAGAAGAACAATTCGCATCTTCATCTACTCAAGATTGGGTGTCCACTCGCTTTGACATTCGGCTATATCCCAACCTCTACGAAAGAGGGGCATCCATAGACACCCCACAATCTTTTACAAGGAAACGGTTGCTCTCCAGCCGTCTTTACATGGAAACAGTTGAGACTGAGCTATTTTAGTGCAAACACTGTCAGCTCAATTTGTTTGTGGGTTCTAGTTGACCAACCGATCATTGACACGTTAACTCGGCTCACACGAGTGCCGTAATGATGATCCATGCCATGACCCATGCCCATCTATGACCATAGGGTCGGAATCACACGAACCCGACCTTACATCCAAGTGTGTGGGTTTGTAGGATCCGAACTTAGCCTCAAAACGCCTATAAAAGGAATTCTTGCCTTCACATCGAGGATGGTTGAGATTCCAAAGAGGTATGGTAAGAAGAAAAAATGGGGGAGAGAGAGAGAGAGAGAGAGGAGAGAGAGAGAGAGAGAGAGAGAGAGAGAGCCAGGCGGAGAGTGTTAGAGAGAGAGCTAGCTAGAGAGAGCCAGTGAGAGAGAGAGAGAGAAGAGAGAGAGAGAGCATCTTTTTTTAAATCTCTTCTAGTCTATTTCAACTTCAAAGGCAGAGCCATATTTTCGATTTGTCCTTTTCCAATCTATACGTTCCAACCACTTGCTTTGAACACCTGAGGAAGTAGGTTATGCTCTGACATTATGTAAAGTATGCTCTACAATTTCCTCTCTTGAAGATCTTCTACATCAGAAAACGTGACTTAAAGAAGTAACCGAAAATTCTATGTTCTTTTTTCTTTTCATAATTCCATTGGAAAAACCTTTTTATCATTTCCATTTCATTTTCAACCTATCTTTTGTAGTTTCGACATTTAAAGCTTAATATTCTACTAGAAGTTTTTTTAATCCCCTTTGAAAGTGTACACAACTTGGCAAAGTAGACGCTGTATTTGACATGATTGGTAAAAGGGCACCCAACATCTTCCTTTTGTAATTGAGGCCCTTACCCAAAATCCATGGTGTAGATCTATCCAAGAGTCACTCGATTCAGAAATTCTTCAGTTTTCTTGATTCTTAGGTGATTCCCTAGATTCTAGCCAATCATGGATTCTATATCCTTCATTTTGGCTAGTGGCGACTCTGATCAATACATGGATATGAGTAGGTTGCATGAGGTATTATGAATGGTATAACTATAACTATTTCCTTCTCTTCTCAACTCCTCTAAAAGGTTCAGGTATGAAGGCTTAGCTATGGGTTTCTTTGGATTTGGATAAACTTTAGATCCATACCTTTATATGTTATCGCTCGTATTAACCAAGCACCTAAGAAATCATATATTCTCTTCTCAACCTGTAACACCTAGGCCAAACATTGCGGTGTCTTGGGGTGCCCACTAGCGAATTTGCCACAGGACCACATTAGACAGTCACATTGTGCACATGTTTGAGACCCTGAATGTATAGGGATAAGTGACGTCGAGGACCACTATCATTAAGATAGGATAAATCGAGTCAAAAACGCAAACAAGCCTAAGTGTGTTCAGGTCAGGAATGGACAGTAATGTCGGTCTCTCCAACGATACACTATGACAGACTAAAATGACCGTGTATCTCCTGTGAAAAGTCCAATAAGTCTGAAACTATTGGAAATTATGAACCTCGCGGATGGTGGACCTAAATTGTGCCTCAAGCCGTACAACTTGGACTGTCAAGGGAACACTTGAAAGGCATGACTCTCCCGAATCTAAAGCCCCAAACCTGAAATTTAAACAATTGGCCCCGCCACTAAAATGACAAGTTACGATTTTTTAACCGTTAAATTACATCCAAACTCGAGCCATAGACCAGAGATATTTCCCTACTTTTATCCGCAAAGCGGGAGCCCTGATTGAATCATAGTGACCGTTGATCGCAAATTAGGCCCCTACGGTCAATCAAGTCATCCGTTTGCCACCAAACTCAGAACAACCGTTCATTTGACAATGGGACACCTGCCCCATGACACAGATGGGCTAGGGGGCCACTGGGATGACCCCAGGGACCATAAATCTACCCACTAGGGGTATATATATTAGAACAAGACTCCCTAGGGTCAATTGGACAAATTCTCAAACTAAAAAAGCTCTAAAAACTCTCTCCCTCACTTCCATACGAATTTTCTATAAGGAGGAGAGAGAGAGAAGAGAGTTTGTGGTTAAACCATTCCTAGGTGCGGACCATTATCCTTAGGTGGCCATTTATCAATATTAGGCTAGAATTAATAATTGTGTGTGAGAATTTGCTTGGCATGTTGTTTTTCAAGGGATACGATAGTAGACATTTTGTTTAAACTGGATTAAACTTGCTTAGAGAAGAAGTATTTAACTCCAAGCCATTTTAATGTTTGCCTTTATGTTGATTTCCTTTCCATTATGAGCAATTGAGTATAATTCAACCCCAAATCTGAGGAAATTTGGGGGAAATGTGCCGCATGTCTCCTATGCATTTACATTGAGACAATTAATTATGGAATTAATTACACTCATGTCTGAATTTTCTGTAATTAGAAGTAGTACATAATCCTCTTACAATATTAAGCATCTTGAAACTCATTTACATGCTTGCTTAGATCTCCCTTACAATTAGAAGAAATTCATGATCTTTTATGATACCGAGTAACTGAATCTTATAGTTATGCATGCCTAAACTTCCCACAACTAGAAGTAGATCATGATTTCTTTATCATATTAACAAATTCAATCCCTCTTGTCAGGTTCGCCAGCAAACTTCAAAGCCCGTATGGGCAGCTCCATCGGTAGGTCGTCCAATGACCAATTTTACCCATTTAATTCGAATACGGATAGCCAGCAGTAGTTGGACTACGTGAGATGCTCACTCCTAATGTCGTGTGCTCCGCAATTCACCTGGATGGGGCAAATTAGCCCACTATCTAACTGACCATATATGTTGACCATGTATGCTCAAATCTATTTGAACTTGGGGCACCCTACTTCTATGTAGCGTTCATTGATAACCATTATGTTGCGACCCATAACTTTTGGGAGCCAGGCATGGTAGAATGGAGCACTATGCTCAAGTTGTCGGCCTACGCTAAGGCGACAAGCCTCCCCGTAGTGACAGTAGGTAAATCCTATCTTATAACGTTTCCTTTGTATCTATTATATGGGAGTGATGAACCCAATCAGGTCAAGGATCACGAGTGCAAGACCGTTGCGACCTCCTGAGCCTCATGATCAGGATAGGGCAATGACCCTGGTAGGGTGTCCTAGTTTTCCTAAATTACTGGATGAATGGATGTAATTAAACACTCGGCTAACATGTTCACCATCACATCGCATTAGTTAGGATGGCGACTCGACAGTCGAGGTTGCACTGAGAGAGTGTTGGGCATTGCGAACGTAAGATGGTGTCTCTCGAGGGAGTGTTGGATGGTGAGGACATGCATCATATCACAATAGCATACTCTAGATAGACTTTAGATTTGGACCTACATATGTCATTGCCTGTATAAACCATGCATACAATATGCTAAGTTTACATAAGACGTATGCTATATGACTTGTCAGGCATCTGGATCTTGTCATATCAGAAATTTGAGTAAACTCTAGTTTTATATTTAACATCACACACACAGAGACACATATATCCACCATTCAACTCATGTAACCATCAGATGGTCTAACAATAATGACTAGTGGGCACCCCGGGGGAAACCACCCGTTGAACGTCCATAATTATTAAGTCTTTTCTTACTACCTCTGTTTATGTCCAGAGGCACCAACGATTGTGACATGGAGAGTTAGCGATGTCCTAGAGGGGGGTGAATAGGACAGTGCCAAATAATCGAAATAAATGTGAAATATATACAAAATACAAAGATCTCAATCGCTTGAGTATTGAAACCTTAATTCTAAATAATTCGTAGAAAAATCTTCACCTAAAATATTAGGCAGGACAACCTTATTTCACAAATGTCTTTAAAATCAAACTTTCAAAGTAGTAAGAGTATATTAAAAGGATTACAACATTCACCATTAAAATGAAATAATAAAATACATCCAACCAGCAAAAATCATAAAGCATTCACCACATGGGATAAGGAGTTATAGTGGTTTGGTGCTTAAAAACAGCCACACCTACACCACTCCCAAAATTACTACCCTCGTAATTGAAAAGGCCGAGCTAAAGTCTTGGGGGGGGGGGGGGGGGGGGGGTTGAATAGGATTATGCCAAATTAAAAAATTAAATGCAGAATTAAACAAATATAAATAAAGATAACACTTAAAACAATCTCACAATGCAAAAATAAATTGCAACCTCAAATGTACAAGTATTGAGAGGTTGATACGGATGTTGTTCTAAGGACAACCTTACATAAAAAACCAATGGTTTATGGTAGGACAACCTGATTCCTAGAAAGGTCTGTGTATCAAAATCTCAAACTGATACAGAGGAATAAATAAATAAATAAATAAATAGCAAAGAAAATAAACTAAGGTATTACAACATTCCCACACTTGCATAAAAAGATTACAACATTCTTCCACAATTGCGTAAAAGGAAATTACAACATCCACACAATGTCACATTCAATCATCCACTACAAGACTAGAAATTATAGTGGTTTGCTTGTGTGTACACCAATTGTTTAGAAAAACAGCCACACAACTACTCCACTCCCAATATCCTCACACAGTAGATATCGGCGTTCACTATGAAATAGGTTTTTCAAGGTTCACCTAAAACCTTTACAATTGTGTCTTTCAAGTAGATTTACACAATTCAAAAAACCCCCACACTTTGAGTTTTCTGGATCACCTCAGACAAACCAAAAGAAAGAGTTTTTTCTGGCACAATCTCAAAGAAACCAAAAGAAAGAGATTTACAAAACTGTAAAATACTTATCTGGATATTCTCTTTTGATGAAGCCCAGTAGAATCGATTCGAAGTAGATGTTCAACGTTGATATTCAATGTTCACACTCACTTATGAAAAGGTTATAAGTTCTAAATGAATTTTAGATTAAATTACTTTGGGCTTGCTAGATTTGATTTTGATTCCAAGAAAGGGGAAAAAAATCCCTGCTTCAAAATATGATTGGAATAGAGAATACAAAATCAAATACAAAAAGTTAATTTAAAGAGAATATTAAATGAACACTAAATAACTTAAGAATATCACTAACTTATCTCTCAGAGTGGTGTCTTGATTTTGCTTAAATTGAATGAAATACTCTGAAAATTGTACTCTATTTATAAGTGCAGAAACTGTTCACTCGACTGGTCCAAAGGATAGCTCGACTGGTTGAAGGACCAACAAACTTTTAAAAATTCGGGCGCGATACGATAAAACCGTTCAACGACTGGTCAAGTGGCATCCACGACTAGTTGAGTGGCCTGCACGACCGGTCGAACCCTGCTCTTGACTGGTCATGTGAAACCTATTTTAGTTGCTGGACTTTGAGTCGAGGCTGTTCGACTGGTTGAGCACTATTCACTCAACTGGTCGAGCAGTCTCCAAGATTGTCAAAGTTCCAACAAAAATCCTGAAAATAAGTAACAAATCTTAGACCAGTTGAGGAATTTCTTGGATTGGTCGAGCTAGTACTAAGACTAGTCGAACATAGGCTAAGACTAGTCGAGAAATAACATATACACTTATAAAGTGACCCAATTAAAGTATGTAATCAATATGACCTAACCTATGGTCAATCTAGGGTCATTCATACCTTATAAGCGATGTTTGAACAATGAAACATCATTTACTTCGGTTGATAGTTGATCTTGAAGTATACGAAGCTTGATATCTTGAAGTATTTTGAGGCTTGAACTTGAAGTTCTTTGAAGCTTGAACTTGAAGTACTTGTGACTTGTATTTCACCTTGAGCTTTGAGTACTAAAGTAAAGAGCTTTGTCTTGACATGGATGAAGCTTTGAAACCTTTAACTATTGAAGCTTGAAAGATTGAACTAACACTTGGTGTTGAATTTGAACTTGTATATCTCTTGATCTTACACTTGAAGTTCTTAAGGTAAAGACCTTTGTTATTGTACATGAGATGCATGGTCTTGAATATGCAGATGAGCTATACAAGACACAGATTCCAAGAGGTTTTGGCACTACAAAATTTGACAATCATAGGAGCTAGAAAACATAGCACATACAGTAATTTTGGCTTTCACTATAAAAAGGTTTTCACAAGGTCACCTTAATAACATGATATAGTTCCTTGTGATTTTCACGGGTTATCACAATAAAAACCCTACTTAGATTTTCACAAGCTATCTCAGACAAAACCTCAATTGAGATTTTCACAGGATATCTCAGAAAAATATAAATAAAGTTTTAGAAGGTATACTTATCTTCAAATGTAGAAGATGTAGCAGAAGCTTGTAGCAGAAAGACCTTTTTATTGAACGCAATGTTCAATCAGATAGAAAGAGTCTAAGGTTCTATAGATTATAATTATGAAAAACCTAAATGCTACTCAATTCAATTCTCTTAGATCTCAAAGAGGAGTATAATTTACTCTCTCAAATTAAGACATAAAAGATCTGAGAATAAAGGGAATTGAATAAGCTATTAAAGTAAATTATAAATACCACAAATAGCTTGCCGGGGACTTGAGCTTCTTTCTCTTGCAGAAGAATTATTATAATAATTTTGTTTAATTTGGAATGAGAGAAAGACTCAATTTATAGGCAAAGAAGTTAGAACTTTGGCTAGCCTAAGATAGGCTTCGACTAGCCCGAGTTCACTGGATTTTGTTCAACGGATTTCAGATTCTGCGAGATAAGAATTATTCAAAATTTGGCTGGCCCAAGGTCAAGTTTGGCTAGCCGAACATCACAATTCAGCTAGCCAAATTTGTCCTTCGACTGGCTGAATTCCCTCGAATTCCAAAAGAAGGTGTTGCTGGAAGTTTACTCGAACTTTCTCGGGTTGGCTGAATTTCAAGCTTGGGCTAGTCGAACCAAAACTTGGGCTAGCCAAATTTTCTATAAAAGTTGTTATTTTTCTCGAGTTTGAAGTTGGGCTGGCCGAGGATGTTTAGGCTAGCCGAACCAGAAGTCGGGCTGGTCGAATTCCAGGAAAAAACACATGTAAAAACCCATGATAAAGATTTTTTTTTTGAAAGCACATAGTCCTAAGGATTTTCTAGGGTTTATACCACTTGAGATATATCAAATATCTGAGTCACTTTGACTTAAACTTTGTCTTGGATTATGTCTTGAATTTTGTCTTGAATTCAGGCGACGATTTCGCGATGATTTCTTTAAGAAGCTATGCCGATCTTTTCTTGAACATAAGTAGATCTTGAGTTGATCTTTAGGTTCTACCTTCAATTACTTTTGTCTTATGAAATTTGACAATCTATGTGTGCTCAACATCATAACACTTACAGATTGTTTGAATTCATGAAAAAAAAAATTAACACATACAACTGCCAACCTGACATAAGCCACCTCTTTCATCAAGCTTGAACAAAACCCTACAGGTGTAACATGATAGATGATTAGGTGGGTTGATTATAATCATGCTTTATCTAAAAATCTATCACATATGTTTATCACAATCAACATGCCAAATTACATAAAGTGGAGTACATACATTTATTCTTATGGGGCATTTTTTTCATAGTTGTTGTCCCTTGGATGCAGAGTTCAATCACATGTAGTACTTGCAGGTATGTAAGAACCGACTGTATGTCTCGATTCCAACTGAACAACTTTAACCCCAGTGCCAATATAGGAAGGTATGTTAGAAAAAATAATATATGATCGAGATATGAGAAGACCAAATGCCTATTTAGCCACTCACAAGATGTTGTTTAAAATGATCATGTTATTACCAAAGGATATGGTTCATAAGGACTTTCATATACAACAGTAAACAAAAAAGGAAACACTTACATTCGAGCATAAGGAGTAAATGCAAAGCACCTTTTTGAAAGAAGAAGAACTTGTATTGCAATGGAAATCATCCAGCATATGAGCATAGACTTGGATTACAGCTAAGGATTACTGCTACTCCTAACCTAAGATTAGGCTACTTGGTTACACTAAGAAATGTAAAAGTCTGATTATTTTAAAGAACATAAAGGATAATTGAAAGATAGATTTGATTTATTTATTCGATTGGGGTTATATGAGACACCTTGTGTCATTAAAATCCTTTGCTATTTATAGATCTCCTTGTGCTAGTTATCTAGATGCTTCTCCTCCACGTTCAGTCGATAACACTCGCTTTGGCACCACTTCGGCCTTCTAGACCCTTCTTGGACACCTGTACTAGTAACTAGCTCAGCACCACTTTTCTCTCGACCATGTCCTACATTCGGGCTCATTAGTCACGCTATTATGTGTAACACTCTTATCAATGACAACTGTAATTCCATAACATGCGATCGAAATATCCTCGAAGATCTTCAACATGCTTTATACTTCTCATGCAATGACATGCATTCCTTCTTAATTGGTTGTTCTAGGAATGATAAAAAAAAATAAGGTAAAAATTGCTCCCCACGTCGCTTCGCCTTTGACTGAAAAGGTGAAAGCAACGGTGATTCATTGTTCAAACAATAAATGTTATCGGCCCCATTTCCATGTGTCAACTCCCTATTGAGTTTGCTTGACCGAGATGAAAATCAAATGATGGTTTGCTCCTTTTCCATGACCATCAATGTGACACATTGCACACGATCGAATTGTACGAGAAGTCATGATTATCCGTTCATTAATGTGTGCGTTCCAGACCGATATATATATATATATATATATGCGATTCGAATCAATTTTTAAATTTTCCTTTCCCCATAACTCTTTCTCTCTATGTTTCTTCTTCTTTCTAAACTTTATAAGTTGGCTTCACCTATTGTTATGGCTGCTTCTTCATCTACTGGTCTTGCAATCTTCCATCAGGAAGACTTCATAAGAGAGTTTGATGCATTTTCTGTAAGGTCCGTATCCTAGTCCATACCATTCCATAGACTTTCACGATCCCTCCCATCGAATTTCGATAACTCGCGACCTGTAATTAGCATTTGCGTGTGACCCTAAGTCACATCTCGTATATCTGAGTCGACTCGACTCGAAACTTGTACCGTAGCGACCGCGCCGTCGCCACCATTCCAACACCATGTCTCACGAGCTAATATGATACCTAAACCAGGAGTTATGGGCACTCGTTTATTTTGAGGAAAACGCTGCGCATTGTAAATTCTAAGAGAATCTCTACAACCCATCACATCAATCAATCAATCACAAGTCAAGTACACAACTGATCCCTCTCTTACACAAGCCATCCCCAAAGTCAACTCTCTCTCTCTCTCTCTCTCTCTCTCTCTCTCCACCCATCCCTCTCTCATCCAAAATTTAACCAAACCCATACCTTCCATGTCATTCTTCTTACAAAATCTATCCCTCTCATCCCATCCTTCTTACAACACCCTCTCCTCTCTCATTCTCTCCACCATTTACCAAGCTTCCATGAGAGAAAAGCTCTAAGAAGAGAAAAGATCAAGGCCCACTTCCTACCCCCACATCTCACCATCCAACACTTTAATCTTCATCATCAACCCTTAAAGAGAGTGCTTAGGAGCCAAGCATTCCAAGGAGCTGAAGAAGAAGATAATAGATGGGTGTTTTTGTAGGATTAGATTGTATTTTGATGATGGGCCAAGTGGGGCCTACCGATCAATGGTATGGATTTACTTTGGACCCTAGGTGTGGTCGATGGCCCACCATGATTCATAAGATCATCCCATGATGGGGTCATTCTCCATGGACCCCATCATGATGTTTATTTTACCATTAAGAATGGTCATCTAGTCCTTGCATTTTATGGTGGAAAGAGATCTCCACCGTTGATTTTGATTATTGGGCCCACATGTAATGGGACCCACTTGATGTATGTTTTATAATGCATGGAAGGGAGGGCCCATAGTGCTGGGGTCCCTCCATCGCACACCGTCTCTCTCTCTCTCTCTCTCTCTCTTTCCTCGTTGTGGGCCACCTTGATGTATGATATATCTGAACCATCCATCCAGTGGGCCGTCCCCTCTGTCCAACCAGGGCCCACCCTTACTACCCGTTTGGACAGACCATGATGAAGGTAAAATACAAATATTTGCTTGATTTAAAACTATTGGTGGGCCACACGTGGGACCCACCACCATGTATGCATTGTATATCCTGGCCATCCCACTTGGACGGGCCTGGATGAAGGAAAACAAATATCAGCTTGGTCGGGTGGGCCACCACGTGGCGCCACCCTGATGTATGTGTTTTGCACACACCGTCCATCTCTGGACAGTGTTGTGGGGCCAGCCGTGATGTATGGGTCTTATCCACACCGTCCAGCATTCTGAACAGGTGGGACCCACCTCTATGCATGTATTCTAATTCCATACTGTCCGTCCATTTTTCTGGTGGGCCACACGTGTGGACCCCACGATGAGGTATGGGTTTTATCCAAGCCATCCCACTGTGGGACTTCGCCGTGATGTACCTATTGTATCCAAATCGTCCATCTCTGGACTGATCATGAGGTATGTGTTGTATCCCACCGTCCGTATATGGGGACCACCAAATTGACATTAGCAAGTTCTGTGGGCCCCACCGTGGCATGTGTTATTTCCAAACCGTCTATCTGGATGGTGGGTCCCACGCAGCCACATAGTTGTTGTTTGACATCAGAAAACTCTGTGGACCTCATGATGTATGTGTTCTTCCAGCCATCCATCTGCATGGAGCCCACCTGATGGACGTGTTTTATCCTGACCGTCCAGATGGTGGGGCATGGACGAGGTAAATACAAATAGCAGCTTAATCTAAATGTGTGGCCCACTGGACGTGGGACCACCATGATTTATGCATTTTATCTACAGGTTATGGGACCCACCACGGTGTATGTTTGTTCCACACTATCTAGTGGATAGCCCCACCGTGATGTATATTATCCACACCATCTAGCCCAACTGGGCCAGTGGTCCACTTTGATGTGATAAGGCCCACCTGTTGTGAGGCCCATTATGATGTATTTCAAGCCCAGATGGCATGGCCCATTATGATGTATATGAGGCCCATGAGTGAGGCCCGATGTGATGTATGAGAGGCCCATGGATGTGGCCCATTGTGATGTATTTGAGGCCCTTGGGACGTGGCCCATTGTGATGTATTTGAGGCCCTTGGGACGTGGCCCATTGTGATATACTTAAGGCCCATGGGATGTGGCCCAATGTGATGCATGTGAGGCCCAATGCAATATATGTGAGGCCCAAAGTGATGCATATGAGGACCGATATGATGTGTGATTCTACCATGATGTATGTGATGATGTTTATGATGGGCCATGCCTTTGGAACAATGATGCTTTGATGTCCACATTGTAAGAGCAATGATGGTTAAATGTCTGCATTGTAACTCTCCCTAGGGCCCATTGTTAGGCCCATTCTCACCTCCCCTTAGTGGGCTAACCCAAACCATTGGGCCCTCATGATCATTAGGCCTATTCTTGATATGAGTAGGCCGCCTAGGCCCATCCTTGATATGAGGAGAGTACATCATCATCATATAACATGCTTAATATAGTTTCACGATCCATGTCCGTGCACATCATATGTATGCTTGATATGAGGTGTGATTGATCATAGCACATGCCATTGGGCAGATTATTATGGGAGTCCCTGATAGGAGGAGTTGCCCACATGAGTACACGGTATGCGTAAGATTGCTGCATGACTGGATAGTATGATTCATTCATCTCACATTTGTGTGATATGATTTCTGTACACCCTAACAACATCAGGGCCATAGCCTCCGTAAGCATATTATGGATGACAGGATTGGACACCGAAAATATTGTTACTAGCATCAGGGCGTCATAGATGTCCCTAGGTGAAAATCCCTAAATCCGATGGTACCAGAGGATGACTCTAACGTCGACACCGAGTAGATACATGAATGCACGAGGGCCAAATACCAGGAGACCGTGTCTCCACTGTGTCGTGGTCGGTTGGAAGAGGGTGTGGCCTTACCAGCCCGAGGGTAGGGACAATTACTAGGTTGAGTCTGACCAGCTCGTAAATGGGTCCCCTATCGATGTGACGAATAGGTATTGGCAGGCAATTGGTCAGGCGGATAGTGAGGTTTCTTACTCTCACTTGGACTATGCACCTAGGGAAGGGGCAGTGCCATTTGGAGTGTAGTAGACCGGTGATTATCCAGAGTGAGAACTATACTGATATTTGATGCTTTAAAGATGAGCTGCATTGATATGTGGATTCAGATGAGAATTGGTATGCTTGAGTTGCATCTCGCATCGCATGGCCTTGATATGGCCGATAACATTCATGCCTTACATCACATAGCCTTTGTACGACTGATTTCATTCATGGACTTACCAGTATATTCCGCATTACTCCAATATTGCATTCTGAGTACTCTTATATTGCGCACCACTTTCACCACCCTCTAAGCTTTCTACATGCTTATGCATGATTGATGTGTGCAGGTGATGCTAGACTATAGCTAAGTAGGAGCAGGAGCGTGCCACAGAGCTTCTGGAGTTTTGTTATTATTATCATTGTATTTCCCTTTCTGATCATTGTACTCAAGTATTGATTATAATGAATTTTGTGATGGAATTTTGGTTATTGTTCATGGGTTATGCTTATAGTTATGCTTATTATGAATTAAATTGACGTTGAAAATCTTCCTTGTAGGGTCCCAGGATCGAAACCTGGTATATGGATGTCAGGAGCTGAGAATGGGGTACTAAGGAGGCTGTCGGCGCCAGATTCTGCAATCGAGAATTTTGTGAGCCCGGTTTTCGAGTTTGGGGCATGACAAAAGTTGGTATTAGATTATAGCTTGGGAATAACTAAGAACAATATCACATGTCTGTTATGAACTTATAATATTAGGTCCCGAGTTCGAATAACTTAGCGATTTTCTTTTATAAACCCTTAACGTACGTGCCTTCGAGAGTTATCAAGGTTGATAGGCGCTTTTGTTCTTTCCTATAGGACATGCTACCTAGGAGAGCGACCCGAGCGACTCCCACTCTACCACCTATGACTTTCACTCCACCACAAGAGATCCCTGCTCCCGAGCCCGAGGATGTCGCTCCTCTACCTAAGACCGGTGCGGATCCGACTGTACCCGTGAGTGTCGCCCAGCTACAACAGATGTTGCAGGCTGTGATAGCCGCCCTCCAGGGGCAAGGCAGGCACCCCGCTGTTACACTAGCCCAGGCAGAGCAGGAGTGCACGAGCGCCCTTCTTCGAGACTTCTGTCAGCTGGATCCCCCAGGCTTCCAAGGCGAGCCAGCCCCAACAGCAGCTGAGAGATGACGCTCTGAGGTGGAGAAGATTTTTGATACAATGGGATGTACGACCTAACAGCAGCTCCAGTTAGCTGTATTTCTTCTCCAGGGTGAGGCCGAGCACTAGTGGACCTCCGTTACCTATGTTGTAGGGCCTGATTTTGTTGAATATGGGAGGATTTCGTAGATCGATTTGACCGACAGTATTTTTCTGACCACATTAAACGATAGCGTACACTAAAGTTCGAGACTCTAGTGCAAGGGGATATGACAGTGGCTCAGAATGTGGCTCGTTTTGTAGCGTTGTTCAGATTTATGCCGTACTTGGTAGATGATGAGGGGTGGAAGGCCTGCCGTTTCGAGAACAGCTTGCTTACAGTCTCCGAGGCCGCATTGTTGGGCATGGGCTCCTGATTTTCGAGGAGGTAGTACGGAGGGCCCAGATCTACGAGGCTGAATGGACCGGCACGTAGATCGATCAAGATCAGGGGAGAGACTGAAAGAGGTAGGCCCCCTCCAGTAGCTCCAGCAGCATCGACGGTCATTGAGGCACAGGGGTCGCCCAGCCCTCAGAGAGCCAGTAACACCTCCAGCACCACCTTCGCGGCAGTTCATAGGGACCTATTTTAGATGTGGTGGCATAGGCATGAGTGTCCCCACCCCTAGTAGCACCAGCTGAGAGCACCTCAGCAGCTTCCACATCAGCAGCAGCGACCGCAACCACCTCCGCCGTAGAGGCCCCATCCGCAGCAGAGACAATAATACAAGCCGCCATAGCAGCAACAACACCCTTAAAGGGGACAGGCACCTCCCCAGCCAGCTCAGGCTAGGTTCTACGCCGCCCAACAAGACCCTCAGTCATCAGGAGGGGTTGTCGAGAGTACCCTCCCTGTTTCTGCATGCATTACACGTGTATTGTTTGATTTTAGTGCATCTCATTCCTTTGTGGTCATGGATTTTTGCCGATCGACTGGATTGCCGATAAAGTCTACTCGCGAGGGGTTGATCGTATCAACGCCCTTGGGGAAGACTACAGTGTTAGGCCGATTTTGCTCGTCTTGCCCCGTTTTGATTGGTGATATCTTTTTGCCTGCTAATTTGTTCGTGTTGCTGATGTCTGAGTTTGATGTCATCTCGGGCATGGATTGGCTTGCCATGTATCATACCGTATTGGACTGCTCCGTGAGGACGGTCATGTTTTGTATCCCCAGCTTGCCTCAGTTCTAGTTTGTAACCAAGCCTAGAGGAGAGCCGCTGTCTTATTTGATGTCATGTGCAGTAGATGAGGTTGTAGCAGTGAGCGTTGATCAGTGGCTAGTTGTTTGTGATTTCCCTGACATATTCCAGGAGATTTCGGGGTCACCGCCACGCCGACATATTGAGTTCCAGATTGATCTTGTGCCTGGTATTGCGCTTATCTTGAAGGCCCAATATCGTATGACACCGATGTAGTTATGAGAGCTGTAGCGGGAGTTGGACGAGTTGCGTGAGTTGGGATTCATTCATCCAAGCAGTTCGTCATGGGGAGCGCTAATACTCTTCGTTAGGAAGAAGGATGGCTCGTTGAGGCTCTGCGTGGATTACTATGACCTCAACCAGATCACAATCAAGAACAAGTATCCGCTCTCGAGGATAGATGATTTATTTGATCAGCTGCAGGGTACACAATTCTTTTTAAAGATTGACCTCCGTTCCAGTTACCATCAGATTCAAGTCCGAGAGGAGGTGTAACGCCCTGAAAATCGGGGGTCGAGCATAAACTCAACTCCCGAGTTCCAACGCATCACTTATGCAACAAAATGAATGATGATTGAATGTTGTCTGCATTAATATAGTGAACATGAGTGAGATTAAGCCAAAACAACATATCATACTCCAGAGATAGTTAAATTGTAAGCGGAAGACTGTGATAAATATATAAAATATAAAAACTGTTGTGAGTCTCCAGAGTGTGATAAGGTTACCAGGTTAATGAATTATAAGTACAGTTTAAATTATACCAAATGTGTAGTGTCATCTAGTCAACATCCCTGTAATCCCGTCGATCAAGACACGCTCACGTGAAGCCGTCAGCATAGCATATACGAACAAGCATCATCGTCATCATACAGGTCCGGCTCCACCTCGAGTGTAGTGTCGCCATCTGCAATCAGACAAAGTTTAGTGGGTACTCGGAACACCGTCCCGTAACGTGGGAGTGAGTAGCTAACTTAGTGGAACAATAAAGCATAGGTTAACATGTGATCAATTCAGTCAAGCAGTAATGATAAAGCAGTACAATCAAACACTCCTAACTACTCTTATTAATGCAAGTATGAATGCAGTCATGATGTATGCCCTCACCGACATACTCCCTCATGCGATACCATCTTACGTTCGCGGCATGCTTGCTTTCCTTAGTGCTCCACATCTTCCAGGCACATGCAATGCATGATGAGCATGATTACCGAATTGTTATTAGTCCATTTCAAACAGCAGGATTGGGAACTAAGGTACCTCCCTTATATCATTCCCAAACATGATCCATTCTAGGGTCGTCATCCTAGACAATCTCATACGATGGTGTATTTCTAGGTTGCTGCAAGGGCTGTCAAGGCTGTTACACGGAATCGTTGCACGACTCCCCCATCACCTTATCAATACAGGCCTAGTTTATACTTTGTTACTACGAGAAGGCTCATCGCCTCATCGCAGATTTAGAGTATGCTCGAGGTCACTACACCGGGTATGGTCAGGGCTGCTAGGGCTGTTACACGGAATCGTTGCACCACTCCCCCATCACCCATCAAGTAGTGTAGGCCGACAACTCAAATATAGTGTTCCATACCACCATAATCGGCTCACAAGTCTGGTTGCTCACTGGTCACTACGGGGAGGCACGTGGCCCCAGCGTAGGCCGACAGCTCGACCACGGCATCCCATACCACCATGCCCAGCTCATGAGTCTTAGCGGATCAAGGTACCATGGTTGATGGGATTCCACTGGTAAGTTTGGTACCCTAGGTTCAAGCAGTGGTGACCAAACATGGTGAACATACATTAGACATATCGGGTTATTTGACGGGCCTGACTTGAAATCGTGGCCTAACCACTGTTGCCAACTGAAGTACGACTCGGGTTCGTCAAACACATCCTACATGGCGACATGAATCCTCAACCACGATCTCAAGTCTAGTACCGATTGTCTGGACTATAGACATAGTCCCAAACTCAATCAATCCTTATTTAGAACATGTAGAGTAAAGCATAATAGACAAAGTAAATCAAGCATGTTAACAAGCATATCGTAAAGCATGTTATAAAGCATGTTGTAAAACACTATATAAACAAGAATACAAACACATATGTTTCACAAGTAAGCGGTTAAAGTAAACAACCACATGAAGGAAATCATGTAGGTCTCTAAGGTAGTTGAGAATCCCATCTCAACACCTATCTAAGGCACCATTATCCAAGATCTTACTCTCACGAGCATTTTCACAAACACTTAGAATACACTATTTCAACATACATAGTGTATGTTAGTAAAACAAGTATTAGGGCGAGTCCTTTCGCCAAGTAAGTATTTTACGCACATAGGATATATTTATACAGCAAATAATCATGTCAAACATACTTCTAAACTATATACGTATACAGTACTTTCTACAATACACTATTTCTACATACATGGTGTATATTAGCATAACATGTATTAGGGCGAATCTTTTCGCCAAATAAGTATTTTATCCATATCCCATATATTCATACAATAAA
>JAJHSJ010000008.1:44550982-44632662 GCA_021015155.1 Magnolia officinalis
CACTATGGTTTGTAGAAGTTGTTTTCACGAGTGGAGCATGATTACAGTAATCCAGGTACTAAAACAAAGTATTTTGAATCTATCCTTTCCTAAGATGATGGACTGGCACTGTGAGTTCAAGCCTATCATCTTATGTCTGTTTTTTATTTTCAAATCTTGGGTGAAATCAGCTTAGGATTAAATCAAAATCAAATTTATTGTTGCATTCGCATCCACTGAAGAGTATACGGGAAATTGATCTGTGTATAAGATGTGAACACATTCGATATTTTTGGAATTTTTTATTTTATTTTTATGGATTTTTGTTTAACATAGATACCTACACTCTGGCATTCATGTAGGTGTTACGTGTATAGAATGTGATATGGCTCGAGATAGATTTGATCCAATAAGATGTCCAATAGGTTCTAATTGGAACTTTAAGCAGTCAAGATCTAGGGTGTGATTGATATGCGTCGATCCAATTCGTTGTACGTATAAATGCCTCGATAAGAGCTTTAGATGGTTCAGATCATAGATGATGGATAAAATTGAATGGACCTGATTTTCCACCCAATGTCCAAAAGGTCTTTGAGAAATTTGGATGGTCAGAATTAGGGTTTGATCGATGAGGATAATCTAGATCTGATCCTTCATATGGCATCTAATGGCCTCGATCAAAGCTTTAGAAAGTCAAGATCAGAGATGTTGGATGAAATGGAATAGACCTGATTTGTCACCCGGTGTCCGAAATGTCCTTTTGGAAATTTAGACAGTCGGACTCAGGTTTCCCTTATTAAATGGTGTGAAAATGAGATGGATGCAAATGCATGATATGATAAAAATTAATGCATTAAATGATTAAAATGGAGTGGATCTGATTTGTCATCCGATATCCAAAAAGGCTTCAATTAGATGTGGGTGGTTAAGACCGGATATCCACCAGGAAAAAAATAAAATACAAATGCACGGAATGAAATGGAATGGATATGATCCATCATCCGATGTCCAAAGGGCTCCAAGTGGATGCAGAATTCTCAAAATCATATCTTCGCTAGTGAAATAAAAGAAAAATGCATGGAATGGGATGCATCTGATCCATCATCCGATGTCTGTAGACACACCCACCCAGGATAATATCACGAGAAGGCTAAGACTATCCAGGGGAACCATGATCATACCTTGAACCAAACCCTAATCCCAGCCTAAATCAAACCCTGACCCAAAAGTCCCCAAAACTCCCAATTCGCAACCTAAAACTGTGATCCGAGCCGTTCGATATACAGACAGCATCGCCTATACCTTATACGCTGTCCAGAACCCTCTATCCATACCTAAATTCACCACTTTGAGTCTCAGAAACTTAAAATGGAGACCACCGGACGAACCAGAGCACCGCACGAGGCTCACACGTGAGAATCTGGCCCAAATCAGGCCCGGGTGGTAGTCTGATTACCGCGAGCGGCAGTCTAACTACCGCCTGCGGTAATTCGACTGTCGCCGCTCGCGGCCTGCGTGTGGACAGCTGTCCCAGCGTCCAAAAATCAACTTTCACTCACATTTACCCTTCCTAAGTCCACTATTACCATTTTACTAGCCTCATTAGGCAATAGGAGCACGCCACGTGGCGTCTCTCTCCTCTCCACCAATCATCATTTGCCACATCAGCATTTATCCCTCCCAAAGCCAAAAATTATAGCAGTGCCATTGGAGAAGGCTATAAATAACCCTCTCCTCTTCTCATTCACAAAGAAAAAAACCAAGAGAGGGAGTAAGAGAAAGAAAGAAAGAGAGTGGAAAAGAAAAGAGAGTAAGTAGGAGTGTGAGGGAAAGGGAAGGAGCACACACAGCCCCTCAAAATACAGATTTTTCCAGCCACCCCTTAGCCCTCAACTCAACCCTTCCAACCCATAAGTTTAACCCAAATTGGTCATGGTCCACTTTACGTTTTAGCCTACTCGAGATCAAGCCAAAGGTCCATCATTCCACAAGCATTCATTATGACATCTACTCCCTTCTCAACCCCCTGCTTCTCCAGATCTCTAGTGAACGTATGCTCTGTGACTTGCCATACATCGGATCTTGTCACATCAGAAATTCCTAGTGACCTAGTCCACTTTTTCTTTGCGTTTCACATAAACATCATCAACATCTGCCTCTAGACACATTGTCGGATGTATGCTCTGTGGCCTGCCGAAAATCTCGGATCTTACTACATCAGAAATCCACGTGTGACTAGTCCAATCATGACCACAACACCATTGTCATCCCTTGAGATCATTTCACCACACTAAGTAGAGACCATACATTTGTACAGGCAAAGAAGGTGTTTAACACCTTCCCTCTTTGTAAACCGAGGTCCTTTACCTAGAATCTCTGATCACAGACCAAGAGTCAATTTAAGGAGGGAGAGTCTTCGGATTTCGGATTCTCGGACGTTAACGGTTATGTGGTTCTAACCGACCGCGGGATTCAGATTTTTCGTCTAATGGCGACTCCAACAACAACAACAAATCAGCCTAATCCATCACAAAACCATAAATCAGCGTGGATGTCGAATTCCAGTGTCCACAAAATGATGACTCCACTAGGGACGTGCTAAGCTCGCACTAGTTAAGACCCAACTCGAAAACGTATGGCATTCCAATCTCAAGGGACATCATCGTTGCATTCATACAAAATACCAAAAAAAAAAAAAAAATTTTGGCTTGCACTTCTTAGGCACATATTCGGACCATGACCACTCGATCCCGCGCAGCCATGACCTCTCAAGCTACCCATGAAGAAGAGTCGGCGGCTCAGCAAACTCCCGAACATCGACACCCGCACCTGCACCCTCATCAACACCAGCACCACTACCAATAGCTCCAACTTATCATCAAGCCAACGCGATCACACAGGAGCTGCTACTTCGAACAATGTAAGAACTACTACTTTGCCTAGTGGCAGGTGCCACACCAATTACACAGGCAACCCAGCCTATTGTACAAAATAGTTCACTCCCTCAAACCCCTTCGCTTTCTCCCTTATTCCCCCAGCAAATCCCGTGCTCCCTCTCCCGGAAGAGTCAGCACAAGATCAACAACAGCCAATAATCGGGAGCAACCCCCCCACACATCTCTACCTAGCACAACACAATAATCAGGTTACAACACAAGTTCCCCCTCATGGGAACCACAGACAAGAACTGGCGGATGCCCATGAAGGGGGCCAGTTTTGAGTCTAACTCACTCCCCCTAACGGGAGCAACATTCTTGAATTGGCAGATACCCCAAGCGGGAGCCATTTCCGAACATCACACCCTCCTCCGAAAGGGAGCGATGTCCAATTCCAGTTACCTCCCATCACCGGGAGTCCACCATCTTTCCAGCAACCTCCCATTCTTGATCCATATGAAGAAGAAGCAGAACAAGCCCTACAGCAAGGGGCAAGATATTCGCAATAGGGTAAATTGGAAATCGATGAATTACGAGAGCAGTTGTAAATGGTGCAAAATCAGCTCCAGAGACAGCAAGGAGTTGACTACCCATCCACCAAGTTCAGGGATCTCTATCCTTTCCCAGACGCCAGAGTACCTCCAAACTTCGAGGTACCGAAATTCAAAAGGTATGACGGTGGTGGGTGCCCTATAGCACACCTAAAAGCATTTTGTGGGGAACTCAATGCGGTAGCAGGGAATGATGGAGCCTTGATATGGCTCTTCCAGAAATCCCTTAAAGGTGACGCTTTGGATTGGTACACCTCATTGGACAACCATCAAATCAGAACTTAGGAGAAACTTTCCTAGGCATTCATTGATAAGTTCTCATATAACCTGAACATGGCTCCAAGAAAGTCAGACCTGGCTGCCTTGAGACAAAAAAATGACGAATCTTTATTGGCATACGTAGGACGATGGCGAGCCATGGCAGCTCGAATGAGAAACTCCATTGATGACGAGGAGCAGATATCCATCATTGTACATTCAACAAATCCAAGCATTTCAGGATATCTAATCTCGTATCCATACGTAAATTTCTCCCAACTCATCCGAGCCGGAGAACAAGTCGAAGCCAGAATCAGGGCTAGGACCATTTCCCCATGGCCACACCAGACCCCCTCAATTAAGAGAAACAAAGTCGAGGGGAAACCAGTTGGACATGGGAATGGAAACGCACTGCTCTCGCTTAGCGCACTACAAAAGCTAACAATATCGTAGCTAATACTCAAGGCAATCAGTATGTTCTGCAACCGGAGCCACGTCAAGACAGGCAGTACTAGCCACAGTCAAATAGGCAGTACCAACCACAGCAAGTCCAACAGGGATATCAGGTACAATCGTCTCAACAACAACAACAACAACCTAGGGAGAATGCGTCAGGACCATACAAACAAGCAATGTTAGGAAGGAAGTTCACCCCTTTAACACACAAATACAGTCAAGTTCTGACTATGTTAATGCAAAACCAACTTCTAACGCCACTCCAACCACGACTTCCACCTAACCCTTTGCCACCTGGTTACAACAAAAATTAATATTGTGCATATCATCAGGCTCCTGGCCATCTGACGAACCGCTGCTTCGCTTTGAAACATGTGGTCCAAGATTTGATCGAAAGTCAGAAAATTGCGATCACCCCACAGGCCAGCAATACGGCTCAAGTCAACATTCTCCAAAATCCCCTACCATCGCATCAAGCAGGGCCCAGTACGTCCAATAACTCTGTCGTCAATCATATCGAAGGAGGGCAACCCACACACTCTTCTTCACATTACTCCATACAAACAATCATGCCCGATACAGCAAATCGGACATGGGGATACCAGTAGGCGCTATCGCCCAGGCCACATGTATTTCTCGAAGCAGCACCAGCAGCACAACCTCTTGTTTTCCTCGAAGCAGCACCATATAGGTCACACCCTCAGCATCCTACCCCCCAAGGGGCACACTCAATTCCATCTTCATTACATAAAAAAAGGTCAGATTCTGAACCTATTGTTCTCCAAATAGGTCTCCCTGATCTAACTCCGCTAACCTTGCAAGGGGCATCCTCGGTTCAAGCCCCAAAATTTCTGATGCCTCACCAACTAGCACACGCCCAAAGGACCCCGGAGGAAGAAAATCTTAATGTCAAATCTCACCAAGACTTAGTACCACCTCAAGAAAAATCACCAAGTCTCCCACAAACAGTGCCAACCACAACCCCTCAACCTCAAGAACCATTGATATACCTGAAAGGGAGGGCGGTTCCTTCTTACAACCCAAAGGCAGTTCCATGGCACTACCTAGAATGCGATGAAGTGGGTAACAATGGGAGGTATTTCAGGAGATATACCCAGAATCCAAAAGAAACCAGAGGCACTTTGTGCAAGACCGATGCTGCTTATGACATAACAGCTCAACTCAAATCCATTCTTGCTCAAATATCTATCTAGGAACTCTTATGCACATCAATATCGCATCGAGAAATCTTTGCGAAAACATTGAATGATGCCCATATCTCTCCCGATGTACCTCCTGAAATGGTGGCAAGTATGATCGGACAACCTCTTGCACCATGGGCTATCACCTTCTCTGATGATGAATTACCACCTGAAGGTCGTAAAACATGGGCGATCATTAAACATAGTCGCCCACACACAAAACTTCAAAGTCCCACTCGTGCTCATTGATAATGGATCCAGTCTCAACGTTTTCCCTCTAAGGACCGCCGAACGGTTGGGGATAAAGCCATCTTCCTTCAGACCTAGCACCATGAGCGTTAGAGCCTTTGATAACTCTCGAAGACAGATTGAGGCAGAAATTGACCTTGAGTTACAAATTGGACCAGATATGACCCTTGTCACATTCCAGGTCATCGACATTCCTGCCTCATTTAACCTTTTGTTGGGACGGTCATGGCTCCATGCTGTTGGAGTCATTCCTTCAACCCTCCATCAAAGGGTTAAATTCCCTTCAGGTAATCAAATCATATCAGTATTGGCCGAGCCAGAAACCGTCCTACCGGTGACGGTCAATATTCCAGAAACTAACCTCCCAGTGAACGATGTTCAGCATGCAGAGCGCGATATATCATATCACAGTTTTAAATTTGAAAATGTGAATACAATCGCCAATTCACGACCTCTTGCCGCTGAATATGTCATCCCCCTTGCTGAGCAATTGATCCTGAATTATCGTACCGAGTTCCATGAAAAAGATATGGTGGTAAAGCCAGCACCCGCCAACGTACAGAGACAGGGACTGGGGTATCGGCCGACACTAGAGGATCAAACTGAAAGGATAAAAAAGAGTCAACCATTTAAGTGCACACCCATTAAGTTCATTAAGGCTAGGGCAATTTGTGAAGACACTACGATTTCCCTTGAGGACTAACTCCAGCAACTCAAACTCACAAAACATGTTAACCAGGAGTCCATTTGGCCACCAATAAGGTGGGATAAGATCCTCAGGGCATCAAAAGCACATCTAAAGCCAGGGGCAGAACCCCCAGGCTCATCACATAAGGCTAGGGTATGGAAACAGGTCTACCCGCAAAGGATCCAGAACTAGGAGTGCCCCTTAGAGGCAACGCAGGCAGGAATGGGGAGACACCCATCTCCACCCATAGTCAAGGAGACACATCCCCGTTGCCAGCTCAACAACACAAGGGACAGAAACAGCCCATCCATTGGGTTGATAAGGGAAAATGGCTCGCTCTTGATTGGACGGGCGTCAAAGCCCCGTCATTAGGAGAATTCAAGGAGCCAAAAGAACTCCAACTCTTGGGTGAAGAGATCGAATCAGACTCCGACTCTGAACCCAGCCCAGCAGACAACATGGTCATCAAGACAGGTGACCCTCCAGAACAAGCAGATCAGATCAACAGAACTGAAAGGGGGAAGGAACCAAGCTGGTCAGCTATCCCCCTAACAATAGAATTAGCCAGTAGATCATTCATGAATGCCGGTCCCAAAAAAATGCCAATGTAAATAGCGGTGGGTACCCCGAACCAGGACAAGATCAATCATGGTTCGTAACACCATCCTGTTCGGGATCCCTTGGCAACACAAAAAAATAAAAAAATCTTCAAAACACAAAAACATCACATACTCCCCAAAATACAAAAAAATCAAATATTCCTCAAAACGACAAAAAATCAGAAAAATCTTTAAAACACAAAAACAATAGAAAAACCTTTGAAAATCACTGTGCCAAACACTTCACATGCATTGCAGGAGTTTGAAGTCGACTCGTATGATTTCGATCTAGAGTTGGACTTTGAGCTCATGGGTTTAGATGAAGCCCCGGATGAGGGAAATGATGATACAACTCTCGAATTTGAGGATTCTCTTGAAAAATTTGAAACAAAGGCCAATGCTGTAGCAGACGACTTCGAAATTGTGAACTTAGGGTCAGCAGAATCTCCTAGACAAGTGCGTATCGGAAGGTCGTTGTCTCCAGAGCACAAGCAGAGGATGATGGAGTTTCTGAAACCGAGGTTGTCCAATTTGCCTTCTCATACGAGGACATGCCAGGGCTCGATGAGGATCTGGTGGTACACCATTTTCCAACAAAGCCAGACATGAAGACTGTCAAACAAAAGCTGCAGAGAATGAAGCCAGAATGGGCCCTGAAGGTCCATGATGAAGTCATCAAGCAATACAACGCGGGATTCCTAGTAGTCTCCAACTACCCGGAATGGCTCGCAAACATCGTACCAGTTCCAAAGAAAGACGGGAAAGTCAGGATGTGCATCAACTTTAGAGATCTTAACAAGGCAAGCCCTAAAGACTACTTCCCTCTGCCTCATATCGACACACTGGTAGATAACACTGCTAGACACAAAATCTTCTCCTTCATGGACGGTTTCTTCAGTTATAAGTAGATCAAGATGGCCATCGAGGATCGTGAAAAGACCTCCTTTATCACACCATGAGGAACTTTCTGTTACCGAGTCATGCCCTTCGGATTGAAGAATGCAGGAGCTACATATCAGCGACCCATGACTGCCTTGTTTCATGACATGATAAACGAGGAAATGGAAGTCTATGTGGATGACATGATCGTCAAGTCTCGCACAATCTAAGGACACTTTAAAGATCTCAAGAAGCTTTTCGACAGGTTAGAAAAGTTCAAGCTCTACCTCAATCCACAAAAATATTTCTTCGGTGCAACAGGAGGCAAACTACTAGGTTTCATTGTCAGTGAAGATGGTATCCGGGTGGATGAGACAAGACTAAGGTAATCATCGAAATGCCACCGCTCAAGTTTGAAAAAGAAATTCGGGGTTTCCTTGGGCGAATCCAGTATATCAGTCAATTCATCGCACAGCTCACTCCGGTCTGTGAGTCCATATTCAAGCTCCTGCGAAAGAACTCGCCAAAGGAATGGAATAGCGAGTGTCAAGCAGTATTCGATAGGATCAAGAAATACCTGTTGAATCCTCCAGTGCTCACACCACCTACTCCGAGTAGGCCATTACTACTGTATATCTCCATCGTAGCAGAAGCAATCGAATGTGTTCTTGGCTAGCACGACGACACAGGGAGAAAGGAGCAAGCGATCTACTATTTAAGCAGATGATTCACAAGCTATGAAGCCAAATATTCTATCCTAAAGAAAACATGCCTTGCCCTAGTCTGGGCAACGTAGCGACTACGACAGTACATGATCGGTCACCCAATCCTTCTGTTTGCTCGCATGGACCCGTTAAAGTACTTGTTCGAGAAACCAGCACTAATGGGTAGGATCACAAAATGACATCTATTGCTTTCTGAGTTCGACATCACCTATGTCACTCAGAAGGTAATTAAGGGGCAAGCATTGGCCGACCACTTAGCAGCCCACTCCCTGCCTGACTACCAACCTCTGAAGACCTTCCCTGTAACGACACGTAAATTTTCGTACTATGGCTCGAGTACCACCTCGACCAAAAATCAATTAGGATTAAATCCTTTAGAAATTTAACAAAGTTAACTAAGTGCAAAAATCGATTTGCCATGAAATCTGTTGGAATCGCTTTAAATACGATCTGCAAGACCCAAAACTTGCAAAATCATTGACTCTTGGTTACCCTAAAGTTTAGAACCAAACTCTTTACCCGGCTACTCTCGGGAATGACTTGAAACTCCGTATTAAGTCTAGACCGCACATCAGAAGTCTGATTAACACGAAGTTAAGGAAGTAGGACCGCCTCACTGGGCTTGACAACCACCTCGGAAATCAGGTCCAGACGATGTCCCACGGCCATTCGCTTGAGTCCGGAGCGAGGGAGTGTGAAAACCACTCTTTTCTTTACAAAATAAATATCTTGAATAGTGATCTGGCACCACTCGCTTGCGGATCAATATTAAGCAACTAGACCGTCAGAATCAGACCAAATTACACCCTCGGATCAGGAAAAATTTCACGAACATTTACATGTACTTGGAATTTCGAATCGTGGCCCACTGACCGTTGAACTGAAAACGGTCCGCCACGTGTGATATGGGAATCCGACCGAGATGAAAACGTAATCCCACGTAGATCCATGAGTTGTGAGCTTAAGTCTGACGTTTGGTTCAAGGAGGGCCGCCAGAAACCCTCTTTGAGCTGGGAACATCGCCGAAATGCTTATAATAGAAGTAACCCTTGAACCTGAGTCTATTCCGGAGAGGTTTCAGGCTATATAAGGGCCTTAGAACAGCCCCTCTCATAGCCATACGAATTTGGGATAAAACCCTAAGGAGTGAGAGAGAAAAAGGAGAGAAAAGCTTGGGATTTGTGGGAGCACCTTCCTCCTACTGCTTTCGATCATCACATGGGCTGCACCGCCTCTTTCCAGACACTTTCCTGGCGATACCAACTCCGTTTTACGGTGAAAAACCCTAACCCTAATCTGTTTTGAGGTATATAGGCTATAGGTTATGAAATAGCTAACCGATTTCACTCTTTAGGCTAGAAAACTCCCGAATACGGAAGCTCATCAAACCTTGCTGATCCGTTGAGATTCCAAGGAGCAAGGTGAGGACTTTAGGTGTATAGGTTACGGTTTTCAACGCTTTCAATGTCAGATAATGATAGATTCATGATCTGCATGCAATTGCACATGTACAAAGTGCTTTTCGTTTTCTGTTTCGATTAAAGTTGTAGAATATGGAATTTCACATACTCTAGGTATACGTAGAAATACCGTATACGTATTTTTTTTGGAAAAGTGTTTGACATGTTTATTTGATGTATGGTTATACGATATATGGTTAAAATACTTGTTTGGCGAAAGGAATCGCCATAATACATGTTTGCTTATAAACACTATGTATGTTGAAATTGTGTATTCTAGAAATACCGTATATGTATAAATTTTGGAAATGCAATTGTCATGATTAATTGCTGTATGATTATGATATACATGGATAAAATACCTGCTTGGCGAAGGGATAGCCCTAATACATATTTTACTAACATACATCATGTATGTTGAAATCATGTACTCTAAGTGTTTGTGTAAATGCTTATGAGAGTAAATGCTTAGGTGTTAGTACCGTAAGTCAGTGCTGAGATGGAATTCTTAACGACCTTAAATACATGTATGATTCCCTCCATGTGGTTGTTTACTTCTACCACTCACTTATGATGTATATGTATTTGTATCCCTATCTGTATAGTGCTCTATAACATGTTTTACAACATGCTTTATATCATGCTTTATAACATGCCTTATGACATGCCTACTAGCGTGCTTGTATTACTTTGTGTATCATGCTTAACTCCACATGCTATTGATGAGAACTGATTGAGTTTGGGACTATGTCTATAGTCTAGACATTCGGTACCAGACTTGAGATTGTGGCTGACATTCATGTCGCCACAAGGGATGTGTCAGACGAACCCGAGTCGTACTTCGGTTGGCGATAGTGGTTGGCCACACAGAGTGTTTTTGCGCTTCATATCGTCCAACTTGTTGTGCGCTCGAGCGAGTCAGGCTCGTCAAGTAACCCGATATGTCGAATGTGTGTTCACCATGTTTGGTCATTACTGTTTGAACCTAGGGTACCAAACTTACCAGTGGCAATCCTGTTAACCATGGTACCTCGATCGATCGCTAAGACTCATGAGCCGGACATGGTGGTATGGGACACCGTGGCCGAGCTGTCGGCCTATGCTGGGGCCACGTGCCTCCCCGTAGTGACCATTGAGCAACCCAAACTCGTGAGCCGAATACGGTGGTATGGGACACTGTATTCGATTGTCGATACTTACGGCGAGAGCCGAGTATGGTGAGACCTGTTACTACCGTGCTAACGGGCGACGAGTCCTCTGTAGTATCTTCGAGTATACTCCAAGGTCTGTGATTGGCGACGAGCTCTTCACAGCAACTAGAGTATGAGTTGAGCCGAGTACGGTGAGACCTGTATTCGAGCTGACGGCCAGTGATTGAGCCGAGTACGGTGAGACCTGTACTCGAGCTGACGGTCAGCAATTGAGCCGCATACGGTGAGATCTGTATCCATGCTGACGAGTGACGAGCCCTTTGCGATGCCTTCGCGATGCCTCTCGAACCATAATACCGTATGAGATTAACTAGGATTGACGACCTTAAATAGATCATGTTTGGGAATGATACAAGGGAGTACCTTAGTTTCCAATACTACTGTTTGAAATGGACTAATAATAACTCGGTAATCATGCTCATCATCGCACCGCATGTGCCTAGTAGATGTGGAGCACTGAGGGAGGTATGCATTCGCGAACGTAAGATGATGTCGCATGAGGGTGGTTGGCAAGGGCATACATCATCATGTCATTTCATACTTGCATTTAATAAGAGTAGTTAAACTTATTTGATTGTACTGCTTTATCATTACTGCTTGATTAATGATAAATGTTAACCTATGCTTTATTGTTCCACTGAGTTAGCTACTCACTCCCACGTACGGGACGGTGTCGTATACACCAAGCAGACTCTGTCACTATATAGGAGTAGTAAATCGACGTACGAGGATCATCATCAGAGAGTAGTGCAGAGGCGACGTCGACGATTTCGACGAGGACCAGGATGAGTTCTCATTCATGCAGCACTGACGGCTTTGCTTAGGCCGACTGCATCGCGGGGATTTCAGGACTCATCTTTTAGATTGTATTTAATTTTTAACTCAGAAAACAGTACATGTATATGGGTACTCAGTTAGCGTTCATACTCTGATGTTCATAAAAATTTTGTTTCTTTACATACTTTATATATACAATTTCAGTCTTCCGCTTGCCTTTATACAAGAACTGGAGTATGAATTACTGTTGTTTTGGTATAATCTCACTCATTTTATTGCTCTAACTCAGACAACATTTAACCATCATTATTTATGTTGCATAAGTGAGGCGTTGGAACTCGGGAGTTGAGTTCATACTCAACCCCCGAATTTCAGGGCGTTACATTCCCCGACGAGAATATCCTCTCGATTGAGGAAGAAGAAGAAGAAAGAAAGGCAGAAGAATGGACACTCTTTTCGACGGAGCTGCAAAATCAAAAGGGAGTGGAGTAGGCGCCATACTCTACTCTCCTGATGACGTCCCAATTCCCATATCCAGATGACTGGCATTCCAATGTACTAACAATGTAGATGAATATGAAGCATGTATCGTCGGTCTGAAAGAAGCCATAATCCTCGACGTAAAAAAGTTACGAGTTTTCAGAGATTTGCAACTCATCATCAATCAAATAAATGGCAATTGGAAGACCAAGGATGAAAAGCTGATCCCTTATCTCGTGTACCTGGAGAATCTAACTGAGGAATTCGAAGAGATCACATTCTCTTACATGCCCCGAGCCAAGAATCAATTTGCAGACACTTTGGCTACCCTTGCCTTGATACTGGAGATCCCAAAAGGAGTTGTTAAATGGGAACACATCGTCGAACTCCAGGAGGAACCTGCATTCTGCCTACAGATTGAGGAAGCCGAAACCTCCCCGAATGATCAACCATGGTACACGGACATCAAGGAATATCTCGAACATCAGAAGTACTCGGAAGGAGCAGCCCCAGCTGATTGACGTACTATCCAACGTCTGTCAGCTCAATTCATGATTACTAGAGGTATCCTCTACAAGCGATCCTTCAACCAAGTCCTTCTACGCTGCGTGGATGAAGCAGAAGCAGCACAGATCATGTTAGAAATCCACGAAGGACTATCCGGCCCACACATGAATGGACACATGATGGTAAAGAAGATCTTACGACTCGGCTACTATTGGCTTACAATGGAGACAGATTGTTGCAAACACGTAAGGAAATGCTTCAAGTGTCAGGAACACGCAAATCAAATCCATGCGCCCACTTCCGAACTCTATAACCTGACATCACCATGACCCTTCTCTGTATGGGGTTTGGACATCATCGGCAAGATCAACCCCAAAGCATCAAACGGGCACGAATACATCCTAGTGGCAGTAGACTACTTCACCAAATGTATAGAAGCAACATCCTACACTACCATCGCAACATCTCACATGGTCAAGTTTATAAAGAACAATATCATTAGCCGATATGGGATCCCTCTGGCCATCATCACAGACAATGGAACTCTATTCGTCAATAAAAGGATGGGCGACTTCCTCGACAAGTTCAAGATTCGACATCATCGGTCAAGCCCCTACCGCCCTCAAATGAATGGTGTGGTCGAAGCTACCAACAAAACTATCATTCGTATACTGGAGAAAATGGTGAAGACATATCGGGATTGGTCAGAAATGTTTCCTTACGCACTCTGGGCCTATCAAACATCTGTACAGTCTGCTACAGGCGCAACTCCATACGAACTTGCATACAGAATGGAAACAGTATTGCCAGTCGAAATTGAAGTCCCATCACTCCGGATATTGCTGGAAAGCGAAGTCGAGGAAGGCGAGTGGCAACAAGCAAGATACGATCAACTGTATCTGGCAGACGAAAAGCGCATGCAGGTGCTAAGCCACTCCTAATCTTATCAAAGAAGGATCGCTCAGGCCTACAATAAAAGGGTCTAAAAGAGGAGCTTCAAAGTCGGTGACATGGTCATGAAACGCATCCTACCGCCGCACTTGCCAGATCTCAGGGGAAAATTCAAACCCTCGTGGGATGGACCCCTGATCATTCGGGAAGTACTCCCAGGAAGCGACCTTCGGGTCACCAATCTGAGAGGAGAAGATCTTCTTGAGCCCATCAACGCCGACAACATGAAAATCTATCACGGTTAACCACACCCAACCTTGTCAATGATTACAATAGCAAAGCTGCGCCCATTAAAAACAAAAATACTCCCCATCTCTCCCATCAGAAAAACTTTTCACTTCTTCCACAAAAAAAAAAAAGAAAAAGAAAATAAGAGCACAAAAAAAAGAAAGAAAACAAAAAAGGGGGGAAGTAAAAATTTTTTTTTTTTTTAAAAAAAGGAAAAGAGGAAAAGAGGGAAAAGAAAGACCTATAAAAAAAAGGAGAAAGAGGGGGAAGAAAACAAATCCATCACACATTCCCAAACAATCCACTAAAAAAAAAAAAAAAAAACTTACCATTGTAATTAAAGACTAGGACAGGAAGGTAACTAGTTGGCCGGCTATGAAGGAAGCCTCTCTGTCTCCTCCATCACTCCCAGCATTCCAAAAAGACGAAAAAAAAAAAGGAGAAAAGGAGAAAGCATGTCTAAGCAAAACGGGCAAGGTGAAAATCAGAAAGGGCGCCTCGAGTAAAAACAGCAGGCATGTAGCGGACTTGGTGAAAACCTGAAAAGGCACCAAGGGTAAAAATAGCACAGCTGCCAACGGGTAGGCAAGATCAAAAATCCGGGACATAGTGAAAATCTGAAAGGACGCTAATGGGCAAAAATGATGGGAAGAGCCAGACGTAGTGAAAACTTGAAAGGGCGCTACGGGCAAAAATGGCAAGAAACAAAAAAATAAATAAATAAATAATAAAAGTGCAGGTACAGAAGAGGCCAAGATAGCAAGCATCATAGCAAGATAAAAAGGAAAGATCAACTATGGATCAGTTCCCCATTAAACTCTACTTGAATCCAGGGATGTGATCCCAGTCATCCTCTCAGGGAACCAAGACCCTATTAACACAATCTAGGATACTACTTGCAACGTGGGCTGAGCCCGAGATTCTGATCCCGATCCCGATCATCCAAAGCACAAATCCAAACAAACACAAACACTGGCAAATGTGGCACAAATAAAAATTTTCATTTCTGTAGAATGTTCTTCAAGTAGATTATTTTCATAAAAACAAAAATCAAAACAAAATATTTTTACGCATATGGGACAAGCAGTTGATCAACATTGAAGGTAAGCTCCTATCCCTCATACATCGACAGCCTCTGTCTAAGCCCCTCTATTTCCATATGTAGGTAAAACGCCTCATCCCTATCCAGGCGGTGTGTCGCGAGCATATCCTCATCATACCGCCGCCCTACTGCCAGTTGACGAGCCATATCCTCACATGTGTGACGAAGGACAACAATCTCAGAAATCAAATGACCATGTGTGGAAGCAAGAAGGAAGGATCAATGAAAGGTCGCTCCTCACAGGCCTCGAATGAGTCAACAACACATGAAGAGGAGGAAGCAGTATCGTCCACCATGTCTTGATCAGCAGCCTCATCTGTTAAATGCCATCCGGGAACTTGACGATACAGTGACTGCTCTGCCACCCATCGCTGGTATGGTACTGTCGCCATGGGAGGAGCCCAAGACTCAAGATCCAAAGCCGTCGCATCTAGGGAGCCCTACCAGGAAACCTAAACTCGCCTATACAAAGCAACCAAAGGAAGAGGGGCATGCCCAAATCTAGAGAAAGCGAACTCCGGAATATCCTGCCATAAACCAAACTGACGAAGAAACCGCACAGGATGGAAGGAGCAGTACCCCCGAAGGCCGAGCAACAATAAAGAGGTGCGAGCAGCGCTACAAATCAATGGCGCCCGACAGAGCCAGGTAGCCTCCCAGCTGATCTCCCATCCCCGAAGCTGAGAGAACATGCGACGGTACAATGGCTCAGTGGCCTCATTACCAAGAGGAAGGCCATCAATCAACAGAGAAAGCACGTCATCACGGTGGGAATCAGGCCACACAAGCATAGGGGTCATGTACAGGCGTTCCCACAACCTTACCTGAGAGAGGAATAAATCAGGCTCAAGACGCAAACAGGAAATAAAACAAGGAAAAAGACTAGAGTGAGAAATACCTGAAGGAATGAGCAGCAGCCTCGAAGAATACGGGTACGTCTGAGGGAGTAGTCGGTCAACCCTAAAAAGAGCACCGCCAATACCACGGAGGTAATGCTCCTATGGTGTAGGACATGGCAAAATATGTCCAATAAGACTGCCAGCAATGATTGCCGCCAACCTGAGAAAATCAGCTCTGCCAGAACACAAAATATCAGTGCATTCAAGCACTGAAGCTGGCGGTCGGATCAAAGTCCCCCATGAGCCGCAGAACAGCGATCATATAAGACCTCAAGAGAAAGCTCGCCGGCCCCACCCTCTGCAATGGGAAGGGCAGTAAGAAAGCCGAACCAGGAAATCAGATCAGAAGAACGGACCGACTCAGACGTAGGAATGTAAGGCTCCCGGGCGAGGGGAAGACCAGATAGACGTGAGAACTCCTCTGATGACGGACCCAACTCCAGGTCATTAAAGGAGAACAAATTCAGAGGTGGGACCCAATCATACGAAGCTGCACTCAACAATCGTCAGTCTAGGCGAACTTGGTGAAAATGGAGGACCTCCCAAAATCCCAATGAACTCAGCTCAAAAAGCTCAGACTTATTCAAGATATCAATCTAGATATGCAACCGCTCAGAACAAGTACCGCGTGGCTGCAACCGACAGGTCCGAACAGGCACACCCTCTACAATTTGAAACCCTGGATCTACCGAAAAATCATAAAAAATGGTCATGCCCTCGTCCAGTAAGTCTATCTCGTGATGATGAAAAAAACCAGCATCACCCATCGCATCATGTAAGGTGCCCTGGAAAGCTGCAACAGGTGGGCCCGAGTCGCCAACAATCGCCACCTCAGGAGCAGTCTGAAATACACAAGCCCCAGAGTCGCGACACCTAAAGTGCCCCAATGGCTGACAGGACCGACACCTTGAGTCCCGACGGCAGCTAACTGTCCCATCACTGTCTTGATATCCGTGCCAAAAATCTGAGCCAAGCAGTCTGCGAGAAATCCATCACCCACCAAATCTAAACCGCCTAGGCCATCAAAATAGGGCCCACCATCCATCGAGATTCGATCTATCCCATGCACACCGTCCATCATCATCATACTACCATCCATACCACCCATAGCGATCCCACATCAACTAAACCATCGGTCGCCATCATTACATCATCATCACCCTCTAAACCATCCAACCCCATCATGGTAACATCCACAAACCTTGGTGGCCCATCAAATCCATCCAACCCAATCAAACCACCCTCATGACCACCATTAATGAAAGAAGAATCCAAATCATCAATGGCATTTACCTCTTCCAAATGGCCCATTACTCCTCCATCAAACTCCATCAATCCATCCATAAATGAACCCTCTCCACCATTTATGGACCCACCAACCCCTTCAAACCCATCAATACCCTCATCATGATTGGCCATAGTGATTACAAAAAGGGAAGAAAGGGAAGAAACAAAAGAGAAAAAGACAAAGAAGAAGAGATAAAGAGGATGAAGGAAGATGGGACAAAAGGAATGATCGAACGGTCTGATCCGGCAAAGAGGGACAGAAAGGAGGCAAAGAGAATGAATAGAGAAGAGTGGTACTCGCTGGAAGAAAAGATGAACGGAGGCGGTGACCCGATTACCGCTGTGGTACTCCAACACCCGCTCTTAGAACTAATATTTTCTCAGCATTGTAGCACTAACAGATAGAACGGGAGAAAAAAAAGTCTCCGGGCGGCAGTCCAGATACCGCCTGTGGCAATCCGACTGCCTCCTGGTCCCATTTTTGGGTAAATTTTAGGCAGGGCCCACTCTGAAAGACCAAGACCTAGGAACAGACCTCTATGTACCCAATTGGGATTGCGAAATTGGAACAAGAGACAATGCTACAAGGCAACATGGAACAACAAGCAATTTCATATAAACATTGGATTACGTAGACAAGGATACATGATTACATGATGGAATGAACTAATCATCATCAGGGAGATAAGTGTCAGTGTCCTTGCGGCGAAAGTGGGGCCCCAAGATCCCTTCTTTAGCAAAACGTGCGCCACCACAAGGAGCATAGCCGGACTGCAAGATCGGACCAATGCCATGCTGCTGGCACCAGGAACTGTACTCTCTGTCCGGATCAACAAAGGCACTGACGTCGTAACCCTCCAAGGCGGCCGTTAACTCTCTCTCAGGCACTGATCTCCAGTCAGATGGGCCCGAAGGTGGACTAAGTGGCACCATGGGACTACCGGTCAATTGCCAAAAAAGTCTCTCTCCCATATACCACTTCGTCACACGTGGATCCTCCAGAATGCGACGCCAACAAGAGGCCTAAAAGGCCTCCTGAGCTCCGGGAGTAAGTGCCGCATTTGATCGGAGATACGGCCTGATATGGAACTGTAAAAGGAAAAAGTCAAGGGCTAAGAGACAATGCAAAAAAGCAACGCATGGGCAATGCGAGAAAGGGCAGATAACTCACATCATCGGGAACAAGGGCATCGATATTCGACCTCCAGGAAAGATAGGAAAACAAGCACGTGCGGCTGCAATTATCCTTATACCACAGCATCATACGAGGAAAAGGAGGCGAATGGTCGATCAAGGTAGGGGCTAAGTGGGGAAAATGATCGAAAAAGCAAATCTGTACAAAACTACGATCAGAAAAGACACACCAGATCATCCCCAGGGAAACCAGGGTATAAAGGAGGTCAGGAAAGTACCTCAATGACTGGATAAAAGCCCGTCAAAGAGCGACTGATACAACGGCTAGCCTTGTCCAGCCCTTCGTACAAATGGGCCAAAAGGGCCGCATTCCAGTTGTACGGTATGGGGAAAGTGATATCTGCCACAAGGGATAACAGACGGGAACTCACAAGCTCATTCCCATGGCAGAAAATCATCGTATCCATAGTGTACAAGATTAGGGCAAAGGCCTTTACTACAGCCGCAGCCTCGGTCTCAGGGATGCGTAGGGCAAAATTCGACGACAGCCAGAGTAGCTTGAAACAAGGACCAGTAAAATCCGCGGCATCTGGCATCATCCTCAATGGTCCCATCCAATCATCCTCCATGGGCACCAGAAGGTCATCCTCGAACGAGACTGATCCCCCATCATACCAAAGGCCTAACTGCATATATATGTCATAAGGAGTGATGCCCCACTCCCCAAAAGGCAGTTGAAAAGTGTGGGTCTCAGGATGTCATTGCTCGGTCAAAGCAGATAGGAGGGACATATTCGTCCAACTCAGATGAACTCGGAATAGGTGAGCAAATGGCGTCTGCTCCAAAACCTCAAAAAACAGCGCCTGGGGGTCATGGAACCAGTTAGGCCAATGAGTCCTAACCCCTCGCCCTCTCAGGACCGCAGGAGCACCACCCTCCCCGGCTATGTCAGACAGATGTCAGCCCTCACGCGACACATAGTATGGATCGGTCGACTGGTGGGAAGAACTAGCCTCGTTTCTACCACGACGAGGCATGCTGCACAGGCAAGGTATATAAGTAAGCATCCATTTTAAAGGCCCATTCCAAAAGCCCAGGCCTGGCCCATTTCTAAAAAAAAAAATTAGGCTCATTATCCAAGCCCATCTCAAAACCCACCTCAAGGCCCATGACAAGGCCCATTACAAAAGCACATCTTAAGGTCCACTTCAAAAAGCCCATCTCAAAGCCCATTACAAAAGCCCATCTTAAGACCCACTTCAAAAAGCCCATCTCAAGGCCCATTACAAAAACCCATGTCTTAGGCCCACATCAAAGCCCATGTCCAAGGCCCATATCAAGAGGCCCATCTCTAAGGAACCTTTCATAAATCCATTCTCGAAGGCACCTGTTGCTTTGAGGTAGGCCCACTTTCATCACACATCTCAATAAATGCATCTAGACTAGTCAAGATCTTGATGTGGGGTCCGCTTGGAAAATCCCACCAGTCCATCAATCACCACAAATGGCCAACCATCATGATTTACATCGTCCATACTCACAAGTGGGCCCCAGATCATCCATCCAACAGTTCAAATCATCACTAAAAAAATAAAAATTTAAAATTTAAAAAAAAGTTTTCTGAGGGTGGGCCCCTTTTCTTATCATACCCCACTCCACCAACAAAAAAAAGGGGAAAACACAAAACAAAAATATGTACAAGAATAATCCAGCCAAAAACAAATAAGTTCAACAAGATCGATCGATCAGGAAGGTCCAACGGTCTTGATTATGGCCCTCTCCAAGCCCAAGAGGAAATCCAACCCATCAAAAGCTCCAAAAAATGAACGGCCCGATAAGATCCAGCAAGAACTTAAGGGCCAAAATTACCTGAAGTTGGGAAAATGAAGAAAAAATGCAAAAAAGGGCTCAAAAATCTACAGAAACCTCTCCAAAATAGCTCCAGGGACCACAATGGGTCCCCGGACGTCCCAAATACGAGATTCAAATAAGGAAGGAGGCTGCACAAATGGACCAGTGCACAGGACAGACCAGCGGTCCAAGTGACGGACCGGCGGTAGCCTGATTGCTGCCCGCGGCAGTCTGATTGTCGCCTGACCAAAAGCGAGCATGGGGCAGCGGGCTGTTCCCTAGGACGATCTCAACAACTGGTTTTTTCCTCTAACTACTGGATAATACCCAAAAAAAATTTTGAAACAATACCAAGTTTTCAAAAAATTTCCAAAACAGTCCCATATTTTCAAAAGCCACCAAAACAGGCCCAAGTTTTCAAAAAATTTCCAAAACAGTCCCATATTTTCAAAAGTCACCAAAACAAGCCCAAGTCTTCAAAAATTTCCAAAACAATCCCAAATTTTCAAAAGTCACCAAAACAAGCCCATGTTTTCAAAAAATTTCCAAAACAGTCCCAAATTTTCAAAAGTCTTCACTTAGATGCGGGATGGTTAAGACCGGATATCCACTAGGAAAAAAATAAAATACAAATGCATGGAATGAAATGGAATGAATCTGATCCATCATCCGATGTCCAAAGGGCTCCAAGTGGATGCGAAATTGTCAAAATCATATCTTCGCTAGTGAAATAAAAGAAAAATGCATGGAATGGGATGCATCTGATCCATCATCCGATGTTTGTAGACACCCCACCCAGGATAATATCTTGAGAAGGCTAAGACTATCCAGGAACCATGATCATACCTTGAACCAAACCCTAATCCCAGCCTAAACCAAACCCTGACCCAAAAGTCCCCAAAACTCCCAATCTGCAACCCAAAACCGTGATCTGAGCCGTTCGATATACACACAGCATCGCCTATACCCTGTACCCTATCCAGAACCCTCTATCCATACCTAAATTCACCACTTTGAGTCTCAAAAACTTAAAATGGAGACCACCGGACGAACCAGAGCACCGCACGAAGCCCATACGTGAGAATCCGACCCGAACCAGGCCCGGGCGGTAGTCTGACTACCGCGGGCGGCGGTCTGACTACAGCCTGTGGTAATTCGACTGCCGCCGCTCGCGGCCTGCGTATGGATAGCTGTCCCAGCGTCCAAAAGTCATCTTTCACTCACATTTACCCTTCCTAAGTCCGCTATTTACCATTTTACTAGCCTCGTTAGCCAATAGGAGCATGCCACGTGGCGTCTCTCTCCTCTCCACCAATCATCATTTGCCACATCAGCATTTACCCCTCCCAAAGCCAAAAATTACAGCAGTGCCATTGGAGAAGGCTATAAATAATCCTCTCGTCTTCTCATTCACAAAGAAAAAACCAAGAGAGGGAGTAAGAGAAAGAAAGAGAGTGGGAAAGAAAGAGAGTGAGTTAGGAGGAGTGTGACGGAAAGGGAAGGAGCTCCCAAGCCCCTTAAAATACAGATTTTTCCAGCCACCCCTAGACCTCAACTCAACCCTTCCAACCCATAAGTTTAACTCAAATTGGTCATGGTCCACTTTACGTTTTAGCCTACTCGAGATCAAGGCAAAGGTCCATTATTCCACAAGCATTCATCATGACATCTACTCCCTTCTCAACCCCCCTGCTTCTTTAGATCTCTAGTGAACGTATGCTCTGGACTTGTCATACATCAGATCCTGTCACATCAGAAATTCCTAGTGACCTAGTCCACTTTTTCTTTGCCTTTTCACATAAACATCATCACATCTGCCCTCTAGACACATTGTCGGATGTATGCTCTGTAGCCTACCGAAAATCTCAGATCTTGGTACATCAGAAATTCACGTGTGACTAGTCCCATCATGACCACAGCATCATCGTCATCCTTGAGATCATTTTACCACACTAAGTAGAGACCGTACATTTGTACGGGCAGAGAGGGTGCTTAACACATTCCCTCTTTGTAACCGAGGTCCCTTACTTAGAATCTCTGATCACAGATCAAGAGTCAATTTAAGGAGTGAGAGTCTTCGGATTTCTCTGACCTTAACGTGTTCCGTGGTTCTAGTCGACTGTGGGATTCTAAGATTTTTCAGCTAGTGGCAACTCCAACAACAACAAATCAACCTAATCCCATCACAAAATCATAAATCAGCGTGGATGCCGATTTCCTGTGTCCACAACGTCCAAAGTGCTCCAAGTGGATGTAGGACGGTTAAGATCAGGGATCCATCAGGGAATGAAAAAATGCATGAAATGAGATGCATGATGTGTGTGAATGCATGATATGTGTCATGTGTGTGAATACATGATGTATGTGATGTGTGATTGATATGTAAATCTGATCCGTCATACAACATAAGAATGCCTCAATCTGAGCATTTTTTGTCATGATCGAATAAAGTATGATCGATATGAAGATTCGATCCATCATACAACATCAATATGCCTTGATTGGAGCATTTGACAGTCAATATTGAATAAGGTGTGATCGATGTGTGGATTTGATCTGTCATCTAATGTTAAAATGGCTCGATCTGAGCATTTAATGGTCAAGATTGAATTTGATATTTTATTGCATGCATGCGAATGAAAATGGAATGGATATATGGATAAATGTTTACCTGGGTTGCAGGTTGAAGTTATTGTTGATTGGACACTTTAGAGAAGCATACTGGCTTGAGTGATGCAACCTGTAGAGATAGATTTTTTTTTTATTAGGATGCTTGATTATATATATATATATTATATATATATATATATATAGATATATATATATATATATATATATATATACATGTATGTTCACTTGTTTTGCTTATTATATATTGTTTATGTTTTATGTTGTAAAAGAAAATATAACTATCATGGAAGAAAATAAATGACATGAGAAAGCTTTTGTGCCAGCCTATCTGTACGATTGGGGTTCGGATTTTAATGCTTTCAATGGTAGAGATCAGATATGTTGACTCGGCCATGCAAACACTTGATGATTTTCTGGTTGATTCCAGGGGAGTTGCGATATTTTTAAAAAGCGTTTAGAAAATATTCTACCCTGAGTTTATGCATGGTCGAAGGATCTTAGAATATCATGATTGCCATTTCTGTCTTGCATGAAATTCTTGCTTGCAGATGTGGGTTTTTTTTCTTTTTCTGACCATTTTTATCGATAATGCCCTTTCGAGTTTTCACCACGCCTGGTCTGCACGTCATTTTTGCCGATGGTGACTTTTCAAGTTTTTTCCCATGTCCTGAGTATTACATCTTGCCTACCCTTGTTCACAACCCTAAGTGTAGGGTCGCAATGTAATAATAATCTCGGTAAGACCGAGGTTGAATCCACAGGGATTGAAACTTGTATATTTCTGAAATTAACTAAAAGTAGAACTAGTAGAAGATGTGAAACTAATTCTGAAGTATTTAAGAGAGTAATTGTGAATAGAGTAATTAAAACTAAGAATTTAAAGGTGAGAACTAAGGTTTCCAAGGATCCACTTATAGCAATCAGGGAGATTTATGCTTGATTCAAGGACACAACTTGAATCGGAGTCCTATCCTATCTAGTTGGAAGATATCTCAATAAAATCAAATCTGAACTTCAATTGACCTAATTCTCAATGAAAGAGAACTATGATAATTGGTAGGGATTCCATCACCAAACCATGCCCAGAGACAATGACAAACAATAAGATTACCAATCCCATAATCTCAAAGTAGGAGAATTGTGAAGATTAGGAAGGATTCCATCACCCTACCATGCCCAAGGGACGATGGTGAACAACAAGACTTACTAATTTCACAATCTCAAATCAGGAAAAGAAGATACTTAAAGCTATTGCAGATCTACTGTAATTTGAGTCACAATAAACCATTAAAAACTGAAAGTATTACTTAAATATCAAAATAGAATCCATGGAGTTCAACATAAACATGAATTAAAGCAATAGAAACATCCCATCATGCTATAAGCTTCACCTCTTAGCCCTAGCTAAGAGGTTTAGCCAACCATAAACATGATTGGACCAAAGTCTCTTCAGAAAAACATGAAAACAGCTAAGGAAGAAGAAGAAAAACTCTTGGCGATGACTTTTCCACCCTTTTGCTCCACTCCTTAAGCCCTAAAAGATGCCTAGAAACATCCTAGGGAGTCCTATTTATAATTGTGGAACTCCAATTTTCGCACATAGTTAGAAAACTCTAGAAACCGCTTCAAATTTATGCAGTTTGCTAAAATAGACTTCACTCTATGTAGTTTTCCAAAATAGATGTCACTCTACCCAATTTCATAAAATGACCTAGAGTTTCAGAATATACTTTTTCAGGATGATTTCAGGATTCATTTTCTTCACTTTAAATCTTTATTTCTCTTCATTCATCACTTGGTTTTCTTGGATCTTTGGCATGTGAATTCTTCAATCTTGATCTCCTAAGATCCATCCCTTACCTTAGTGATTCTTGAGCATCAAATCCATGCTTTTAGCACCCTTTTCAATCTAAGCTCTTAAATTCATCTTGCAACACAAACATGAGTAAAATAGAACATTAAGCATTATCATGTTCATAAAACCAATATATAAATGGGGATAATATGCAATATTTGACCCTTAACAATCCCTTAGCAGTTGTGCCTTCTTGCCCCCAGCACCCTTTTGAGTTTACACAAGCTTTGTTGTGTGCCTGTTAGTTTTACTCGAGGCACCCCTTCAGGTTTCGCCTCGCCTATTTTGCTTTGGACACACTCTTTTTTAGTGCTACGATCAATGGCGGGACTTCTTTCATTACCAGGTGAATTGAATTTTTTTAGGAAGCAGGAGATTTTGAATAACAAAGCTTGAGGTTTTAAACTAGTCTAAGAAACTTTATGGTAGGGATGGAGGGTTTTGCCCCTAGGGGGCCAATTTTTATCATTTTTTCTCTCTCTATTTTTTTCTTTATAATCTTTTTTCCCTTTTTTTGTTCCATGCCCTTATTATTCTCTGGAGCTTGGGCTATATATATATATATATATATATATATATATATATATATAACTTTTTGTACCTTGAAGGATGTTTTTAGGGGAAGAATGGAATTTCTCATTCTAATTACTAACCGCATGATGCTTTTCGCAATCCTATCCGCTGCCCATGATAGACTTTGATGTGGTCAGCATTGTCTGTCTCAGGAGAGTAGACCCTTCAAATTTGTGAGGCGGGAGGTGCATCTCGAAAGAACTTTGATAATTTGCAGACTAACCCCAAATGTGTTTGAAATTGTCCCTAAGATTGGGCAGGTGAGGAGGCAGGACTCTTTTTTGCTATCATGTCCCCCTGTTTTGAAGCTTGTGGTTCAAACTTATTTGTTAGGAGCTCTCGTGATTCTTCTTTTGTAGATTAAGGAGTGCCATGATACTTGTTTGTACTTTTGTCTGCTTGATGTAGTCAATTATAACAAGCTCGAGGCTACTTTCTTTCGTAGAAGTCCTTTAACCTTTTGCATATGAAGGGTGTCATGTTTTTCGTGGTGATGACTTACAAGATTCTGTGACGGCTAGTGATGTTTCTTTTATGAGATGTTGTTATGGCAGCATGAGATGCTACTCTCACCCATTTAGTGAAGTAACCGACTAGTGCAAGGATATACTCGCAATCGTTGAATGCTTATGCTCTCACTTGAGCCAATAATGTTGATACCTCACTTTGAGAATGGCCAGGATATTTATAAGTTGTAAAGCTCATAACTGAGTGTAAGGATGTGATGCGCATGCTCCTGACATTTGAAGCATTTTTACATGTTGGTAGAAATCTAACTCCATTGACATGCGTTGATGTCCTTGTCGTATGATCTTGTTTAGTCATCATGTGATCATTCATGTGTAGATCACAGACTTCTTTGTGGACTTCAAAGATTATTTTCAATGCCTCTATTTAATCTACCCATAGTAAAAAGACCTGGTTGAAAGATTTGCCCATACAGAATATCATTGTGAAACGTAAGTTGGTCTGACAAACAATAATCTATGTATATATCTTTAGGGTGTGTTTAGGCTTCTGAATATGGCTTGATATTGCCATATCAACGGTGGTTATCATGTGGCAATTTGACTTGTAGGTAGAAAGTTGGGTGTTGGTCGAGTTCAGGTGTCAGGAAAGACAAAATTTGATAATCAAGGTTCCAAGATTTCATTCTGTCTGCTTATTCTCAATGGTAGGAGTTTTCCAATTCACACTTCCTTAGGGATTTTGAATGCCCCATCGGGTTCATGATTTTGAAATAGTTAAGAAAGGCATTGGCTTTTGAATTGAACCATTTGAGGAGGTCCTCTAGTTCGGGAGTAGGATCATCATTTTCCATAAAAGCCATTCACTTCCTCCAAACATATGAGTTCGAACTCAAATTTTGGATTAATCACAAAAGTTGACTCTAAATTCACGTGGATCGTCAGATAGGCGTAGCACTTTGTGTTTGAATTTTTTTGTTTCTTTTTCTTATTTTTTAGATTTAAAAAATTGTCATTTTTTAGAGTTTGAAATTTATTTGATGTTTTGTGGATTTTGATTTTTTTTTTTTTTTTAAAAAAAACCTGAGTAGGAAGGCACTACAATTTAAGGGATACCTTTATTGCAACCATCATCTTTGGAGGATTGGTTGGATTATTCAACCATCAGGGGGATAGTGATTTGATGGATGCCATGTGCTCCTTCCCACTATGCCCAAGTATCATGATGGATCTAGCATTGGTCTCCAAACCAGTGACAAATGTGGTGGCTCCTGAGTATTTTTCGAGGCATTAAAGCTCCTAGGGTGTGTGCAGCTCGAATGGGATGTGGACGGTGGTCTAGTCAATGAAGGGCAACTTTTGTCCATCGTCCAGGCTCTTATCAATCAGCTTTGACAAGGTTGACCTGTGCAACTGGTCATATAAGGCGGAGTCTAGCCCATTGTTGGGCTAAATGATCCATGCACTAATGTGTTTAAATGGTGGCCAAGTGTAGGGATCATTTTTCTCCGATTGGCTTCATTCTTTTATTGAACCTTGTTGCCCTAACATCGAATTTGAAGTAGGTTGATATGCAGATCCGGTCTGGCCTAAATTCACTCGAACATCAACGAATCTGGTTGATTCTTGGTATTTGAGTTGATAATATAAAATTTGATTCTTGGCAGGACAAAAGACAATTTGATCCGATAGGACATGTTGATAGAAAATAATTTACTGTTCCTAATTTGAAACTATTGTTTTGTGTGCCATTTTTATATTATTGTATGTCTATCATCGAGGATTAGGAGGCTAGGGGTTGAGGTCTATGAGAGACAGAGGCTAATGGTTCAGAGTGACTTACTAGGCTTTTTCCTTGAAGGATCACGAGCTCGCTACATGTCGAGGAGCCTAGGGATGGAGCTGAACTTTGAACCTGTAAGAAAGTTGGTTGGTGAGCATGGTGTGCTGACTTGGCTAAGATATGCGACAAGCAATTTTACTCAGGTGTCCTTTCTTGAAGGACGAACAGTTTGACTAGACCACATCAGACTGTAGAAGGGAGTGGAGGTAAATGTTGGCTGGGAGATCTTTTCCTGGAGGATCGATGGTGTGTTGGTCCCAGATTGACCGGGAATTAGATCGTAAGCTGGCTCAGGGGCCTTTCCTGGGAGGATAAAGATTGGAGGGGGCATAGAGTAGGACAATTTGCCCCTGTAAGATGAGTGGTGGAACTCTAGATAAGAGTCGGTGGCATGGATGAATTGGGTTAAATGGGGATGAGACCTTTCCTAAATAGAATTGATGGTAGGGATGCCCAATGTGTTGGGGCTCACTTGATGTTGTGACACGAGATTTTTGAGTGTGTTGTTCGCAGCCGTGTCTAGGGTTTCGACTGAAATTTTTCTTTGGTAGGTCAAATTTTGGACCACATGTTTTAATGTAAAATAATAGTCTGTCATATGTCCGTTAAACCGATGGAATGCACAATACATGTTTTCATTATACTTTGGTGGCAGCGGATTCGGTTAGGGCCTAGGCTATAGTGGGGCAAGAAGTTGCCTTTGAACTTGCATGGCTAGTATGTTGCTATAAGGTTGAGTCAATTGAGTAAAATGACTAGGTTCCTGAACCGTACCCATTTGTTGATTATGATTGAAGTGTTATAGGTTCCATCTCCGTGGTGTTACTGTGTTCGTTGTTGTCCCTCCTGAGGGGTGATTGGTGCATCTTAGGCATAGGTGAGAAGATTTCCATCTCTTATTAGAAAGGGACGTGGATATCGTCAGTATCACTCCTATATTTAGTAGGCTCGTATTTGGTAGGGACGTATTCGGTGGGCTCTTCATACACCTGATACCACTTTTATAGGGCACCCTGAAGTGGCTATGGGGAGAATGTCCCAGCCTTTATTATTATTTCGACTTATTCACAGATGTAAATCAGTTGAGTGAAGTTGGGATAAAAATACGAGACAAGGTATCTAGATATACTCGAGTCTGCCGAGTGAATGATCATGGAGATCTACTCTTACTCGTCGATGGGTGTTGAGGGTCAAATATTGCATATTAGACCCCAGTTATTACCTGATTTACGAACATGATACTGTTTAACGTCCTATTTTAATCGTGTTTCTGTTACAAGGTAATTTTAGGAGCCTAGACTGAAAAAGGGTACTAAAAGCATGGATTTAACGCTCAAAAATCACCAAGGTAAGGGACGGATCCAAGGATACCGAGATCAAAGAATTTACATGCCAGAGATCCGAGAAAATCAAGTGATCAAAGCTAAAGAGGCTTGAAAATAGTCTGAAATGCAAGATCACAGGGTTCCCACCATCCGTTTGGCTCAAAACTTTATATCTAGCCTGAGGACCCTAAATTAACCGTACATGTCAAAATTCAGCCATTGGATCCGTGTGGAAGTGGCCCGACGGACAGATCAGCCATCATACTCTAATTTGGGGCCTGCCTGATATCTGGATATGCCTCAATTTTGGTTTCAACCCCTTAAATGAGGTGACAAAACGAATGGACGAAGCGAATTTTGCATATACATCATAGTGGACCCCACATGTACATTGCATGTACATAGGGTACACGCGCCGGCTGTGCACTAATGGTCAGGCCGGTCAAAGACGGGCTGACTTGTCTCTCTCTCGCGCTGGCGTCCAGCAACCGGACGCTGCCCGACAGGGTTTGGTCAGTGGGCCCCACCCATCATCTGGATCAAAGATCTGGACCGTCCATCTATTCCAGGGGTGGGGACGACCCTATCTAAGACATCCTTTTGGCCTCATGCACACGTACACACGTGGATTGCCGGAAAACACAGGATGAACGGCGAGTTGATTTGATACAATGGACCGCTCCAAAACTCGACCAAAACCACTCCTTTCCGACTGTTTTTTTCACCAGGAATCTAATGAGTGATGTGGATTTTCCCGAAACATCACTGTGGGGCCCACCGAGCTTCACAGCGCAGGAATTTTGCACCGTACGCACGTTCGATTTTCCTGGATGTTGTGGGGTGTTGTGGGCCACCGTTCATGGTCGGATAGTTGATCTAAACCATCCAGAACCTTCAGAGGGGGGTCTTTACCCTAGTCATGGGGACAAAAAGAGTTTCTTGGACGTCCACGGTCCCGAAATTCGATCCAAACGCAGTTGTCTCCACGTTTTCTACTGCTATTACGCACACAGCTGCGTAACACCTTCTCCACCGACCTAGCCATCGACCTCCTGGCTTCTATATAAGGGAGAGAGAAAGAGAGCTGAAGAATCATCTATCTTTGGAGACGTGGGAGAGAAGAGGAGAGAGAGAGAGAGAGAGAGAGAGAGAGCTGCCGGGAAGGGAGTTTTTCTCCCTCAGTTTTTTCTTATTTTCCTTTTATTCTTTCTTTTAAGAGATTCAGCTTGATCATGTCTGGCTAAACCTCTTAGCTAGGGATAAAAGGTGAATCTTGTAGCATGATGGGGAGTTTTCTACAGTTTTGATTTATGTTAGTGAACCCTCTTTGATTATAGTTTGATTATATGGAATGTTTTTGGTCTTTAATGGTTTATTGTGACTTAAATTACAATGGATCTGTGATGGCTCTAAGCATGTTCTGTTCATTACAGGGATTATGAACATGGGAGCCCTATTGTTCACCATCATCTCATGGACATGGTTAGATGACGGAACCCTTAGATTGAATGTGGATCTGATAAACTTTGTTGTTTACTTTGTCTCATGGACATGGTTTTGTGATGGAGTCAAGTCTAATTCTCATACCTCTCTTCTCTTGAAAACTGGATCAAAGGAAGTTCAGATTTTGTTTTTAATGATATATCTTCCAACTAGATGAAGATGGGACTCTAAATCCAGTTGTGTTCTTGAATCAAGCATAAATCTCCCTGATTACTACAAGTGGATCCTTGGCACCCTAGTTTCCCAACTTTAAATTTTACACGTTTTAGTTAAGTAGTTTATCATTACTCTCTTCTATTCCCCTAATTAGATTACATCTTCTTCTAGTTCTAGTTCTGGTTACTTTCAAATTACGTACAAGGTTCAATCCCTGTGGATTCGACCTCATTCTTACCGAGATTATTACTACATCGCAACCCTATACTTAGGGTGTGAACAATGGGTATTTTCATTTTGGCAGCCTTGGCTTGCCACCGTCCAACATAAGCTAACAAAGACTCGTTATTCCTTTGTCTTAAAGCAACAAGGTTTGTCCTTCCTGGTGTTATATTTAGATTGTATGCAAAGTGATTAACGAATGTTTGAGATAGGTCTTCCTAAGTCATGACTTTATGATGATCAAGCGATGTGTACCAACTAAGCGCATCACTTCTTAGGGACTTTTGGAATAGTTGAATCAAAATTCAGCCATCCCATGCCCGACATTCAATTCACCACAAAATGCTTTCAGGTGGGTGGTGGGACATCCCATACCTTCATATCGTTGAAACTTTGGGACTTAGAAATTTTGAGGGTATCTTGGCATCAGGGAATGAATAGAGGTCCTTGAATCAGGTGGATGAGATTTCCATCCCGCGTTTCTTCTGGAGGTCATTTCTCACGGCCCTGAGTTACTCAAAATATTCCCAGAGTTGATCAATTTCAGAGGGGCCTAACTAGAAAGGTTTTTCCCTCTGCAGTGTGTGCCTCGTGACTTGATTGTTGTTCTCATTAGGATGAATGTGTTGAACTGGAATTGGGTGGGGAGATAGTAAATGGAAAGAAATCCCACCAGTGGGATGATGATGACTGCTATAATGTACATGCCACGGTTAACCAAAATGAGGTTGTCTCCCATTAAGCGAAGAATGTTGGAATTGATTGGCCGTATACAAAGCCAAGCTTTTAATTGACAAACTGATTGGAGCGATTAGCAGTTATGTCAGCATGCGTTGGCTTGACGGGGTGGCTTTACTTTCAAGAAAACAGGTCATGAGATTTTCTAGCCTATTCATGCTAAGGGATATGTCAGCTATTGAAGGAGCAGCAGTGGGTTGCCTGGGAAAGGCCAAGAGAGATCTTGGACTGTCTTCCTGGACCGACATGGTTGTCGGTGCGCAAGTTTGGATAGAATTATGGTACATGTGTGCTATCTTTGAGGGGCAACAGATTTGTAAGTGATTTTTTCTTATAAATACAATAAAAAGTAAAGCACGGTATATACAAGTAGAAACATAGATGGGACCATTATTAGAATGAAGGATACTTACGAGAAAGTAAGGGGACCAGTTTACACTGGAATGTAGGATGTAGGCAAGAAAGTATATGGATCAATATTCACTGGATAGCTGAAAAGTAAATGTACTAGTATGGAACTGGAATGCTAGATGATTGCTAGAAAGTAAATGGGCTAGTATGAAACCAGAATACTAGAATACAAGTAAAGACTGGAAGTTAGAAGAATATTAAAAGTGTACAACTCGGCAGTTTGATTCAAGCCATGGCTAATGGTTAGCTCCTTAGCAGAGTTGTCATTCTATGGACGCTGAATGGCTGGTTTCCCCCAGGCTGCCTAGTAGTTGTCTAATAGTTGCATGAATCAAATGATGGATGTGTGTGTGTGTGTGTGTGTGTGTGTTGTGATAAATATAAAACCAGAGTTTACTCAGATTTCTGATGTGACAAGATCTAAATGCCCAACAAATCACAAAGCATACATCTTACGTAAACCTAGGATATTGTAGCTTGGTTGATACAGGCGATAGCATATAAAGGCCCAAATCCAAAGTCTATCAAGATCCAATGAAATCCATAGCTAAAACCTCCATGTCTAAACCTCATGGAGGAGTTGAGAAGAGAAGATATGATTTCTTAGGTTCTTGTTTAATATGGGTGATATCATATGAATGTCCATATCCGAAGTTTATCCAGATCTAGTGAAACCCATACTAAGACCTCCATACCTAAAGCTCGCAGAGGTGTTGAGAAGAGAAGCTATAATTATACTTATATCATTCATAATACCTTATACAACGTTCTCATGTCCATGTATTGATTAGAGTAGCCACTAGCCAAGATGAAAGTTCTAGAATCCACGGTGGAATAGAATCCATGGAATCGCTTAGAGATCAGGAAAACCAAAGAATTCCTGACTCAAATGACTCTTTAATAGGTCTGTGTCGTGGATTTCGAGTAAGGGCCTTGGTTACAAAAACAAAAGAGGTTAGTCACCTTTTTACCACTCATGTCAAACATAGTCTCTACTTTGATAGGATATACGCTTTCAAAGGGAATTCAAAAAACTTTAAGTAGAATACTAAGCTTTAAATGTCTAAACTACAAAGCATAAATGGAAAATGGATTAGAAACCGTAAATAAAAAATAAATAGATAAATCGATGGAAATATAAAAAAGAAAAAGAACATGGAGCTTTCGGTTACTCCTTTAAGTCACGTTTTATTAATATACAGAAGATCATCAAAAGAAGCAACTATATAGCGTACTTTACGTGATGTAAGAGTAGAGCCTACCTCCTCGGATGTTCAAAGCATGGGTATTAAAATGTACAGACTAGAAAAGGGCAGATCGAAAATACAGTTTTCGCTTTAAAGTTGAAATAGACCGGAAGAGATTGAAAGAAAAGAAGCTCTAGCTCTGACTCTCTCTAGCTGGCTCTCTCTCTTTGGCTCTCTCTCACTATCTCTCTGGCTGGGTCTCACTCTCGGACTCTTTCCTCCTGGCCCTGTCTCTCTTCTAATTTTTTCTTCTTGCCAGACCTCTCTGGAATATCACCCCTCCTTGCTGTGAAGGTAGGCACTCCTTTTATAGGCATTTTAGGGCTAGGTTCAAATCCTACGAACCCACATGCTTGAACGCAAGGTCAGATTCATGTGAGTCCGACCCTCACATGGTCACGGATGGGCATGGGTGATGGCATGGATCATCATCCAGGTGCTCGTGTGAAGCGTGTGTGAGTTGAGCTGATGTCTCAGCGAGTGGTTGATTGGCCAGAACTTGTAAATAGCTGGAGTGTGGCCATGTTTGCAACGAAATGGCTGGTTTCCTTATAAAAGAATGGGGTGTATAACTTATAGTCAAATTAAAATTATGGCCATTAATAAAGCCAAAATTATGGCCCTTAATAAAGCCGAATGGCTGAACCCACTTAGTTGGAATAAAACTTAGATAGTAATTGCTTGGGAAAAATATGACAAGTCTGGGGACCCGGTTATGGTATGGACCAACTCTACTGACACTGCCCAATGATCTGAGGCAATAAGCCCGACTGAGGTAGGGAAGCAAAAAGCCTAAAGGAGAGGCTTAGTTCGGATTGTAGGGAATAAGCCCCGACCGAGACTTATAAAGTCACGAGCCACAAGGCTAAGTATATAAGATGTATAAAGTTGACTCAGAAAATGAGGAAGCAACATCTAAACAGGCCGATCAAGGCCCAAAGCTTAGAAGCCACTTGACCGATCATAAAACCGACCCAAATTAGGTTGGTTACATAGTCGGCTATCAGATTAAGAAAGGACATCGATTACGGATCGGTTCCATTTTATCCAATAGATGGCGAGTAACTCGATCCTTAAAGCTAGCCGAGACTGACTCATCATCAGAGTCGGTTAGGACTGGGCCGAGTAAGGAAAAGATGGTGTAAATGAAAGCGTTGTCCTGAAAATCTCGTAAAAGGATCCCCGATCCCAATGATCTCAGGATCGGATGGACACCAAAAAAGGATTGATACAGAATCTCTAAGAAATCAGGAGAAGAATCCCTACACGTCGGGACCCTCCCATTCCTATAAATACAGGAGACCTCCAAGGTGTAAGGTACTTAGAAAACTCTCCTCTAAAAACCTCTAACTACAGTCATATCACTGACTTTAGCATTAGAGGGTCCTAGGCTCTAGCCAGAGTCTCCTTTGTCTTCTTCTTGTGCAGGTGGTAGGGCAGAGGAGGACGCACCAGTTTTTTACATCAATAGCTTGGTGCCGTCTGTGGGAACCGATACAAAAAGTCATTTTCCAGGATCTATCAAAAAGCTTCAAGCAAGTTTCAATGGCGAGAACCAGAAGAACTGCTCAAAATGAGCCTACTGAGGTCGTTGTTACTGGACCACTGGCACTTGAAGGTCCGCCGGGTACGAACGGAGTCCAAGGGGCCAAGAATCAACCTGATAATCGACAAGGCTTTGCCCCCCCCCCCCCTAACAATTTCTGTTTCGACCCGGTACAATCAACGGAACCGAGGAAACGGTCGGTTAGATAAGGAAGTCCAAGAGCTCAGAACCGATCTGAACTATTTGAAACAGATGCTAGAGCAGATCCATCACCAGCAAGTTCCGCCTCAATATGATAGTGGTTAGACAAGTGCTCTGCAACAATTCGCCGACCCTCCCCCTGCCACTCCGCTATTTGTCCCTCAGCCGAGTCAGCACCAGGGTTCGACCAAGCCTACACCCACTCACTCCGTGACCGCCCTGCTGGCCTCTGATCTACGACATGAAATAGATCGGAGGAGGTGCAGCAGGCCTCCGGTTGAGGGTACGGCCGATAGTGACGAACCCTGGAAAGTTGACCTCCAGGACTTCAAGAGGGAAGTGTGGGAAGAGATCGTTGATATGAAGCAAGGCCACGATGTACATCCAGCAAAGTCTGAGGAAAAAACATCTCCATTCATAGAGGAGATAATGCAGGCTCGGTTACCGGAACGATTCCTTCTTCCACAAATTACGCCCTTCACCGGCAAAACCGATCCTACCGAACGCATCGAATCCTTTCGGACATATATGAAGCTGCACGATGCCTCGGATGTTGTAATGTGCTGAGCTTTCTCCCTCACTTTAGCCGACGTAGCTCGACTTTGGTTCAAACAGCTAAAACCAAAATCCATTAGATCGTTTGCAGAACTCAACGATGTCTTCCTTACTAATTTCATTAGTGGGAAGAAAAAGTTGAAGCCACCTGCACACTTGAATAACATAGTTCAAAACGAGAGAGAGCTACTGAAAGATTATATCAAGCGTTTCAACTTCGAGTCGCTCCAAGTTCGGAAACCTTCAAACGAAACAACACTCAACTCGATCATGCAAGGTGTCAGAGACAAGCCGTTTCTGGCCTCCTTGAACAAAAACCCGCAGACTACTTTAGCAGAATGGCTCGGTCGGATAAATACACGGATGTCGAAGAAACTCGAATCATGTGCGAGGCCACTCAGAACGTAAAAACCTCGGCCAAAGAGTCAACAAAAAAGGAAGTTGAATCGGTTGGTGGTAAGAAGTGAAAAGAAGATCGGTCCCGCGACGATCGCAAGATGAACAAGCGGCCCGATAATAAGTTCTCATCCTATACTCCGCTCAATAAGTCACGAGAGCAAGTCCTTATGGAGATAAAGAATGAAAGGTTCATGAACTGGCCTAACAAGCTCCGTGGCAATTCCAACCGACGGAACAAAGACAAGTATTGTTATTATCATCGCAATCACTTGGATAATACGAGTGATTGCTACCATTTGAAGCAAGAAATCTAGAGGCTCATCCGAGAAGGTAATCTCAAAGAGCATGTTAAAAGAACCGGGACAATGGAAGAACGTTCGGGAGATAACCGACCGACGAAAAAATTCCGAACCATCGTCGGTGGACCCCAAGGCGGAGGCTGAAAAGGCCTAGCTATATGTCCTAGAGGGGGGTGAATAGGACAATGCCAAATAAAACTTATAACAGCGGAATTAAATAGAATATGATAGCCAAAATAAATCACATTGCAGGAAAGTAAAATAACATCAAAATTTAGATCTTGAGAGGTTGATACAAATGTTGTTCTAAGGACAACCTTACACCAAAAACCAGAGTTTATGGTAGGACAACCTTATTTCTAGAAAGATCTTTGTATCAAATCTCGAACCAAAGAGGAATACAAAAATAAACACAACCTGAACTGAAATAAATTGTAATCACAAATGTATTGTTCTAGGGACAGCCATACACCATAAAAATGGCAGGACAACCTTGCTGGAACAATCTTTAAAGGAAATTGAATATCAAGCTGATAAAGGAATAGCAGAAAATAAATTCTAAACTATTACAAAATTCCCACAATGCTTGAATTAAATGATTACAACATTCACCACCATACATACATCCCACAAATGAATAATTAAAGATTAGAAGTATAAATCATTCAACCACAACACAAGGGATTATAGTGGTTCGCCTGTGTGTTCACCAACTGTTAAACAACAGCCACACAGAATGCTACTCCACTCCTAATATCCTCACACAGGGGATATTAGTGTTCACTAACAAAATAGGTTTTCACAGGTTCACCCAAAACCTTTACAATTGTGTCTTTGTATGTGGGCTTACACAATTAAAAAAACCCAACTTCTGAGTTTTCCTGGCTCTCCTCAGATAACCAATACAATAAGATTTTTCTGGCAAATCTTGAAAGAAACCAAAACAAAAAGGAATTTACAATTAAATGTAAAATACCTGATTATCTCCTTCGCTGTAGCAGCCCGGTAGAACCAAGTCAGAGTAAATGATTGAATGTCCAAGTTCAATATCCAGTACTCAATTACAATGGTTCTAATTCTAATAGATTTTAAATTAAACCAAGTAGGGCTTGCCTTAATTGATTTTGATTCCAAAGAAAGGGAATAACAATTCCTCTTATCAAATTAGATTGGAATAGTAGAAACAAAATCAATTAAATAAAGCTAAGGAAAGAGAATATTAAATAAGCACACTTAGCTTAGATGGAGCACAGAATTATCTCTCGGAAGTTCAACGATGATTGGCTTGAATGGATTAATTAATTCGATCATTTCTTCTGAGATTCGTGCTCTATTTATAGGTGAGCAGATCGTGTCTTCGACTGGTCTAGAGAGCTCTTCGACTAGTCGAAGCAATAACAGATATTTAAAAAATCAGACGCGATAAGCTTTAACCGTTCTACGACTGGTCGAAGGTCTCCTTCGACTGGTCGTAGGTCACCTTCGACTGGTCGAAGGTCTCCTTCGACTGGTCGAAGAACTTAAAATTCATCGCTGGACTTTGAGTCGAAGACTTTCGACTGGTCGAAGATGCAGTCGACACTGTTCCTTCGACTGGTCGAACAGACTCCTGGACTAGTCGAAGCCTAACAGAAATTATCCGATTTTTGTAACAAACTCACGACTGATCGAGGAATTTCTTAGACTGGTCGAAGCAAATCTAGGACTAGTCGAAGAAGGCCTAGGACTAGTCGAAGAACAGACCAAACTTATGTAAAATAAATATCCGATTTATGATCCAAAGTGACCTACTTCTAAGGTCAACCTAAGGTCAGTCAAACCTCAACCATGAAGTAAGGACATTGAAACATTAGGAACTAGTGACCTTGAAGTATGAGCCTTGAAGTCTTGATGTAGTTCAATCTTCAAATCTTGATGTAGCTCAATCTTGAAAGTGTCTTGAGTTCTTTATGAACTGCCTTGTACTCTTCTTGAAGTCTTGCAGCTTGAGTCATGTCTTGTGAGCAGTTCTTGCAGTCAAGGTTGATTTTTGTACTTGTGAACTTTGCATGTTGTGAGCTTTGCTTGTTCATGAATGTTGATCTTTGAGAGAGCTTCACATATGCAAGTTATATATAACAGTGATTTTGGCACCACAAATTTAACAACAGACAGGGATATAAACTATAGCACTTACAGAGGCGACTCAAACAATGCTCACAAAAACCATGTCAGGAGCATCAGTCGACCCGAGTCCAAAATCCTGATACTAGCTAGGCCTTCGAAAGAAAAGAAAAGGGAGAAATACTGCATAACGTTCACTGATGAAGACGCTCGGGGTATCCATCACCCGCATGATGACGCATTAGTCATCACCCTCACGATAGCAAACCGCAAGGTATTCCGCATTGTCATGGACACAGGATCGTCCGCAGACGTACTATTCACTCAAGCATTCGATAAAATGGGTGTCAAACGATCGGCGTTACGCCCAATTCACACCCCATTAATCGGTTTCTCTGGTGGACGAACACTCCTCGAAGGAGTCATCTCATTGCCACTCACTGCTGGCAACTCTCCACACCAAGCGACAGTAATGGTCGACTTCCTGATAGTCAACCAATCATCGGTCTACAATGCTATACTCGGCCGACCCTCCTTGTGCCTTCTCCAAGCTATGGTGTCAACGTACCATCTCTCCATGAGATTCTTGACTGAGTCAGGAGTAGGAGTCATAAAAGGTGACCAACAAGACTCGCCACGCTGCTATGCGATGGCCGTGAAAGCGCCTGCTGAGGTAACTACGATTGAATCGTTGGACCCTCGGGCCGAGACACATGAGCGAGGGCAACCAGTAGAAGACCTTATCCTAGTGCCATTAGACGAGACAAACGAGTACAAAACAGTGCAGATTAGCTCGTCTCTGCAATCGCCCCTGAAAGATAAACTGATATCCCTACTCCGACGATACACTGATGTATTTGCATGGAGTCATAAAGATATGCCCGGGATTGATCCTTCGGTGATGACCCACCGACTCAACATCGATCCGACCTACCGACCGATCCAATAGAAGCGACGACTGCTCGGCCCTGAAAGGTACGTCATCATTGAAGAAAAGGTTAACAAGCTCCTCAAGGCTAAATTCATCGAGGAGGTATACTATCCGAAATGGATAGCTAATGTTGTACTCATTAAGAAAGCCAACGGAAAGTGACTAGTATGTATTGACTATACCGACTTAAAAAAAGCCTACCTAAAGGATAGCTTCCCTCTTCCGAGGATCGATCAGCTGGTGGATAGCACGACCGGACATGAACTTCTTAGTTTTATGGATGCTTATTCTGTATACAATGAAATTGTAATGCATCAATTAAATAAATCTACAACTACCTTTGTCACCGACAAAGGACTTTATTGTTATCGTGTGATGTCATTTGGTCTAAAGAATGCAGGAGCGACCTACCAACGATTGGTAAACAAAATATTCGCTCAGTAGATCGGCCGAACCATGGAAGTATACATTGATGATATGCTCGTCAAAAATATACATGCGGCCGATCATATTGCCAACCTAGAGGAGATGTTTCTAATCCTTCAAAAATACCAGATGAAGTTGAACCCGAGCAAGTGCTCCTTTGGGGTAGACTCGGGTAAATTTCTTGGATTCTTGGTCAGTCAGCGGGGAATCGAAGCAAATCCGAAGAAAAATCAAAGCATTGCTCAACATGGAATTCCCAAAAATGATCAAGGACATACAAAGGTTGACTAGACTAATAGCGGCACTAAACTGCTTCCTCTCCCGAGCCACCGATAAATGCCTCCCATTCTTCAAACAGCTTAAGGGTTGGCAAACGGTAGAGTGGACGGATGAATGTGAAGCAGCATTCCAACAGTTGAAGTCATACTTAGGATCTCCACCTATCTTATCGAAACACGAGCCTGGGGAAGCTTTGTTACTGTACCTGGCGGTTTCCGACGCAGCCGTAAGTTCAGCTTTGATACGTGAACATAAAGGAAAGCAATTGTCAGTTTATTACATCAGTAAAACATTATTACCGCAGAAACAAGATATCCGCCCCTAGAGAAAGTAGCCCTAGTCCTAATTGTCTCCTCACGACGACTTCGACCATACTTTCAAGCTCACACTATCGTCATTATGACCGACCTTTCACTGCGTCAGATTCTTCAGAAATCAGAAGCTTTCGGCCGACTGACGAAGTGGGCGATAGAGCTCAGTGAATTTGACATTCAATACAAGCCCAGGGTATCAATTAAAGGACAAGCCATGGCCAACTTCATAGCTGAGGTTACACCGGTAACCGAGCTAACAATGAGCCAACCATACAGTTGATTACTTCTCCCGAGTCATCGCTCGGCCCAACCCCCTGGAAGCTTTATGTCGACGGCTCATCCAACTTTAAGGCAAGCTGGGCAGGAGTCATCTTGGAAACTCCCGATCAAACCGACATGCAATATGCCTTAAGACTTGAATTTCAAGCCTCGAACAATACAGCAGAATATGAAGCCTTATTGCTCAGCCTCCGACTATTAGTCAACCTGAGAGTTACTCATCTCAACGTATTCAGCGACTCGCAATTGGTCGTTAATCAAGTCACTAACGTGTATCAAACAAGCAAAGAGCAGCTGAAAGCATACATGAAGAAAGTTAAAGAGATGATTGATGGTTTTTCACTATATGTTGTGACTCGGATCCCTAGAACAGAAAACACTGTAAAACCCGTATCCTAGACCGTACCATTCCATAGGCTTCCGCGGTCTTCCCGGTCGAATTCCGACAACCTTCGACCCTTAACCGACCTTGCGCGCAACCCTGATTCACACGCCGTCAACCCAAGTCGACTTAAACCGAGACTTTTACCAATGCGACCGTACCGTCGCCGCGGTTCCAATGCCGCGACTCGCGTGCCGAGGCGATACTCTAGCCAGGAAATGTGGCCAGCATTCGGTGCGAGGAAAACGTCACACGTACGAATTTCGAGAGAATCTCTACAAGATGTCACATCAATCATCCATCAATCAATCCCATCATGTCAAGTACACATCACTTTTCACCAATTTCCAAGCAACCCCCAAAGTCAAAAAGGTTCTCATAAACCCATACCTTTCTTACACCAAAAGCCACAAAAGTCAAAAAAGGCTCTTACACACATCCATCAATTCATCAACTATCTTTCTCTCTCTCCCTTTACAAGTCTCTCTCTCTCTCTCTTTTTTCAAAACACTTTCCAAGCAACCCAAACCCTCTACACGTCCAAGCCTCTCCCACCTCTCCCAAGCAACAAGTGTGGCTCACCTCTTCCTACCCTTCCATCTTCCATCTCAACCATCCAAACCTCATCTCCCCCATTGGAATCAAAGCTAAGGAGCTAAGGAAGCCTTTGGTGCAAGAGGAAAGAGGTGGATGATCTTAGATAGTTGTGTTTCATTCATTTTCTTTGATTAAGGGTCCATATATGTGGGACCCACCTTGATGTATATTTGTATGAGGGGCCCATAGTGGCGGGGTCCCTCCATTCTCACCGATCTCCCTCTGTCTCTCTCTATCTCTCTCTTTCTCTATCTTCCTTGTATTGTGGACCCCACCATGAGGCGTGTATTTTATCCAAACCATCTGCTTGTGGGGCCCACCTTATATGTATTGAACCTACACCACCTATCATGTGGTGGACCACCTAAGCAGGGCCCACTTTACTGCTGTTTGCTAAGCCCAAAAGAGTCCAGCGTTTGGACGTCTTTTGGGAAAACACAGATATAAGCTTGGTTCAAGCTTTTTATGTGGACCTCATAAATAGGCCCCACCCTGATGTAAGGGTTCGATCCATGTCATTCATCCATTTTCCCAACTCATTTTAGGCGTTGAGCCGAAAAATGAGGCTGGTCTGATAATCAGGCAGGTCATACCATAGAAAACTCTGTTTCCTACCGGTCAAAGCTTTTAGGACCCACCTTGCTGCACCTACACACCAAACATTATGTATATTAGACTTGTTTTGTGCATTTCGAGCCATAGAATCCACTAGACGGAGTGGATTCTCCGGTAGCGGGCCCCACATGAAATTTTTCCCCGAAAAACAAAAAAAAAAAAAAAATAAAGAAAGAAGAAAGGAAGCAGCGTTGCTGCTATGTCAGGTTGCGGCAGGCGCTGCCTGCGCACCTACGCCAGCGGCACGTGGACAGGCAGCACCCACGGCTCCTGTCGTGGGCCCCACCATGATGTTTATGTGTCATCCATCCCGTTCATTGGGTGGGCCCCTCCCTGGAGTGGGTCCCCTCCAAAAATCAGGCCCATCCAGTGCTTTAGCGGCCCACACCAAAGGAAACAGTGTGAATTGAACGGGTTGGATGGGAGGTAAACATTATAGTGGGCCCCACGTGGGACCCACAGTGATTTATGTATTTTCCACCGTCCGCCTGGACGGTGGAGCCCGCTGTGATGCATGTATTCCCACCGTCTAGTGGACGGTGGGTGTGTGCGTGGGTGCATGAGTGTGTGTGCGTGTGTGTGTGGTGTGTGCACGTGTGGTTGTGTGTGTGTGTGTGTATTATATTATATTATATTATATTATGTAATATAATATACTTTATGGTGGACCCTCATGTGGACCCCCCACCATGATGTATATGTTACATCCAATCCGTCTATCCATTTTGAAGGACCATTTTATGGCATGAGTTAAAGAATGAAACAGATCTAAAGTTCAAGTGGACCCCACCTTGGCATGTTTTGAGGTCCATCTTAATGTATTTGTGGTAGATCATTGGGGCACACTTTGATGTGGATGTAAGGCCCATGGGACTAGGCCCATTTGATGTTTTAGGGGTTCATGGGTTAAGGCCCATTGAGATGTATTAGGGCCTATGGGTTGAGGCCCATTTGATGTACATATGGGGGCCCAATTGGTGTGGCCCATTTGTTACATATAAGACTTATGAGACTAGGCCCATTTGATGCAATCTAAGGCCCACGGGTCATGACCCATTGCAATGCGCATAAGGCCCATTGGTGCGGCCCATTGATGTGGCCCACTTGACAAATGAAAAGCCCATATGGTATGGCCCATTTGATGTATTTAAGGCCCAATGAGATGAACCTAAGGCTCATTGCAATGTGTAACCCCAACCTGGTTCATGCAATGATATTCACTACGGGCTACGCCTTGAGAGCAATGTTGGCTTGACGTCCACATATAAGGTTAATGTTGGTTAAATGTCCGCATTACGACTCTCCCTAGGGCCCATTAATAGGCCCGTACTCGTTGCATGTAGGCCGTTTAGACCCATCTGCGTTGTGAGGATAGTTCATTACTTTATTACATGTTTTGTATAGTTCCATGACTCATGATCATATGCATCATATGTATGCTTGATATGAGAGGTGACTGATCATAGCATATGCCTTAGGGCAGGTTGTTTATGGGCTCCCGGTTAGGCAGTGTTGCCCTACGTGAGCCCAAGATACGCGCAGGATTACTGCATGACTGGATAGTGTGATTCATGCATTTCGCATTGTGTGACATGGTTACGATACGCCCTAGCAACATCAGGGCCATAGCCACCACAGTCATAACGCGGTTGGCAGGATTGGATACCGAAAATCATATTCTACATGGGGTGCTATAGATATCATTGGGTGAAAGTCCCTGAACCCTTATGGTACCAAGAGGTTGCTCCAATGTCTAGATCGAGTGGGTGTAGGAGCGCCGATTGCCGATTACCAGGTGACTGAGCTTTCCACTATGTCGTGGTCGGTTGGAAGGGGGTACGGCCATACCCACCCGAAAGGAGGGGGCAATGCTAGGCAGAGTTTGAACAGCTCGAGGAATGGGTCCGCTATCGACAAGCCGAGCCCGATATTGGCAGGCGGATAGCGAGGTCTTTTCCACTCACCTTGTTGCGCGCGATGGGGCGGCAATTTGGTTGGAGTGTACTAGACCTCGGTTATTCAAGAGATGAGCTGTATTGATATGTGGATATAGATGAGGATTTGTATGCTTGTGTTGCATCTCGCATCGCATGGCCTTGGTATGGCCGACATCATTCATGCCTTGCATTGCATAGCCTTGGTACGGCTAGTGGTATTCATGGATTCATCAGCATGTTCTGCATTACTCTGATACTGCATATCTGCATTACTACCTTGTGCACACACTTTCACCCCCCTCTAAGCTTTCTATAAGCTTATGCACGACCGTTGCTTGCAGGTGAAGCGAGGACGCAGTAGCGCTGAGGCAGGAGCGCAGAGCAGATCTTTTTAGATCTTTTTGTCCATTCTCATTGTATTTCCCTTTATGCTCATTGTACTTGTAAAGTTTTTGATCATAGTGGAAATGTGATGGAGTTTTTGGTTGTTGTTTGTGGGTTATGCCTTTGGTTATGTTTATTATAAATTAAACTGATGTTGAAAAATCCTCCTTATAGCATCCCAGGATCGGAACCTGGCGTATGGGTGCTGGGAGCCAAGAATGGGGTTATACGGAGGCTGTCGGGGCCAGATTCGGCGATCAAAAATTTTGTAAGCCCGGTTTCTGAGTTTAGGGCGTGACAAACACTAAGGCCGATCTACTAGAAAAACTTGCCTCTGCCAACGAAGATGACATACTCAGGTCCGTTCCAATCGAGAACGTTGCTAAGCCGAGTATTGATGACCCGGTTAGCTCGACCGTACATTCAATTGATTCGAAACCTACTTGGCTAGACCCGATCGTCCAATATCTCGGCAGTGGAAAGTTGCCCGAAGATCCTGCCGAGGCCTGACGATTGAAGGTCTGAGCCTCTCGTTACACCATACTTGACGAAGTGTTATATAAGAAAGGATTCTTCGCTCCTCTGCTACGATGCCTAAATCCCGGTGAAGCCGATTATGTGTTGTGAGAATCCACGAAGGGATTTATGGAAATCACTCGGGAGGATGATCACTCGTGCATAAGGTTTTACGACAAGGATACTACTGGCCGACTATTCAGCATGATGCTCGTAAGCTCATCTAAAGTTGCGACAAATGCCAAAGGTTTACAACAATCCCAAGACAGCCACCTGAGGAGCTAACCCCTATGGTCGGTCCCTAGCCCTTCACACAATGGGGAATCGACATCATCGGACCACTCCCTTTAGGAAAAGGCCAGACTAAGTTCGCCGTCGTTGCGGTGGATTACTTTACAAAGTGGACTGAAGCCGAGCCATTGGCTAAGATAACCGAATAAAAGATCACAAACTTTGTTTGGAAAAACATTATTTGTCGATTTGGGATACCTCGGACCATTATCACCGACAATGGGAAGCAGTTCGACAACAGACAATACCGAGAGATGTGTGACAATCTCGGAATAAGAAACGTTTACTCGTCCCCCCATCATCTTCAGACGAATGGACAGGTCGAGGCAATCAACAAGATTATCAAACAGCATCTTCGAACTAAACTCGATCGAGCTAAAGGAGCATGGGCCGAGGAACTTCCTAAAATTCTATGGGCATACCGAACCACCGCTTGTACCACCACAAAAGAAACTCCCTTCTCCCTTACATATGGATTGGAAGCCGTCACTCCAGTGGAGATCGGACTACCTCCAGCTCGAGTTAGCTTGTTTAATGAAGAAGACAATGAAGAATTGTTGGCTCTCGGACTCGACCTCTTAGAAGAATGAAGAGAAAGGGCTCGACAGCGAATGATGGCTCGACAGCGACAAGTAGCCCGGTTCTAAAATGCCTGAGTCAAGGTTAGGCGCTTCCGAGTGGGAGACATGGTCCTCCGAAAAACGTTCCTAAACACTAAGGAGGTTGGTGTAGGCATACTAAGACCTAATTGGGAAGGACCCTATGTTGTCTCGAGCACCATCCAACCTGGAACATATCGGTTGAAAGATCTAACTGGTCAATTACTTCCTCATCCTTGGAATGCCGAGCATCTAAAAATCTATTATTCATAGATCATTCGTCAAGCAATTCAAAGGATTCGATCGAGTAAAGAATGAAAAACATGTAAGCTGAGTCAAATGAATAAGAAAACCAAGTATATTCATTCATCAGTAAGTGTGTTTCATTGGATCACATCAGTTCCTATGTTATAATTTGCATTGATGGGATAGCAAAGAAAAAAGCAAAAAAAGTCGACCACGACACATAATCCCCTCTCTCAGTTGCAAATGCTCTCGAGCCCGCCTTGAAGCTTGGTGTGCTTGAAGTGTTTGAAGCTTGGTGTGCTTAAAGTGCTTAAGATCTTCAAACTAGCTCCAAGGTTCATCAGGAGCCAACTCATGAGGTGGCTCGAACTCAGCTGTTGCCGCCTCAGGAGCAGCCTCAGAATCGACCTCGATACTAGCCGCAACAACAGCAGACCCAGCTGCCTCGGCCTCTAGACCTTCAAACCCAGAGGCACCTTCATTAAATCCCGAAAGATCAAGATCGGGGAAGGATTCCTTCATCAATTCGACGCACTTGGTGTAACCGTCCTGATACAGGCGATCCCGCTCCTCTAGGTACTCTCGGGACTCAAGAAAGTCCTTTAAGGCTTGGGCCTTGGCCTACTCAATGGCAGCCTTAGTCTCGGTCCTAAGCCGAGACAACTTCTCCTCGGAGGCATCTAGAGCCTGGCGACTTAGCCGACGCTTCTCCCAGGCCTCTTGCGATTGCGAGGCTAAACGAGCGCCCTCGGCTCTAGATTCGTCGATGGCCTTCCTAGCAAGCCCTAAGTCATCGACTATTATGTTGAGCCGAGTCACGGAAGCTTCAAGTCGTACTTCCGCCTCCGTCGCCCATTTCCAAGCTGCTTCAGCCTCCCCTGCTCGACTCTGAGCCTCGGCCAGATCCAAGCTAGCCCTGAGCAAACAAGGAGCGAAATGCAAAAGAAGAATGCAAATTCAGATTAAATCGAAGGGATCGGCAAGATAAGTGAGAAGTTCAAGTCTTACTTTGAGGAGAATCTTTGGAGCATGAGAGAGAGTCCGTCTCTGGGGAGCTTCGAAGAGGGCTGCGAATTCTTTCTCGCTCCCGTGAGAAATCGCCCAGGGGACCATGTCCGACACAGCCCGCTGGAAGAACGATGACTCATGTTGAGTCATCTCCCCTCTTGAAGGCTCCCCTCTCCTTTCCTCCCTCTGCTCCGGAACCTATTTTGCAACAGGTCCTGGCTCAGGAGCCGCCTGAGACTCGGGAGCCACTGCTTCCGCCACTTCCACCCCTTCTTCAAGGTTGGGGATTATTACGGTTGGAATGGTCGGGGCGGCTTGCCCTTTAGCCTTCGAGACCGTCTTCGGCTTCTTCGAAGGCCAAATCTCTGACCGAGTCTCTGACCTCGGAAGGGCATTCATCATGGAAGGAGGACGGAGGACGGGCCTTGCCTCAGCCATCTCTGCGTCGAAAGCAAGACGAGTCAAATAAAATTCGAGGGAAATGCAACTCGACAGCTAAAAGTTACCTGTTAAGGCTGAGTTCAAACCCGAGTCAAGAAGATGCTCCGACTAGATAAGTATCTTCTAAGACCGCTCCTCCGGACTTAACACCTTCAGATCCTTGATCCGAGCTAAAGCGCCTGCTTCGAGCTTCAGCCTTCGCTCCGGAATATCTGCAAAACGTATTCAGTCAGACTCAAAGACACTAGTACAAGAAGATAGATAAGAAGCGTATGCCGAGTAACTTGCTTGAGAGAACGCCAAAGGAACACGAGATTCGATAAGTCCCGGCTCAGCAGTATCCCAGGGCCCACACGCCCAGAACCATCTATCTCTCCAGTACTTGTTGGAAGTAGGTGGGTCGGTTATCAAAGGTCCGCCCTTATTCCGCCAAGCACACAAAAAGTACCAGCCGGGCTGTTGCAGATTCGATCGTACTTGATACAGATGGAGAAACTCGTTGATAGTCAATGGGGGTTGTTCTGTCTCAGCCTACAACACCGAGCATCTGAACAAGTTCCTCCACCCATTCAGAACTATCTGCCCAGGCGCAATCTGGAGTCGAGAAAGAAAATCCCGAACAATGCCTTGGAGGGGTAGACACAAGCCGCATTGTGACCATCCCAGAGGAGGACAGTCAGGTAACTCACTCGGTAGGGGAAGGTGAAGGATGACTGAGTCCGGGACATGGTACCCGACCCTGATCCAATCCAGATCGGCCTCGATTAAAACCGAGGGAACCAGACCCTTCTGCTCATCTCCTGCCTCCCCTCCCTCGGCCGCCGACTAAACAGCCTTCGCCGATCTGCGGGTGGAAACCGACTCGCTGGCCCCTTCAACCTTCTCGTCCTCTTCTTCCTCCCCAGGAGGATTAGGTCTGCCAGGGGCAGTCGCCAATGATGCCCTTCGTGAGAGGGACCCACAGAAGCAGGACGCTCCGCTGAGGACCCAGCTACTCTTTTCTAATACTGGAAAGCTTCATTGGCACCTATGGCCATCTCCGCCAGCATCGAGGGCGATTCCGAGACATTCCAGAAGTGTCTCGTTCGCCCTCGTCACCGGAAGCTCCCTCCCGGAGGCTCTGGGAACCTTGCATTTTTACGAGAACTAAAAGTGAAAGGGAGGGAGATAGTTGGAACTCACTGGAGATGGCGAAAGGGGTGGACGTCGAAGCAAGAGAACGGAAACAGAAGAGAGAATGGCAAAACGCGAAGCGAGAAAGAAGGAGAGTGAGGAAGAAGAAAAATAGGCGCGCAAAAATGAGAAAGGGGCATGCCGCTCCTCCTTTCATAGTCCTGCCACGTGGCAAGGGCATTTAAGGAGTCAAATCGACGGCCGTTTCGACTCCCCTGCTCGACATGTGGCAAGCACCAACTGACGGAGATATCGCCCTCACCACGCGTCCAGAGCTCATTAGTCGAAGAAACGCGCTTACAGCTTCTCGCGCGTACGGCCTTGATCAACGAATCAACGTATGTTCTAAACGATGCACGACTCCTGCGAACATTAAATGCTCCATCATAACATCGGTCCCCAGTTCAAGCCGACTCAAAAAAACTCATTACCCCTTAGGATCAACACGGTCGACACAAGGAGTAAGGGGGCTTACTGCTTGGGAAAAATATGACAAGTCCGGGGACCCCGTTATGGAATGGACCAACTCTACTGAAATTGCCCGGTGATCCGAGGCAATAAGCCTGACCGAGGCAGGGAAGCAAAAAGCCTAATGGAGAGACTTAGTTCGGATTGCATGGAATAAGCCCTGACCGAGACTTATAAAGTCACGAGCCACAAGGCTAAGTATATAAGATGCATAAAGTTGACTCAGAAAACGAGGAAGCAACATCTAAAGAGGCTGATCAAGGCCCAAAGCTTAGAAGCACCTCGACCGATCATAAAACCGACCCAAATTAGGTCGGTTACATAGTCGGCTATCGGATTAAGAAAGGACATCGATTACGGATTGGTTCCATTTTATGAGACAGATGGCGAGCAACTCGATCCTTAAAGTTGGCCGAGAGTGACTCATCAACAGAGTCGGTCAGGACTGGGCCGAGCAAGGAAAAGACAATGTGAATGAAAATGTTGTCCCGAAAATCTCGTAAAAGGATCCCCGATCCCGATGATCTCGGGATCGGATGGAGACCAAAAATGGATTGATACAAAATCTCCAAGAAATCAGGAGAAGAATCCCTACATGTTAGGACCCTCCCATTCCTATAAATATAGGAAACCTCCAAGGTGAAAGGTACGCAGAAAACTCTCCTCTAAAAACCTCTAACTACGGTCCTATCACTGACTTTAGCATCGGAGGGTCTCCGACTCTAGCTAGGGTTTCCTTTGTCTCCTTCTTGTGCAGGTGGTAGGGCAGAGGAAGACGCACCAGTTTTTTGCATCAACAGTAATGATGATGATGATGATATACGTGGCCCAAAGAGTGGACCAAGCTTAGATGGTGATGATGATGATATATGTGGCCCACTTAACGAGTGGACCATCTTTAGTTTGGGGCTGGGTCATACATGTGCACCCTGGTCACCAGTTGCTGCTACTTGGGCCTTTTTTATGGGCATTTCAAAATAATAATAAAAAATGGAGGGAATTTTTATAAGTTGCATCACCTGTAACCGGTTTTATATAAGTTAACTAGGCTACAACCCATAATCTGTGCAAAAATGTTTGTTGTGTCTGAGTCGTTAAAAGGCTCGGGATAAAAAGGCAGCCCTGTCCTGTCACCATAAATACTTTGTACTTGACACTACTCTACTTGTAACGGGTTGTGGCTCCAGCCTTTTCCATCGCTCAGTGGTACATCGTCATAGTGCGGGCCGAATGAACGGAATTCAACTGCCCACTTTTTAGGGCTTTTGGAGAAGCAACGGCAGTCATGGCCTGGCAATGGTGCCCAGACAACCAAACCGGATACAGCCTGGCCCCCTGAATTTGGCCAAAGGGGACAGGCCAGGCCCTGAAATTAGGTCCAAGGTCAAGCTGGGACTCAGTCCAATTCATAAAATATAATATGGACCATTCAAAATATCCCAATCAACCGTAGCCTATCTGATGATCTCTGGTTGGCCTGATGTTTTGTCTGTATTACTGTCACGGTGGAGTGCATATATGTTGGATGGCTTGACTGTTATACACATACCACATGGCCCCCACAATTTTTAACTTTCACTACTATTTAAAGCAAAGCTTAAATAAAAACATTTTTGTAATTTTATCCCTTTAAAAGAACCTAAGTATAACTTCCAATCATAAATTCCTCGTAATATTTGCAGTAAAAAAATAAATAAATAAATAAAAGTTAAAACAGAAGTGTCCTAATTAAAGGTTGGGATTGATCTTCAGGTTTCACTGAGGAAATTTTGCCATCTGTCAATTTTCCCAACCACTAATAGGCCGTTAAGCATACCATTCAAGTAATTTTTGAGAAGGATGGGCCACCAAAAGTGGCTTTATATTGATGTACGTCAAATATCAATCAACTCATTTTGTTATTAATTGGGAGCTTTTATTTTTAAGTCATTGGTTGGATGGTTAGCAGCAAATAATCAAAGTAAATTTTGATAGGATATGGAACGGAAGGTGAGTGGTGGATGATGGACAATGACCGGACCTTTTTTTTTCAAACCAATAAGATTTGTCCATTTATTATTATTATTATTATTTTCAAACCAATAAGAGTTATCCATGGTAGTAAATATAGATAGAATAGTTAGGATCATCCAATTGGCATAATTCTTAAAAGGAATCGGTGTGGACACACATTGGAAGCTCTAGATCACTAATTGGAACTTTTCTAATTTAATCAATGTGGACAAAGCATTTTATTGGAGATCATATGGTTAAGATCATACAATCAAAATGATCTTTATATGATGGGCAATCAAAGGTGGGATCACAAGATGGATAGTCTAGATTACTTGCCAAACCTTTTATATTAAAATCACTATTGTAGGTAAAATAAAACTGATCCACTACACGGAAAGTATAGCCGATCATAAGAAAAATGTATTGAAGTTGAGTCGAATAGATTACCAGGACGAGCTTCCCAAATTGATAGTTCACAGAGCATAGAAGATATAGTGAGTAATTCTCCTAATGAAGAGATGGCCCCGATCTGACCCTGAGTTGAACTACTTAAGGGCAGAGCTCGGTTGGGAGAACCATCTCTTGAGCCGACCAGATTGACCACAGCTAGAGGCGAGGTAGAAATCTCAGAGAGAATCCCGCCTAGAACTAGGAAATGAAAGATTTGGTACGATCTTAATCAAATGTCATGCCAATCAGGGCGAGCTCGACGATAGTTTCGGAGGTAGATTCACTTCCAAATAAGGATCCTCTCGTGAATCCAACAAATTTCATAAGGATATCCAAGTCTCGATACCACATAACGAACCATATAAGTATTCCCACTATAATCGAAGGGAGGTAAAACAAGAAAGTCAAGCTCAAGTCTTTAAATCCGAGTCTACCAACCTGACTTAGGCATCGGAGCCTCCATAGATGTCATCTACTCCCGCAATTGTCTATATCTTCCTATTATTGTGCAGGCCCATCGGTGGTCTCACCTCTGTGATCGATAACATTTGTTTAACCAAAACTTGGCAATAACAGATTGGCCACATTTGTGTGAACGACAATAAAGCCAAGGTCTCACTATCTCTAGCTTGAGCCATTTTTGTTCCTTCCCCCTAATGGCCAAGAGAAAAAAGAAAGCCCTCGTTGCGGCCGAGTCTGCTCAAGGAACTCAGCCCTAAGTGTAATGTCTCGGAAAAATCCGTACAAAGACCCGAATACCACCTCAAGCAGAAATCACTCAAGGTCAAATCCTTTAGAAATTAGACAAGGATTAACTAGTGTTAAACTAGATTACATGCGAAAACAGCACTAATCACTTTAAATATGATCTGCAAGACCCAAAACTTATAGAATCATTGACGCTAGGTTACCTTAAAATCTAGGATCAAACTCTTTTCTCGATTGCTCTTGGGAGCACATTGAAACTCTTATCGGATCTGGACCGCACGTCGAAAGTCCGATTACTACGAAACCATACGATTACAACTGCCTTACTGGGCTTGATAACCACCTCAGAAATCAAGTCCAGATAGTATTCTGAAGTTATTCGCTTGAGCCCAGAGTGAAGTGTGTGAGAAATGTGGATATCTTTAGAAATAAAAGTAATCTGAGACTTGTCTCTTGCGGGCCGAATATAAGGATTCAGACCGTCAGAATCTGACCCAAATACACCCTCGGATTAGGTGAAATTTTTCATACATGGCAGTGTACTTATAACCCTGATCGAGTTTCGGTGACCGTTGAACTAAAATTGGTCCGCCACATGCGATCTGGAAACCCGATTGGAACGAAAACTTAACTCGACTTAGATCTAAGGTTAGTGAGCTTAAGTCCAACAGCACGTAGAAAAGGGGGCTCCAGAAGTGCTCCGTTGAGCTGAAACAGACGCTCTTTGGACATAACCTAAGTATACCTTGGCCCTGGGGTCATTCCCATCAGTTTCATGCCTATATAAGGACTTTAAACCCTCTCCCTCTCACTTCACACGAATTTTCTAAACCATAAGAAAGAGAAGAAAGGAAAGAGAGAGAGAGAGAAGTGGGGATTCTTCCTGGGATTCGATCCCGCTACTCCACGTGCCTTACCATCACTTCTGTATCGCTCTACTGGCGATACCAATCCCGTTCTTAGGTAAGAAAACCTACCCCTAATCTGTTCTAGGGTTTCAAATAGTTGAAATGACGAAATAGCTAACCTAGTTCATACTATAGGTTGCAAATCCGCCGTTGACAAAGACATAACGACTAAAACGACTCCATTACACATTTATCGGTGTAAGGTGTGGACTATAGACGTATAAGTTATGGTTTTCAAGGCTTTCAATGTCGGTTAATGATTTATTCTTAGCGTGGGTGCTATTTCACATGCAAAATGTGTCGTTTGTTTCGCTTTACGATTATATATGAGCTATGTTGCATATAGTGTATTCTACGTACGTATTGAAATGTTTGAATACGTATGGAATTTGGATTTGTGTCTAACATGATTATTTGTTGTGACTATATGCTTATTATATATGCGACAACTCCCTAGTGAAAGGACTTGCCTTAAATCACGCCACGGCCAATATACACTATATATGTTAAAGTGTGTAGCCCACGTGTTTGTGAAAATGATTAAATGAGTATGGAACCCAGATTCGTGCATGCCATGATTATCCGCCTTGGGTATAGGCATGTGGTATACGGGGCAACTCCCTAGTAAAAGGATTTGGCCTAGTACATGTATAACCAACATACAACATATATGAAGATGTGTGTAGTCTAAGTGATTGTAGAAATGTCTGAATAAGCTAGTTGTTACTAAGGAATACCTTGTATGAGGATTGAGATATGCTTCTCTGTTACCTTAATTATGTGTATGATTTCCTCCATGTATGTTTACATTATGATATCTGTTTTATTTATTGAATGAATGTGTGTGAAATCATGTTTGTGTTGCACTTCACAACATGCTCATATAATTGCAAGAATAGAATTATTCATAAATTATTGTTGTGACTGTTTCCTATGATTACCTGTTGAAATGGAATGAGGTCGGGACTATGATATAGTCCAGGCAATCAGTAACCGACCCTGATTTGGTGGTTGAGGTTGTTTCACCACACGAGACGTGCTTAGCAAATCTGTACCGTACTTCGGTTGGCGACAATGGTTAGGCCACGCGGAGTACTTACGCACTTCATGGCGTTCAACTTGTCGTGCGCACGGGCTAGTCGAGCTCGTCAAGTAACCTGATTGACCCGATGTATGTTCACCATGTATGGACGCCACTGCCTGAACCTAAGGTACCAAACTCACCAGTGAAATCCCGTTTAACCTTGGTACCTTGATCCGTTAAGACTCATGAGCTGGACATGGTGGTATGGGACACCGTGGTCGAGCTGTCGGCCTACGCTGGGACGATCAGTCTCCCCGTAGTGACCAGTGAGCAACCCAGACTCGTGAGTTGAATACGGTGGTATGGGACACTGTATTCGAGCTGTCGGCCTACATTGATCAGGTGACGAGCCCTTTGTAGTGACCTCGAGCGTACTCTAAGTCTACGTGGAGGCGACGACCCTTCCGTAGCAACAAGAGTATAAACTAGGCCTGTACTGATCAGGCGACGAGCCCATTGCAGCGACCTAGAACCGCAACATCGTATGAGACTTACTAGGACTGACGACCCTAGAATGGATCCTTGTTTGGGAATGATATAAGGAAGGTACCTTAGTTTCTCAATCCTACTGTATGAAAAGGACTAATAAAAACTTGATAATCACGCTCATAACATCGCACTGCATATACCCCGTGTTGTAGAGCATAGAGGGAAGGAAGCATGCCGCGACCGTAAGATGGTGTCATACGAGGGAGTGTAGGCAAGGGCATGCATCACGAATACATTTTATCCTTGCATTAATAGGAGTATCTAGGAATATTTGATATGTCTGTTTTTCCTTCTTTAACCCCTGTCATTTGAGCCTTGACACACCCTTTGGAGGCTCAAATCCGTGGAGACCTAAAGCCCTAACCCTTTCCTCCCTTTTCTTCGCTTTTCCATGGCTCTATTCGAGCTTATTATGGTCGTATTTTCAATTTTCACCTTTCTCTCTCTCATGGGAAAGAGAAAGGGTGTCGTGGATGAAGTCAGGCCTAGTCGCCCCACTCGTTTAAGGAGACCGAGAGGCGCCACCGCAAGCACGGACGTTGAACGAAATTTACGAACTAAGCGGGACCTCGATCCCCAGGGTCCTCTCCCAAGAGCTCTACTGGCGGATTTGTCCCATGGAAGATATGCGAGTCGTAGGGTCCCTTTTGAAGCACACGTGGATAAGAAGCTCTTTGGGGAGTATCTGTTATTGGAGCGCCTGGGTGAAGCCGAGTGGGGCCCTGTGTTTGAGGGAAAATATGGTGTAAATGTGGGCACTGTCCGAGCATTCTATACCCATATTCAAGAGCCTACGCTGGAGCCCTTACAGTTCAAGATTCTCGCGGGAAGAGGTCGGGAGGCCACAATTGACGTTGGCCTGATAGCTCGACTCATGGGAATACCGCTTGGCCAAGTCCACACGAGCGAAAAGAATCTGAAGAGCGCACGTGAAAGGGATCGCCGTACGCATTTCCTTTGTGGTCGACTGGTTCAATGGCAGCCAAACAATAGCCTCCTGGCGTTAAACATGATGAATGATTTTCGCCTACTCCACCATATATGCACGTTTAACGTGTACCCCAGGTGGGGCAATCGCAGTGAGTGCATGCGCCTGATGGTAGACTTTCTATACCAAGCGGGGCAGGGAGAGAAGTTGTACGTGCCTACGTATGTTTTGCGACAGATAGTTCTTACCGCACGCTCCAATAGAAGGACTTATTCTCTCCCCTTCGGCTGGCTTATATGCAAGATTGCACACGAGTTCGATTACAGTCTTGGCGCAGAACTCCCAGTGCCGCAACATTTCATCGACGAAACTACTCCCAATCAGATGAAGATCGGGTCACGGCAGCGGCAAGCCCGAATTGATGAGAGTGAGGATGAGATGGCTAGTGAGGAGTATGAAAGCGAGGAGGAAAGCAGGGAAGAGATAGAGGAGGAACAAGAAGAAGAAGAGGAGGCCCGGGATACGGAGGAGAGCTCCCCTCCTACGGCACCGGAACAGGACACTGATCGGGCTGCTAAGGATACCCGTTTAGCTCGACTTGAGGAGGGTCAGGCTGTCCTACGACAGGATATGATGGATCTTTGGGGCCTCGTGAAATATAAGTTCAAGAAGGTGACTCGCACCTTGAAAACTATCCTGTGCTGTCTGGAGGATAACGGCACCCCTCCTCCTTCACCAGACTTAGATGCCTATGTAAGTGCTATAGTTTATATCCCTGTATGTTGTCAAATTTGTGGTGACAAAAACACTATTATATAACTTGCATTAGTGAAGCTCTTTCTAAAGATCAACATTCATAAACAAGCAAAGCTCACAACAAGCAAAGATTACAAGTACAAAGATCAACCTTGACTTCAAGTATTGCTCTCAAGACAAGATTCAAGAATACAAGACTTTAAGAAGAGTACAAGGCAGTTCGTAAAGAACTCAAGACACTTTCAAGGTTGAGCTACATCAAGATTTCAAGATTGAACTACATCAAGACTTCAAGGCTCATACTCTAAGGTCACTTGTTCCTAATGTTTTCAATGTCCTTACTTCTTGATTGGGGTTTGAATGACCATAGGTTGACCTTAGAAGTAGGCCATTTTGGATACATAAGTCATATATATATGACACTTGTATTTGGGCAGTTCGGGGACTTGTCCTAGGCTTTCTTCGACTAGTCCTAGCTTTGCTTCGACCAGTCCAAGAAATTCCACGATCAGTTGTAAGTTTGTTACAAAATTCGGACAAATTCTGTTAGGCTTCGACCAGTCGAAGGAGGTCTTCGACCACTCGAAGGAACAGTGTCGACTGCTTCTTCGACCACTCGTAAATCTTCGATTCAAAGTCCAGCGATAATTTACAAGGTCTTCGACCAGTCGAAGGAGACCTTCGACCAGTCGAAGGTGACATACGACCAGTCGAAGGAGGCCTTCGACCAGTCGTAGAACGGTTAAAGCTTATCGCGCCCGATTTTTTTCAAATATGTTATTTCTTCAACTAGTCGAAGAGCTCCTTAGACCAGTCGAAGATGCGATCTGCTCACCTATAAATAGAGCACGAAACTCAGAAGATTAAATGCAATCAATTAATCCATTCAAGCCAATCTTTGTCAAACTTCTGAAAAGTAATTTTGTGCTCCATCTAAGCTAAGTGTGCTTATTTTATACTCTCTTTCTTTATCTTTATTTAATTGATTTTGTTTCTGCTATTCCAATCTAATTTGATAAGAGGAATTGTTATTCCCTTTCTTTGGAATCAAAATCAATTAAGACAAGCCCTATTTGGTCTAATTTAAAATCTATTAGAACTAGAACCATTGTAATTGAGTACTGGACATTGAACTTGAACATTCAATCATTTACTCTGATTTGGTTCTACCGGGCTGCTACAACGAAGGAGTTAATCAGGTATTTTACGTTTAATTGTAAAATTCTTTCTGTTTTGGTTTCTTTCAAGATTTGCCAGAAAAATCTTGTTGTATTGGTTATCTGAGGAGAGCCAGGAAAACTCAGAAGTGGAGTTTTTTTTATTGTGTAAGCCCACAGACAAAGACACAATTGTAAAGGTTTTGGGTGAACCTGTGAAAACCTATTTTGTGAGTGAACGATAATATCCCCTGTGTGAGGATATTAGGAGTGGAGTAGCATTCTGTGTGGCTGTTGTTTAACAGTTGGTGAACACACAGGCGAATCACTATAATCCCTTGTGTTGTGGTTGAATGATTTACATTTCTAATCTCTAATATTCATTTGTGGGATGTATGTGTGGTGATAAATGTTGTAATCGTTTAATTCAAGCATTGTGGAAATTTTGTAATAATTTAGAATTTACTTTCTGCTATTCCTTTATCTACTTGAATTTAAATTTCCTTTAAAGTTGTTCTAGCAAGGTTGCCCTGCCATTTTTATGGTGTATGGCTGTCCCTAGAACAATACATTTGTGATTACACTTTATTTCAATTTGTGCTTAATTCTGTATTCCTCTTTGGTTTGAGATTTGATACAAAGATCTTTCTAGAAATAAGGTTGTCCTACCATAAACTCTGGTTTTTGGTGAAAGGTTGTCCTTAGAATAACATTTGTATCAATCCCTCAAGATCAGATTTTTGAGGTTGTTTTACTTTCCTGCATTGTGATTTATTTTGGCTATCATATTATTTTTAATTCCGCTGTTATAACATTTATTTGGCATAGTCCTATTCACCCCCCCTCTAGGACATATAGCTAGGCCTTTTCAAGTGGTATCAGAGCCTAATAGCTCGTTCTTATTGCTATTTATTTGGATTTATTTCCTGAGCTAACGATCTAAGCTATTTAAAAAGATGTCAAATTTTGATAGCCTTTCAGTCACGAGGCCTCCACCATTTGATGGCTCCAACTATGCCTATTGGAAAGCCAGAATGAGAATCTTCCTAAAATCAATGGATGAGAGTGTGTGGCGAGCCACAGTAACTGAATGGAAAACTCCTACCATTGAAGTAACTGAATCCAACAGTTCAAAAACTATGTCTGTACCTGCTTATTATTTATGGACCACTCTTCAGAAAAGTGAGTATAGTGTCAATGCTAAAGCACTAAATGCAATCACTTGCGCACTATCACCGGATGAGTTCAAAATAATCATATCCTGTGATACAAGCCTGGGATATATTGGAAATGACACACGAGGGTACATCAATTGTCAAAAAGTCTAAAGTCCAACTCCTTACAACCAAATTTGAAGAAATTCATATGGAGGAAAATGAAATGTTTATGGACTTTTACACTAGACTAAATGACATTGTAAACTCAATGTGGGGTCTTAGCGATAAAATCCCAGAAAGTAAAGTATGTGCAAAGATATTACGCTCACTTCCTGAATGGTTCAATTCTAAAGTAACCGCGATCCAGGAACTTCGTGATACGGATAATATGAGGGTAGAGGAATTAGTTGGTTCTTTACAAACCTACGAGTTAAACTTTAAAGCTCCTAAAGGTAAATCGATTGCTCTAAAATCCTCTAAATGTAATTCAGATTCAGAAGATGATATGGCTCTTTTGGCTAAGAAATTCTACAAGATTTTTAAAAGCAAGAAAATGGTTGATTTCCAAAAATCAAACGATAAAAAGAAGTTTAGACCCAAATCTCGAAAATCTTTGAAAGATAGTCAATGTTACAACTGTCAAGAATATGGGCATTTGGCAAATAGATGTCCCAAAAAGGACAAACCCAAGAAGAAGAGTATGTTGGCTACGTGGGATGAATCATCTGATTCTGAAACTTCTTCTGAATCAAAGATTCTGAAACTGAGTTAGGGAATGAAGTTAAAGCACTTATGACTCTAGCCAAATTCACATTTTCAGATAATGACTCAACAAGTGAAGAAAATCTGAGTAGTGAATATGAAAATGAAGATGATCTTCAAGATGCTTACAATGCCCTATACAAAGAAAGTTGTAAAATTGTTGTCAAACTTAAACTTCAAAAAGAAAAGTTTTCTAAACTCAAAGAATGTTTTGAATCACTTGTCTTAGAAAAATCACAAATTTCAGATTGTTTTGAAAAAATAAAATGCGATTTGGAATTCAAAAATTCTTTAATTGTTGATTTGAAATCTGAGATTGAAAATCTCAAAAAGGAAGTATCTTCTCTTCTGAGTCAAAAGGACACATGGAAATATGCCCAAGGTGATCCAAAGTTAGAAAAACTCTTATCCGGATCAAGAAAATGTGGCGATCTATCCGGGCTGGGCTATGATAAAAATTTATCTCCTAAACAAAAGTATACTCCTCCTATGTTTGTGAAAGGAGAGTCCTCAAACTCAAAAGGGAAAAATACTTATCAAGGTTTTTCTAAAAATCAAAAACTCTTCAAAAATCTGGAAGCAGTCATGTCAACTTTAATCAGAAACGAAATCCACTAGCTGAAAAGATAGTAGATTTACTCAAGGAGCTCCTAAAATCTAACTCTATAGGTTATTCTTATAACTATAAACAAAAGAAGACCAACTATGTTCCTAAACCCAAAACAGTTATGAAATGGGTTCCAAAAGTCACCTGCTTGGTTGCTCACATTGCTTTCAAAGCAACAAGTCATTCAAAGTGGTACCTAGACAGTGGATGCTCTAGGCATATGACAGGTGACAAAGCTTTATTCACGGATCTAAAAGATATGACTGATGGTTCAGTCACATTTGGTGATGGTAGCAACTGCAAGATTATAGGCCAAGGTACGGTTCAACTTTTTAATCTTCCTGTATTTAAAAATGTTTTATATGTTGAAGGCCTAAAACATAACTTACTTAGCATATCTCAGATATGTGATAATAACCATAGTGTTCGGTTCTCTAATCAAAGCTGTGAGATACTAAATAATAAGGGTTCTGTAATATTAACTGGACGTAGAACGTCTGAAAATTGCTATATTATTAGCAAATCCAGCTCATCTAATCAAACATGTTACATGGTTCATACAGACGAGACTGATTTATGGCACAAGCGTCTTGGACATGTTCATTATCGAAATTTATATAGATTGAGCAATCAAGAACTTATAAGAGGTTTACCCAAACTTCAGAAATTAGATAAAATATGTGGTGAATGCCAGATAGGCAAACAAACAAGGAACTCACACAAAAAGGTGAATTCAAATACCACATCAAAACCACTCGAACTTCTTCACATGGATCTAATTGGACCTACTAGAACGGAAAGTCGTGGTGGTAAAAAGTATATTCTGGTAATAGTTGATGACTTTACCAGATACACTTGGGTAGTCTTCTTAAGGGATAAATCTGAAACCCTTGAAGAAGTAAGAAAAGTTCTCAAAAGGATTCAAACTGAAAAATCTTCTCAAATCAGTAAGATTCGTAGTGATCATGGATCTGAATTTGAGAATAGCAATTTTGAGAAGTTCTGTACCGACCAAGGAATATTACATGAATTCTCAGCTCCCAAAACTCCACAACAAAATGGAATTGTGGAAAGAAAGAATAGGGTGCTTCAAGAAATGGCTAATGTCATGTTGAATAGCATGAAGCTCTCTAAAAATCTTTGGGCTGAAGCTGTAAATACAGCTTGCTATATTATTAACCGAGTTTATACTAGCAAAGATAATAATAAAACGGCTTACGAATTATGGTTCAACAAAAAGCCTACTGTCAAATACTTTCGAGTTTTTGGCAGCAAATGCTATATTTTACGTGATCGTGAAAATTTGGAAAATTCGATACAAAGAGTGATGAAGGGATTTTTCTAGGATATTCCTTAAACAGTCGTGCTTATAGGGTTCTGAACAAAAGGACTGGTGTGATTCAAGAATCCATCAATGTTGTCATTGATGATCACTTAAATAAGCCAATCTCGAATTCAGATAATGATGAAGTTCTAATCATTGATAAACCCGATACTTCATCAAATCAGACTGAATCTGAATTGAGGACTGTTAAAGATCATCCAACCACTCAAATTCTTGGAAACCCTCTCACTGGTGTTCGCACCCGTAGACAACTTGAGGATTTATGTAATTATGTATGTTTTACATCCCAAATAGAACCATCCAATGTAAAAGAAGCTCTTGCTGATGAGAACTGGATTGTTGCAATGCAAGAAGAACTTAATCAATTTGTAAGAAATGATGTTTGGTATCTCGTACCAAGACCTAAAGACAAACACATCATTGGAACAAAATGGATTTTCAAAAATAAGTCGGACGAAAGTGAAATATAATTAGAAACAAGGCTAGACTAGTGGTACAAGGTTATACTCAAATAGAAGGAATTGATTTTGATGAAACTTTTGCACCAGTAGCACGTCTTGAATCTATCAGGCTATTTATATCCATTGCATGTTTTAGAAAGATAAAAATATATCAAATGGATGTGAAAAGTGCTTTTCTAAATGGCGTTTTACATGAAGAAGTATATGTTGAACAACCAATGGGTTTTGAAGATCCCAAAAATACTGATCATGTGTATCGGCTTAAAAAGGCACTTTATGGATTAAAACAAGCACCTAGGGCATGGTATGAGAAACTAACAAATTTCTTTTAAGTCACAATTTTCAAATGGGATCTGTTGATAAAACTCTATTTGTTAAAAAACATAATGATCATATCTTAATAGTACAGATTTATGTTGATGATATCATCTATGGATCAACTTGTACTAACTGTTGATGAAATCACAGTTTGAAATAAGCATGGTTGGGGAATTAACTTATTTTCTTGGTTTGCAAGTTAAGCAGCAACCTGAAGGAATATTCATCTCTCAATCTCAGTATGCCTTGAATCTAATCAAGAGATTTGGATTTGAGAATGGCAAGAATTTCGATACTCCTATGAATACTATCATAAAACTCTCAAAAGACTATAATGGTAAAAATATTGATTCAAAACTTTATCGGAGAATGATTGGTAGTTTGTTATATTTAACTGCTAGTAGACCTGATATTTCTTTAAGTGTTGGTATTTACACAAGATTTCAATCTGATCCAAAAGAATCTCACTTGATTGTTGTTAAGCGGATTATTAGATATGTTGCAAGTACTATAAATCTTGGTCTCTAGTATCCTCATGAGACTAGTGTCCAACTTGTTGGGTACTCAGATGCTGATTGGGCTGGTAATCTAGATGATAGAAAATCAACCAGTGGTGGTTGCTTTTACATTGGAAATTTTTAGTTTCTTGGTTTAGTAAGAAACAAAATTCTATATCACTTTCAACAGCTGAAGCTGAGTATATCGCAGCTGGTAATGCATGTACACAGCTTGTTTGGATGCAACGAATGCTAAGTGATTATGGAATTAAACAGGATTCTATGTTTTGCATTGTGATAATTCCAGTGCAATAAATATTTCAAAAAATCCTATTCAGCATTCTCGTACTAAGCACATTGACATTAGATTTCATTATATTAGGGAATTGGTAGAAGAAAAAGTTATATCTCTGGAATATATTCCTACTGAAGATCAGAGAGCTGATATTTTCACAAAACCTCTTGATAAAATTAGGTTTAATAAGATGAAATTTGATCTTGGCATGTGTATTTCAAAATGATTATTTATGCCTACATGTATCATAGTGTATATATTTGCTAGGTTTAATTCCATTTTCTTTAAAAATTGCAAGAAATATGTTTTTCTGGACTTCCTTCGACCTGTCGTGAGTATACTCGACCAGTCGACCTACGACCGGTCGTAGATACCTACGACCAGTCGTAGATCTCAGAAATCACTTAAATTTAGGAATTTTTGCTTTCTTCCTCATTTCTTTTTTCTAAGGAGCCGAGCTTCGACTTGTCGAACCCACCATTCTTGTTCTTCAAGGTTAGTGTTTCATTTACGTTTTTCTTGCAAATCAGTGTCTAGATTGCTCTCTTTTCTAACTTGAAGCTTTCTATTTAGGATTTCATTGAGATTTGGGGATTTGATTTTGAAAAATCTGTTTTGAGTAAACCCATTTCTCAATCCTTTGCATTTTCTTATTTCCTTATTATTATTGCTGCATATGGCTTCTAGAGGTAGAAAATCTACTTCCCGTGGTCCTTCTTCCTCCAGATTGACCAAACGTCATCTTCTTGAGCCTACTAATGATTCTTCTTATGTTATAGACCTTAGAGCTCGTAATGTTATTGTTGAACATCCTGTTGATATTAACCATATTGCACCTTTTGATATCCTTCCTTTGCTTGAAGCTGTAGGTTGGGTTAACTTATTGCATTGGGGTGGGCCTGCATACCGGTCCATTGCTCAATCCATGTTTACATGTATTAGTGACTTCTCACTGGATAATTTAACTTTTAAAATATCTACTAGTGAAGGGCCATTTGAAATTGATCGTCATTTAATTTCAGCCCTTATGGATATTCCCGTGAATGATGAGGGTATTCCTATCCATAACTTAACTGATAAACCCTCAATGTCTGAAAAACGCATGCTCACTAGAGACTTGTGCAACATGGATGTTCAATGGACACAAAAAGGGAATGCGCTTCCCGCAAGGTATTTGTTACCCAATACAGAGTACTCCACAGAATCTTTGTGTCTAATCTGTATCCTCGGTCAGGTAATAAAACTGACTTGACCTCATTTATGGTACGTATTATTCATGCTATTTCCAGTGGTACTCAGATTTGTCTGCCATCCTTAATCTGTCATTTCCTTCTTCAGTTTAGACTCCATCCTGGTCATAGTGACATCCCTTTTGGTTATTTAATGACTGTATTAGCTACACATATGTTGGTCGATATGCCAGTTAATGAGGCACCTATCCATCATCTGATTTTCAACAACTCTAATCTCAATAAGATGAAGCTGGAATTACTTCCTGAACAAGGTGGTAATGGTGGTGGTGCTGGTCATGAAGAAGCGGGGGATGACATTAATATGGATGATATCTTTGAGGAACTGGATTCTGATTCAACAAATGATCCAGATTTTGTACCATCTGATTTTGATGCACGTCTGAGTGCATTGGAGGGTAAAGTTGAAAATTTGAATGAAAAGATAGAAAACATGTTTGTTGCTCATGATTCTCAATTCAAGTACATGCGGAAATATCTTCGGCGATTAAACAAAGGCATGCACCAACTTGATCCCTCTATTCCTGCTCCGTCTTCTAGTTCTAATTCTGACTAGTCTATATGGGATTTTCTGGTTTGTAATAACTTTAAATCTTAGCTTTGAGTCATCCGATTTGGAATTGGATACTATTTTTCTTTTCTGCTGGATATTTTTTTACTATGTTATTATCTCATATCTCATCTTATTTCCTCTCATATATCCCTTTATATTGTTATTTTATTTGTCATATTGTGACAAAAAGGGGGAGAATGGTTATGTTACTTAGGGAGAGAATGTTTGGAATGGTTTAAGAATGGTTTAATGTTAGATATGGATTTAATTTGCAGGTAAGCCAGAGTTGATGTCAACTGGTTTATGTTTTCTCTCTAACTCAATCCGGTGATTCTACTTTTATCTTGATTATATCTTGTTATGTGTTTTGTCACTAATTTGACAAAGGGGGAGATTGTAAGTGCTATAGTTTATATCCCTGTATGTTGTCAAATTGTGGTGACAAAAACACTGTTATATAACTTGCATTAGTGAAGCTCTTTCTAAAGATCAACATTCATAAACAAGCAAAGCTCACAACAAGCAAAGATTACAAGTACAAAGATCAACCTTGACTTCAAGTATTGCTCTCAAGACAAGACTCAAGAATACAAGACTTCAAGAAGAGTACAGTAGTTCGTATAGAACTCAAGTCACTTTCAAGGTTGAGCTACATCAAGATTTCAAGATTGAACTACATCAAGACTTCAAGGCTTACTTCAGGTCACTTGTTCCTAATGTTTTCAATGTCCTTACTTCTTGATTGGGTTTGAATGACCATAGGTTGACCTTAGAAGTAGGCCATTTTGGATACATAAGTCATATATATATGACACTTGTGTTTGGGCAGTTCGGGGACTTGTCCTAGGCTTTCTTCGACTAGTCCTAGCTTTGCTTCGACCAGTCCAAGAAATTCCACGATCAGTCGTAAGTTTGTTACAAAATTCGGATAAATTCTGTTAGGCTTCGACCAGTCGAAGGAGGTCTTCGACCAGTCGAAGGAACAGTGTCGACTGCTTCTTCGACCAGTCGTAAATCTTCGATTCAAAGTCCAGCGATAATTTACAAGGTCTTCGACCAGTCGAAGGTGACCTATGACCAGTCGAAGGAGGCCTTCGACCAGTCGTAGAACGGTCAAAGCTTATCGCGCCCGATTTTTTTCAAATCTGTTATTTCTTCGACTAGTCGAAGAGCTCCTTAGACCAGTCGAAGATGCGATCTGCTCACCTATAAATAGAGCACGAAACTCAGAAGAATAAATGCAATCAATTAATCCATTCAAGCCAATCTTTGTCAAACTTCTGAGAAGTAATTTTGTGCTCCATCTAAGCTAAGTGTGCTTATTTTATACTCTCTTTCTTTAGCTTTATTTAATTGATTTTGTTTCTGCTATTCCAATCTAATTTGATAAGAGGAATTGTTATTCCCTTTCTTTGGAATCAAAATCAATTAAGACAAGCCCTATTTGGTCTAATTTAAAATCTATTAGAACTAGAACCATTGTAATTGAGTACTGGACATTGAACTTGAACATTCAATCATTTACTCTGATTTGGTTCTACCGGGCTGCTACAACGAAGGAGTTAATCAGGTATTTTACGTTTAATTGTAAAATTCTTTCTGTTTTGGTTTCTTTCAAGATTTGCCAGAAAAATCTTGTTGTATTGGTTATCTGAGGAGAGCCAGGAAAACTCAGAAGTGGGGTTTTTTTTATTGTGTAAGCCCACAGACAAAGACACAATTGTAAAGGTTTTGGGTGAACCTGTGAAAACCTATTTTGTGAGTGAACGCTAATATCCCCTGTGTGAGGATATTAGGAGTGGAGTAGCATTCTGTGTGGCTGTTGTTTAACAGTTGGTGAACACACAGGCGAACCACTATAATCCCTTGTGTTGTGGTTGAATGATTTACATTTCTAATCTCTAATATTCATTTGTGGGATGTATGTGTGGTGGTAAATGTTGTAATCGTTTAATTCAAGCATTGTGGGAATTTTGTAATAATTTAGAATTTACTTTCTGCTATTCCTTTATCTACTTGAATTTAAATTTCCTTTAAAGTTGTTCCAGCAAGGTTGCCCTGCCATTTTTATGGTGTATGGCTGTCCCTAGAACAATACATTTGTGATTACACTTTATTTCAATTTGTGCTTAATTCTGTATTCCTCTTTGGTTTGAGATTTGATACAAAGATCTTTCTAGAAATAAGGTTGTCCTACCATAAACTCTGGTTTTTGGTGAAAGGTTGTCCTTAGAATAACATTTGTATCAATCCCTCAAGATCAGATTTTTGAGGTTGTTTTACTTTCCTGCATTGTGATTTATTTTGGCTATCATATTGTTTTTAATTTCGCTGTTATAACATTTATTTGGCATAGTCCTATTCACCCCCCTTCTAGGACATATAGCTAGGCCTTTTCAGCCTAGTCATCCACGCGTCGCGCCCTGTGTGGTTTGTTTGTTGTTGTGTTAGGATTTTTGTGTTTCATGTTGATAGGCCTAGTATGTAGTATTGGTAAGAGTGTTTTTTTAAATGTTTGAAGTCTTAGTTGTATTAGCTCACATGCATCTTCTGTCATGATTCATGTACACGTGTCTCATGTATTATGACAATTTTGGTTAATGAAATGCATGCAGTCTCTTATCTTGATTGTGTGAAATGTTTAAAGGATTGTGTATTGCTATGCTACATCTTACACAATTTGCACCCTATGTCATGTAAGAATGCACCTAAGGTCACGCAGAGCACGACACGCCTCACACTTACCGATTCGATGGCCCAGGCACCTCCCCGGAGTGACGGTCATACGGACCCCGGTTTGGGCCCTGTTCGTGAGACTATGCCTGAGTCTCAGCCATCTACTGGTCCTACAGTTGAGCCGCCACCTTACACACCACCGGTTCATGAGCAGAACCGTGCGTCTTCTTCGATGCAGTACATGCCTCAGGCAGCCCCACCTACGTATAGGTTAGAGCAGTTATTGATGATGATGCACCAGCAGCAGGTGCAGCACCACCAGCAGCAGATGCAACATCAGTAGCAGCAGCAGCTTTTGGTCACTATTGCAGGGGCCCTAGCTCAGGGTGGGAGTGCAACTCCACCTTCACCATCTGTATACCCTACTGAGACTGTAGGGCCTTCCGCTCAGGATGAGGGTGTGACTTTACCTGCTCCTACTGTATACCCTACGGGGAACTTGAATACTAGTGGCCTTCTCGAGCGATTCCAGTGCTTGCGGCCCCCTACCTTTACGGGTTCTCACAGACTCGAGGAGGCTGAATATTGGCTGGACCGCGTCTCCAAGATTCTAAGGATGCTACACTGTACAAAGCCGGAACAGGTCGAGTTGGTAACCTTCATGTTTGAGAAGGAGGCCAGCTTGTGATGGGATAGTGTCCTACGGACCATGGTAGTTGACTATGTATGGACGTGGGCAGCATTTGAGAACCGCTTCCATGAGAAGTATTATCCCCTTACCTACCGGCACGAGAAGGAGAATGAATTCTTACGCCTCAGATAGGGAGGCATGTCAGTGACAGAGTAAGAGCACCAGTTTACGGAGTTGGGCCGATACGTCTCTACTATGCTTGCTGACGCAAAGATGCGAATGCGGCATTTTTTAGAGGGCCTGCGACCTGATATTCGCTCGAAAATGTGTTGTCATAGCATACCCTCCTATGCTGAGCTAGTACACATGTCTATGCGAGCAGAGTAGGATGGGGATTGATTGTCACGTTCTCATGGGCCTATGATCCCTAGGCCACGACCAGATATGCTGAGCAGGCCATTCCTCGGCAAGAGGTCCCGTACCGACTCTCCTCCCAAGATCGCGGTGCCACTAGTTCCGATGAGGCGACCTGGTGTGACTTGTAGGTATTGTGGGAGACCAGGTCACGCTGCGGAGAGCGGTTTCATGCGTATGAGAGACAGTGGGTTTTCGCCGCCGTAGAGAATCGACCACTCTCGCCCTCGAGTTCTATCGACTCCACCCCTACGGACTGCACCTGTACACCCCTCATTTCGACCTTCAGCACCCCGATTTAGGCCACCTTAACGGCCCATGGTTCCGTAGACGAACCGTCAACAGCAGGCTCGTGTGCACTCACTTACAGCTGAGGCATCCGAGACAGTAGATGCAGCGCCAATGGCTTTTGAGATCACGACACAGATCCAAGGTACATCAATCTTCTTGCTAATGGACACTGGGTCCACTACCTCTATGATATCATGTACGATAGTCAAGCGACTGGGGTTGAACACTGCTCCTACGAAGGGAGTAAGGGTCATCCCCGCCACAGGGACCTTCTCTGACGTTACCAGGATGTGCGAGGGCTGTCTGATAGACTTAGGGGGCAGGACGATATTAGTCAACATGATCGTTGTTCCCCTATTTCATTACGACGTTATTTTTGGTATGGACTAGCTCACTGGGATGCGAGTAGAGATCGATTGTGAGACTAGGGTGGTAACAACCCATAGACCTGAGGGCACAACCTTTTCTTTCCCTGTTCAGGTCAGTCACACTTCCCGGTTGAGGAAATACGCTTCTTTGTTGAAGAGTATTGATAGTCCAACGTTTGTAGACACGCCTGTAGTTCAGAATTTTACAGATGTGTTTGAGACAATTCCTAGACTGCCTCCTCGGCGTGAGATTGACTTTACCATAAACCTTACGCCTGATGCGATACCTATTTCATTGCTGACTTATCGCATGCCTCCATGTGAGATGGAGGAGTTAAGGAAGCAGATCGATGGTCTGTTGGAGGCCAGTTTCATACGACCTAGTGTGTCCCCTTGGGATGCACCAGTGTTGTTCGTAAAGAAGAAGGACGGGTCACTACGATTGTAAATCAATTATTGCAGACTGAATCAGGTGATGGTGAAGAACAAGTATCCCCTACCCAGGATTAATGACTTGTTTAATCAGTTGAAGGGGGCTCGTTATTTTTCGAAGATCGATCTACAGTCAGGGTATCATCAGTTGCGCGTCAGGGATGAGGATGTGCAAAAGATGGCCTTCAGGACCAGTTTTGGACGCTATGAGTTTCTTGTGATGTCGTTCGCGCTCCGGCCGTATTCATGGACTTGATGAACATGGTATTACGGCCATTTCTTTTCTGATTCGTCATCGTGTTTATAAATGACATTTTGATATACTCCAAGAGTCGGGAAGAGCATGAGGGACACCTGCAAGCAGTCTTAGGTACTCTGAAGAAGAACCAGTTGTTCGCATAGTACAAGAAGTGCGACTTCTGGAAAGAGGAAGTCAAGTTACGAGGACATGTGGTGTCCAAGGAAGGGATAGCGATGGACCTTACTAAGATAACCGCAATTCAGGACTGGAAGCAGCCTGGTTCGGTTACTGAGGTGAGGAGTTTTCTGAGCCTGACAAGCTATTACTGACGCTTCATTCGGGACTTCTCAAAGATAGTCAGACCTTTGTCTCAATTAACTCGAAAGGATTTGAAGTTCACCTGGATGAGAAGGCGGAAGTAACTTTTCAAGAGCTGAAGGACAGACTGACGTCCACCCCTGTACTAGTATTGGCAGAGCAAGGGGTCAAGTATATGATTTACACCGACATGTCTTGAGTTGGTTTGGGATGTGTTCTTATGCAGAAGGACAGGGTGATTGCATATGCCTCGAAATAGTTCAGAAAACACGGGGAGAATTACCCTACGCACGACCTCGAGTTAGCAGTGATCATATTTGCATAAAAGCTCTAGAAACATTACCTCTACGGAGAGGAGTTCAAGATTTTCTGCGACCACAAGAGCCTTCGCTATATATTCACTCAGAGGGACCTGAATATGAGGCAGTGGTGATGGATGGAGACCTTGAAGGACTTTAAGTTTGAGGTTTCCTACCATCCTGGCAAGGCCAACCTTGTGGCAAACGCATTGAGCCGCAATAAGGCTATAGTATTTGCGGCTTCGCTGATGATAGCAGAGTGGGATATGGTAGAGTTCGTGCAGGACTTCGAGTAGAAACTCATCATGGAGGAGCCATTTGAGAGTGTCGCGCACATTCGGGTGTGGCCACTTATTGATGACAAGATTATCGAAGCCCAGAAGGGCGATGAGCGGTTGTCTAAGCTTCTAGAGCATGCTATTGATGATGAGGATGTCAGGTGGAGAGCTGGTACGGATGGGGGCTTACGTTACCGTGGCCGCCTATGCGTCCCAAATCTTCATGGCTTGAGATAAGAAGTTCTCGAGGCTGCACATAGTTTGAAATTGGCAATGCATCCTGGAAGCATGAAGATGTATCGAGATATGAAGAGATCATACTGGTGGGACAACATGAAGCTCCACATAGCAGATTATGTGTCCCGTTGTCTCACTTGCCAGCAGGTCAAGGCAGAGCATCGCCGACCTCCTAGACTGCTTCAGCCCATGCCCATAGCAGAATGGAAATGGGATTTCATTTCCATGGATTTCATCTCAGGGCTACCGAAGATGAGGAAGGGACATGATTCCATTTGGGTGATTGTGGACCGGTTAACGAAATCGGCCCATTTCCTCCCTATTAGAGTTTCAAACTCAGCAGACGACTTGACCATATTGTACATCAAAGAAATAGTGCGTCTACATGGAGTTCCTCTGGAGATCGTGTCGGACCAATACACGCGATTCACATCCATCTTCTGGACTCATATCTAGTAAGCGATTGGTGTGAAGTTGAAGTTCAGTACCGCGTTCCACCTATAGATCAACAGGCAGACGGACCGGGTGAATCAGATTTTGGAGGATATGCTGCAGACTTGTGTTTTGGACTTCAAGGATAGTTGTGATGACTGTCTCCCTTATGCAGAGTTCACCTACAATAACAGCTTTCAGGCGAGTATTGGTATGGCTCCTTACGAAGCCTTATACGGGCGCCCTTGTCAAGCACCACATTGCTAGGCAGAGGTTGGCGAGCGCAGTTTGATTGACCCAAAGTTAGTACAGGCGATCTCAGAGAAGATCGATATTATTAGGCGTCGACTTCTTATAGCACAAAGCAGACATAAGAGTTATGTCGATACGAGGCCGCGACCGCTAGAGTTCGAAATTGGGGACCATGTATTCCTCGGAGTTTCCCCCATGAAGGGAGTCCTTCAGTTTGGTAAGAAGGGAAAACTTACACCGCGGTTCATTGGACCATTCCAGATATTAGACCGACTGGGTGTGGTGGCATACCGTCTTACTTTGCCCACACCACTTGCGAGCGTGCACAACGTATTTCATGTATCTATGCTGAAGAAATATATTCCTGATCCTTCCCACATTATCAGATGTGAGCAGGTGCAGTTGAGCGAGGATACTACATATGTACTGCGTCCGACGCGTATCCTAGACAAGAAGGATCAGGTGTTGCATAGCAAGGTCATCCCACTTGTGAAGGTATTGTGGACGCATCACACTGAGGAAAAGGCTACTTGGGAGACAAAGGCCGAGTTCAGAAAGAACTACCCTCAGATTCTCGAGGAGTACGAAAAGGTATTAATTTCGAGGATGAAATTTTTCTTTAAGGTGGGTAGATTGTAACGTCTCGAAAAAATCCATACAAAGCCGAATACCACCTCAAGCAGAAATCACTCAGGGTCAAATCCTTTAGAAGTTAGACGAGGATTAACTAGTGTTAAACTAGATTACATGTGAAATCATCACTAATCACTTTAAATACAATCTGCAAGACCCAAAACTTGCAGAATCATTGACGCTACATTACCCTAAAATCTAGGATCAAACTCTATTCTCGGTTGCTCTTGGGAGCACATTGAAACTCTGTATCGGATCTGGACCGCACGTCGAAAGTCTGATTACTACGAAACCATACAATTACGACCACCTTACTGGGCTTGACAACCAACTCAGAAATCAAGTCCAGATAGTATTCCGAAGCTATTCGCTTGAGCCTGGAGTAAAGTGTGTGAGAAATGTGGGTATCTTTAGAAATAAAAGTAATCTGAGACTTGTCACTTGCGGGCCGAATATAAGGATTCAGACCGTCAGAATCTGACCCAAATACAACGTCGGATCAGGAGAAATTTCCCATAAATGGCAGTGTACTTGTAACCCTGAACGAGTTTCGGTGACCATTGAACTGAAACTGGTCCGCCACATGCGATCTGGAAATCCGATTGGAATGAAAACTAAACTTGACCTAGATCCAAGGTCAGTGAGCTTAAGTCTGACCGCATGCAGAAAAGGGGGCTCTGGAAGTGCTTCATTGAGTTGAAACAGATGTTCTTTAGACATAACCTAAGTATACCTTGGCCCTAGGGTCATTCCCTTCAGTTTTGGGCCTATATAAGGACCTTAAACCCTCTCCCTCTTACTTCACATGAATTTTCTAAACCCTAAGAAAGAAAAGAAAAAAAAGAGAGAGAAAAAGAGAGAGAGAAGTGAGATTCTTCCTAGAATTCGATCCCGCTACTCCACGTGCCTTACCATCACTTCTGTATCGTTCTACCGATGATACCGATCCGTTCTTAGGTAAGAAACCTAACCCTAATCCGTTCTAGGGTTTCAAATAGTTGAAATGATTAACCTAATCCGTTATATTAATCACGCTGTATATTAAAATATAGTTATAGTTGCAAATCCATCGTTAACAATACTTAACGTCTAAAACGACTCCGTTACGCATTTATCGGCGTAAGGTGTAGACTATAGACGTATAGGTTATGGTTTTCAAGGCTTTCAATCTCGGTTAATGATTTATTCTTGACATAGGTGCTATTTCACATGCAAAATGTGTCGTTTGTTTCGCTTTACAATTATATATGAGCTATGTTGCATATAGTGTATTCATGTACGTATTGAAATGTTTGAATACGTATGAAATTTGGATTTGTGTCTAACATGATTATTTTCCGTGACTATATGCTTGTTATGTATGCGACAACTACCTAGCGAAAGGACTTGCCCTAAATCACGCCACGACCAATATACGCTATATATGTTAAAGTGTGTAGCCCACGTGTTTGTGGAAATGATTAAATGAGTATGGAACCCAGATTCATGCATGCCATGATTATCCTCCTTGGGTATAGGTGTGTGGTATAAGAGGCAACTCCCTAGTAAAAGGATTTGGCCTAATACATGTATAACCAACATACAACATGTATGAAGATGTGTGTAGTCTAAGTGATTGTAGAAATGTCTGAATAAGCTAGTTATTACTAAGGAATACCTTGTATGAGGATTTAGATATGCTTCCCGGTACCTTAATTATGTGTATGATTTCCTCCATGTATGTTTACATTATGATAACTGTTTTATTTATGGAATGAATGTGTGTGAAATCATGTTTGTGTTGCACTTCACAACATGCTCATATGATTGCAAGAATAGAATTATTCGTTCATTACTGCTGTGATTGTCTCCTATGATTACCTGTTGAAATGGAATGAGGTTAGGACTATAATATAGTCCAGGCAATCGGTAACCGACCCTGATTTGGTGGTTGAGGTTGTTTCACCACATGAGACGTGCTTATCAAATCCATGTCGTACTTCGGTTGGCGACAATGGTTAGGCCATGCGGAGTACTTACGTACTTCATGTCGTTCAACTTGTCATGCGCTCGGGCTAGTTGAGCTCGTCAAATAACCCGATTGACCTGATGTATGTTCACTATGTATGGAAGCCACTGCATAAACCTAAGGTACCAAACTCACCAGTGAAATCCCGTTTAACCTTTGTACCTCGATCCGCTAAGACTCATGAGCCGGACATGGTGGTGTGGGACACCGCGGTCGAGTTGTTAGCCTACGCTTGGGCAATGAGCCTCCCCATAGTGACCAGTGAGCAACACAAACTCGTGAACCGAATACGGTGGTATGCGACACTGTATTCGAGCTGTTGGCCTACACTGATCAGATGACGATCCCTTTGTAGTGACCTCGAGCGTACTCTGAGTCTACATGGAGGCGACGACCCTTCCGTAGCAACAAGAGTATAAACTAGGCCTGCACTGATTAGGCGACGAGCCCATTGCGGCGATCTATAACAGCAACATCGTATGGGACTTACTATGACTGACAACCCTAGAATGGATCCTTGTTTGGGGGAATGATATAAGGGATGGTACGTTAGTTTCTCAATCCTGCTGTATGAAAAGGACTAATAAAACTTGGTAATCACGCTCATAACATCGCACTACATGTGCCCCGGGTTGTAGAGCACAGAGGGAAGAAAGCATGTCGCGACCATAAGATGGTGTCCACGAGGGAGTGTAGGAGAGAGAGGGCATGCATCATGAATACATTTCATCCTTGCATAATAGGAGTATCTAAGAATGTCTGATATGTCTGCTTTATCATTACTGCTTGATGAGTTGATAACATGTTAACCTTTGCTCTATGATTCCACTGAGTTGATCACTCACTCCCACGTTCTGGGACGGTGTTCTGAACACCCACCAGACCCTGTCTTAGTTGCAGATGACGATGTGACTCAGGAGGCGGAGCCTGATTACTATGACGATCAGGACGAGTTCTCATATATGCAGTTCTCCGGCGGTTTCACTTAGGCCGTTCAGATCAATGGGGCTACAGGGCTTATCAGTGTAGTTGAACTATTTTTGACATTTTGATTTTTGAACTATTACATGTATATGGTGACTCAGTGATGTATTCATACTCTGGAGACCAATCGTGAACTTTTAGCTCATACACGTCAATATATACATCTTTCAGTCTTCCGCTTGCATTATATTAATTGATCTGGAGTATGAATTATTGTTTTGGTATAATCTCACTCATGATTAACACACTAACACGAACAACATTCAATCATAAGCATATATGTTGCATAAGTGATGTTTTGGAACTCGGGAGTTGAGTTGCTGCTCGACCCCCGATTTTTAGGGTGTTACACTAAGATGCCCAAGCTTCACAGTCGGTGCCCTAGGCCCAGCTACCTTCACAAGCGGTAGCACAAAGGTCCTGAAACCGAGATAATTGCCTGATCTTCGTCTTGAATCAAGTGAGAGCCCTGATCGGCAACGTAGACCGTATCATGAAACTACTTGAGAGGTAGCACATGTCACGCCCCAAACTCCGAAACTGGGCTCACAAAATTTCCGATCGCCGAATCTAACGCCGACAGCCTCCGTAGAACCCCATTCTCGACTCCCAGCGCCCATACGCCAGGTTTCGATCCTGAGATGCTACAAAGAGGATTTCCAACATCAGTTTGATTCATAATAAGCATAATCAAAGGCATAACTCACAAACAACAACCAAGAACTCCATCACATTTCCACTATGATAAAAAACTTTACAAGTATAATGAGCATAAAGGGAAATACAATGAGAATGGACAAAAAGCTCCAAAAAGATCTGCTCTGCGCTTGTGCCTCAGTGCTGCTGCGTCCCAACGTCACCTGCACGCAACGGTCATGCATAAGCTTATAGAAAGCTTAGAGGGTGGTGAAAGTGTGTGCACAAGGTAGTAAGAAATCATGCAGTATCAGAGTAATGCGGAATATGCTGATGAATCTATGAATGCTGTTAGTCGTACCAAGGCTATGCGATGCAAGGCATGCATGATGTCGGCCATACCAAGGCCATGTGATGTAAAGATGCAACTCAAGCATGCGGATCCTCATCTAAGTCCACATATCAATACGGCTCAAATCTAGAATATCATCGGGGTCTAGTATACTGTAAACCAAATTGTCACCCCATCACGCGCAATAAGGTAAGTGGAAGAGACCTCACTACCCGCCTGCCAATATCGGGCTCGACTCGTCGGTAGCGGATCCATTCCTCGAGCTAGTCAAACTCAGCCTAGCTTTGCTCCCTCCTCTCGGGCAGGTAAGGCCGCACTCCCTTCTAACCGACCACGACACAGTGAAAAGCGCGGCCTTCTGGTAATCGGCACTCGACGCTCATGCACCCACTCGGTCTAGACGTTGGAGCAACCTCTTGGTACCATAAGGGTTTAGGAACTTTTACCTAGGGGATATCTATAGCACCCCATGTAGAACAAGATTTCCGGTATCTAATCCTGCCAACCATGATATGCCTGTGGAGGCTACAACCCTAATGTCGCTAGGGCGTACCATGCCATATCACACAATACGAATGCATGAATCACACTATCTAGTCATGCAGCAATCCTACGCGTATCGTGCGCTTATGTGGGGCAACACCGCCTATCCGAGAGCCCCTAAACAATCTGCCCGAAGGCATATGCTATGATTACTCACTTCTCATATCAAGCATACATATGATGCGTATGATCATGAACCATGGAACTATACTACACATATTATATGGTAATAGATGTTGTTCATAACGAAGATGGGCCTAGACGGCCTACGAGTATGGGCCTAACAATGGGCCCTAGGGAGAGTCATAATGCGGACATTTAACCAACATTATTCTTCAATGTGGACGTCAAACCAACATTGCTCCCAAGGCATGGCCCGCCTAATATCAACACACAAGCCATGGGGAAGTCACACATTGCAATGGACCCTAAGGACACCCCGTTGGGCCTCGACCCATGAGCCTTGGATACATCAAATGGGTTGCATCATATGAGCCTTATCTAAATCAACTGAGCACATCAATGGGCCTTATGTATATTGCAATGGGCAATAACCCCTAGGCCTTTGAGTACATCACAATGGGCCTTATAACATGGCCTTATATATCAAAGTGGGCCTCAACCACGGGCCACAAATGCATCGAATGGGCCTCTCATTCATATCAAAGGGGGCCTCAACTGATGGGCCACAAATAAACCAAGATGGGCCTCATACATATATCAAAGTGGGCCCACTTGAACTATAGATCTGACACATTCTTTAGCTCATGCCAACAAAAATGAGCTTCTAAGATGGTTGGACGGATTGGATGCAACCCATGCATCATGGTGGGGCCCATGAAAGCCCACCATCCGGTATATTACCTAATATAATACAATATATTTGTATATATATATATATATATATATATATATATATATATATATATATTATATACAAATATATATACAATAATATATATACATATATACAGTAATATATATATATAACACACACACACACACACGCACCCACACACACACCCACATGCACACACACGCATGCAACACAGTGGGCTCCACCGTCCAGGCGGACGGTGGAAATGAAACACACACATCATTGTGGGTCCCACGTGGGACCAACCTTAATGCTTATATGCCATCCAGTCCATCCATATGGTCACGCGAACCTAGATGAAGGGAAAAAATAAATTTCATCTTGTCCAAAACTTCTGTGGGCCCAAAAAGGGTTTCAATGGCAAACCTTCAATTGACACTGTTTCCTTTGGTGTGGGCCATCTGAGACTCAGATCGGCCTGATCTTTGGAGGGGGCCCACCAAATAAACGGTTTGGATGACAAATAAACATCATGGTAGGGCCCACGGCAGGAGCCGTCGGTGGCTGCCAGGCCATTCGTCCGTTGTCCGCAGGCAGCGCCTGCTGCCTTCTGACAGCAGCAGCGCTACCGCGGCTACTTCCATTTTTTTAATTTTGTTTTTGGTTTTCCCGAGAAAAATCACATGTGGGGCTCACTACCGGAGAATCCACTCCGTCCAATGCGTTCTAGGGATCAAAACACACCAAACAAGTCCAATATACAGCATGTTTGGTGTGTGGATAAAGCAAGATGGGTCCTAAAAGCTTTGGACAGTAAAAAATACAGTTTTCTATGGTATGGCCCGCTGATTATCGGATCGACCTCATTTTTCAGCTCAACGCCTAAAATGATGAGGAGAATGGAATGGATGGCGTGGATGGGTCCCGTAGGCCCCACTGACAGCGCACACTCTACTGTCAGTTAGCCTGTTAGGTACGACCACTGTGAATCACACTTCACTGTTAGTGTAACACCCTGAAAATTGGGGGTCGAGCAAAAACTCAACTCCCGAGTTCCAACGCATCACTTATGCAACAAAATGAATGACGATTGAATGTTGTCTGTATTAGTGCATTGAACATTAGTGAGATTAAGCCAAAACAACATATCATACTCCAGAGATAGTTAAATTGTAAGCGGAAGGTTGTGATAGATATATAAAATATAAAAACTATGGTAAGTCTCCAGAGTGTGATAAGGTTCCAGGTTAAAGAATTATAAGTACAATTCAAATGATACCAAATGTGTAGTGTCATCTAGTCAACGTCCCTGTAACCCCGTCGATCAAGGCACGGCTTACATGAAGCCGCCAGAAAATAACATATACAAGAAAGTGTCCTCATTGTCGCAGAGGTCTGGCTCCGCCTCACAAGTATCGCCATCTGCAATCAGACAAAGTCTGGTGGGTGTTCGGAACACCGTCCCGTAACGTGGGAGTGAGTAGCTAACTCAGTGGAACGATAAAGCATAGCTTAACATGTTATCAATTCAGTCAAGCAGTAATGATAAAGCAGTACAATCAAACAATTCTAATACTCTTGTTAATGCAAGTATGGAATGCAGTCATGATGTATGCCCTTACCAAACAACCCTCGTGCGACACTATCTTACGTTCGCGGCATGCTTTCATCCCTCAGTGCTCCACATCTTCTAGGCACATGCAATGCGATGATGAGCATGTTTACCGAGTTGTTATTAGTCCATTTCAAACAGCAGTATTGGGAAACTAAGGAACCTCCCTTGTATCATTTCCAAACATGATCCATTCTAGGGTCGTCACTCCTAGTTAATCTCATAATGGTTGTGTTTCTAGGTCGCTGCAAAGGCTGCTAGGGCTGTTACACGCATTCGTTACACCACTCCCCCATCACCCTTTTAACGGTTCATCACTAAATTTGATACAGGCCTAGTTCATACTCTATTCACTGCGGCAAAACTCGTCGCCTCACCGCAAATTCAGAGTATGCTCGAGGTCACTACAAAGGGCTGTCAGGGCTGTTGCTCGCAATCGTTGCACCACTCCTCCATCACCTTATCAATGTAGGCCGACAGCACGAATATAGTGTCTCATACCACCATAATCGGCTCACGAGTCTGGTTGCTCACTGGTCACTACGGGAAAGCACGTGGCCCCAGTGTAGGCTACCAGCTCAACCACGGTGTCCCATACCACCATGCCCGGCTCATGAGTCTTAGCGGATCGAGGTACCATGGTTAGAGGGGATTTCACTGGTAAGTTTGGTACTCTAGGTTCAAGCAGAGGCGTCCAAACATGGTGAACATACATACGACAGATCGGGTTACTTGACGAGCTCGGCTAGCTCGAGCGCACAACAAGTTGAACGATATGAAGTGCATAAGCACTTCGTGTGGCCAACCACTATCGTCAACTGAAGTACGACTTGGGTTCGTCGAACACATCTCACGTGGCAAATAAATCCCAGCCACGAATTCGATCCCGTTACCGACTACCTGGACTATAATCATAGCCCCAATCACATTTAATTGCAGATAGTTAAAGCAGTAATGGAGCAAGATTCAAATCATACAACCAAAATCTGATATTATCCGCTTAAGGCTGTCAGGGCTGTTGTTGCACGCACTCGTTGCAACGTTCCCCCATCACCTTTCACGGATTTTATGGAATACAACTTAAACATGTAAAGTAATCAGAGCAGAATTACATAAACAAGTAATTAACATGTTAACAAGCATGTTATCAAACACAATGCGAACAAGAAATTCAAACACATACGTTTCATAAGTAAGTGGTTAAACTAAACAAACAACATGGAGGAAATTATACACATTACTAAGGTAGTTGAGAATCCTATCTCAACACCCTTATACATTACAATTTACTAACTACTACTCATATAGACATTTCAACAAACACTTTAAAATACATACATCAACATACATGATATATGTTAATCACATAGGCATTGGGCCAAATCCTTTCACTAGGGAGTTGCCCCAATCATAACACGCGTACACCCACGACGGATAGTCATGAAAAGTAGGAATCCAAGTTCCATATTCATTTGAACATTTTCACAAACACTTGAGCTACACATTTCAACATATATAGCGTATAGTAGTCGTGGCGTGATTCAGGGCAAATCCTTTCGTCAAAGGGGTATCGCCAATACAACAATCATATATCCATGACAATTAGTCATGGCGAGCACGAATGATAATTCTGTTCTCATTCGGTCATTTTCACAAACACTTAGAATACACTATTTTAACAACATAGTGTATATTAGCAAAAATATGAATTACGGCGAACCCTCTCACCAAACAAGTATTTTATCCATATATAATATATTAATACAGCAAATAATCATGGAAAACACATTTCCAAAATTTATACGTATACGGTACTTTCTACAAATACCTAGAGTATGTAAAATTGCATATTCTTCATCTTTAATTGAAACGGAAAACAGAAAGCACTTTGTACATGTGCAATTGCATGCAGATCATGAATCTATCATTATCTGACATTGAAAGGTTGTTGAAAACCATAACCTATACACCTAATGTCCGCACCTTTTGTCGTAGAATCGTAACGGAGTCGATAGATTCGCTAAGCTTTCGTTTACAGCAGTTTGGCAACTATAGAACGAAATAGGTTAGCTATTTCATAACCTACAACCTATCCAACCCCCAAACATATTAGGGTTAGGGTTTCTTACCTAGAAAC
>JAJHSJ010000008.1:44632762-44759929 GCA_021015155.1 Magnolia officinalis
TGTCATGTGATCAGGGTCGAATATTGCATATCAGACCCCAGTAATTACTTGATTTTACATACATGATAATATTTAATGCCAGATTTTACTCGTGTTTTTGTTACAGGAGGAAATTAGGAGCGTGTATAGCAAAATGATGTTAAAAGCATAGATTTGACGCTCCAAAATTACCAGAGCACGAGATGTACTCCAGAAAACCAATGGTGAAGAATATACACGCCTGGGATCTGAGGAAAGCACGTTTAAGAGGCCCGAAATTGGTCCAGAATGCAAAATCACATGGTTCCCACCATCCGATCAGTTCCAAACTCCATACATGAGATGAGGGCAATAAATTAACCGTACATATCAAGTTTCAGCCCTCGGATCACTATGGAAGTGTCCCAACTGACAAATCAGCTCACAAACCGTTGATTTCAGGCCCACCTGATATCTGGAACTGTCTCAAATTGGATTTTGGCGGGTGAAATAAATATGAGGAAAAAGATGGACGGTGCAGATTCCGCACAAACATTACAGTGGACCCACTAAGTGCTGAGTGTACACAGGCCTTATGTGTAGCCGCGCCACACGTGACCGCACGAGACGGTCAAAGTCGGCTTGACCGACTTCCTCTCGAAGAAAAGAGAAAACGGAAACTTCCGTTTACAGCGTTTCGCGAGCCGACCCGGTTTTGAGTTGTGGGTCCCACCTAGTGTCCAAATGGACAATCCAAACCGTTCATTCACTTCCTGGGGCATCCATTACCACTGCCTAGATGGCAGAATCTTAGACTATAGCAGAAGATGGTGTTCCAACCGTTCAAACACCAAACGAACGGTCGGGCAGAAAATCAGGTGGACCTCATCAAAAAAGGGCGAAAATCTGCATTCCCAACCGTTTTTTCCTCCTCCATCCAATGGACGGAGTGGATTTTTGAAAACATCATCACAGTGGGTCCCACCACCTCGCAGCGGAAAGAAACCGCGTCCGTTTGCGCGTCAGCGAGGAACGGCCGCTGGCCGTTTTTACGGACGTCAGTGGGCCCCACCCGTCACCTTTCGGATGATCCGAGCCGTTCATCTTGTAGAGGCCATGAGAACTACAAAACCATGCTGAGATTCCACTCCCATGCGTACACACGTGTGCGGTACAGAGGCCAAAAGTGGACTGCCCCGGGACGTTAAAAACTGAGTTTTGTTTGTGATTTCTTCTGTGGGCCGTGCTAATGGACCTTCAAAACCACCCATTCCTGACTGAAATTTCGTCCTGAATCTAATGGACGGGGTGGATTTTCCAGAAAACACCTCTGTGGGCTCACCGATCACGACAGCAAAAGGGTGCGAAAGTTTCGCACAATTTGGAAATCCGGTTTTCCAGGCGATTTTGGGCCACCATCTTTGATCATATGGCAGATCTGAACCGTCCATCATGTAGAGGACCCAAGAAAGTCCTAAGGGACGGTGTTTGTTGGAATTTGAACGAGGAAAGTGTGGTATTTCGAGGCCCCGAACTTAGCTGCGAAAAAGCTTTCGCTGCGCGTGCGACAGCTTCCCAGATCCGATTTTCACACACTCCAGCCACTCCATCAGCTATAAAAAGAGTTGGAAAACGTGAGGAAGGCATTCAGATCCAGAGAATTCGAGATCCAGAGCCAGGAAGAGAAGAAAGAGAAGAAAGAGAAGGAGAAAGAGAGAGAGATCGATTGGTTTGGTGTTTTGATTTTATGAATTTTATTGAATATTTTTTCATGGATTTTATGGGTCACTAATCTCTCAGCTAGGGCTGAGATGAAGCCCCTAATTTGATCAGCTCTTGTATTGGTTGATTTACTTTGAATATCAATTAATTTGTTTTTTTCTCTAAGTGAGCTTTATGGGTTTAAATTCCATACTTCTCCATCTATGAACTTGATCAAAGTATATAGATGGATGTTGTTTGGATGCTTATTACAGGTGCTTGGGTCTGATCAAGAACAAGTTTCCTATAGAGGAAGGAACAGGGTGCTTTAATGAATGTACATTCCATATACCCGACCAAGGATATGGGATATGTTGTTCATGGCATTGCTTAAAGGAATTAGACAGTCTGTATGCCCGATTAAGGACACAGATTGTACTTTCTCTATTTAAGTGGTATCAATCTAGATCAAGGTGAATCAACAGACAAGACAAGGGTTAGGATAGTTAGGGGTGGATTCGAAAGTCCTAGTGCTCTTTCTCTGATTAAATTTTCTTCCCTATTCTTAATAGTTATTTTCCATAAATTTTTGTTAGCAATTTGATCCTTTATTTGTTGAATTAGTTAAGGAGAATCGTAAATTTGAATTGTGACGACCAGTCCCTGTGGATTCGACCTCGATCTTACCGAGTTATTACTACATCACAACCCTATACTTGGGGAGTGAACAAGTTTTTGGCGCCGTTGCCGGGGCTGTTTCGATCCAAATTGGATTTAAGATTCTCTCTTATCATAATTCATAGTCTTAGGATTTTACTAATTTTAGATTAGAGTTTTTGTTTAGAAACTAACCTGTTTCCTATTTTGTAGGGTCCTGAAATAAACTTCTAATTTGGTAATCCCTTTCTAAATTCTTTATTTTTTCTAATTTTTATTTTTAGAATTAGGATTTTACTTTTTAAGAATTTTCTAATTCTAGAATTTCTTTTTTTTTTATTTTTTTTTATTTTATTTTCTATTTTTAGATTTAGATTCTTCTTTTAACTAACTTTCTATTTTTAGAAATTTCTTTTTAGAAATCTACTTAGCTTTTTATTTTTAGTAACTTTCTAATTCTAGGAGTTCTTTCCTTTTTAGAAACTAACTCTTCTTTTTTTGTTCTTTAGGAAGTTTCTAATTTTAGATTTTCTATTTTAGAAACTAACTTGTTTGTTTTCTTTTGCAGGATTCTAACATAGATCTCCAATTGGTAATATCTTTCTAAATTCTCCAGTCCTCTCTACTTTCTATTTTGAGATTTAGGTTTTCAATTTTTAGGAATTTTCTACTTTCTAACTTTGGATTTAGAAACTTTCTATTTTCTAGTTTTAGAAACTTTCTTTTTAGAAATTAACCGTTGCTTAGGATTTTTCTATCATTATTTTAGGAAACTTGATTTGTTTTTGTTTTCATTTACAGGAATTGAGGAAGGAAGCTACTAAGTGAAGGAGGAGCTTCTTAAATCTTCTGACATCAATCATCTCCTTTCCTGGGTTCTTTCTTCCCATTCTTGTTGACATAGTTTTAACTTGTTTTAGAATCTCATAGTTTCTAGTTCTAGTTTTATTTTTCTTAGGTTGCTTTTTAGTTTAGTTTCCTTTCTTACATTGCAATAACATAGTTTATGCTAGGACGTAGATCTCTGAATATAGAACTAGCACCTTTTGATCCTGAAATAGAAAGAACTTTTCGTAAAAGATTTAGAAACATCCTATTTGAAATGGCAGAAGAGAATGGAACTAAAGCTCTTAGAGATTATTCAGCTCCTGTCCAATTCAATGCGCCTTCATGCATAGTGTTGCCCACCACCACGGCAGCACACTTTGAGCTTAAGACTGGGGTCATACAGTTGTTGCCTTCTTTTATGGGTTAGACAAGGAGGACCCATATCATCATGTGAAAGAATTCCTAGACATTTGCTCTACCTTTAGGTTTCAAAACTTTTCAGACGATTCGATCCGTTTGCGCCTTTTTCCTTTTTCTTTGAAGGATAAGGCGAAAGCATGGTTGAATTCTCTAGGAGTTGGGTCTATCACTACATGGGACCAATTGTCTAGGAAGTTCTTAAACAAGTTCTTCCCTGTTCACAAAACAAATGCTCTCCGTAGAGAAATCACTAATTTCACACAAAAAGAGGGAGAGCACTTTCATGAATGTTGGGAAAGATGGAAGGACTTACTTCTTAAATGTCCACACCATGGTTTTGAAAAGTGGCAACAGGTTCAATACTTTTATGACGGTCTGACACCCCAAAACCGTCGCATGGTTGATGCCACCAGTGGAGGGTCATTCATGACCAAAAGTGATGTTGAAGCATGGAACTTCTTTGAAACCTTGTGTGAAAATTCCCAGCAATGGGACTATTCAAATAGAGATGACAGAAGTTCCCAACCACAAAAGAGAGGTGGTATATATGAGATAGGAGTCACGCCAGATCTCCATGCCAAGATTGATGGCCTGACAAAGAAGGTTGATGCTCTGATGTTGCATAATGGACCTCCACAAACAACTCAAGCCGAGGCTTGTGGCATATGCTCTAGTCCTGCCCATCCTATGCAGTCTTGTCCATCTGGTGCAGCATCCCCAGAACTTCTCTCTGAACAAGTACATGCTATGAATACTTTTCAAAAACCTGGGAATGATCCTTACTCGAACACATACAACCCAGGGTGGGCTAGACATCCAAATTTTTCTTGGGCAAAGGGACCACAACAAGGAGGACCATCTGGAAATCCTCCTATGCAACCTCAGCAGTTTCCACAATATCAACAAATGCCTGCACAATCAAGGAAACCATCTCTTGAGGATACACTCCATCTTTTATGCAGAGTTCTCTCCAATTCCAAAAAGACACCCAACAAACCTTACTAGCCAACCAGCAAAGCTTACATGCAAATGCGCAATCCATTGCCAAGCTGGAAGTACAAATGGGTCAACTAGCTGCCACATTGAGTGAGAGAGAGAAGGGTAAGTTCCCTAGCCAACCTGTGGCTAATCCAAAGGGACAGTATGAGATTGGCTCTAATTCCAACCAAGGGCAATATCATGAGCAAGCCAAATCGATCATTACCCTTAGGTCAGGCAAACAGATTGACAACAAAATAGAGATACCTAGGGATGAATCAAATCAAGGTGAAGCAGAGAGACACACCAATGCATCCAAAGTCCAAAAACTCTCTGACTCTCCAAGAGCCGCTGACGTGCCCAAAGCACCCTTTCCTCAACGTCTGGCACCAATGAAGAAAAGAAACAACTTTGATGAAATCTTGGATGTGTTTAAAAAAGTGCAAGTCAACATCCCGTTGCTTGACGCTATCAAGCAAGTCCCTCCTTACGCTAAGTTTCTTAAAGATTTATGCACTCAAAAGCGTAAGCAGAATGTTCATAAGAAAGTCTTCCTTGCAGAGCAGCTTAGCTCCATGATTCAACATAACACTCCTCCTAAATTTAGGGATCCAGGAGCTCCCACCATTTCTTGCGGCATAGGAGATCATAAGATAGGGAAGGCATTGCTTGATTTAGGGGCGAGCGTCAATTTGTTACCATATTCGGTTTATGAGCAGCTAGGACTTGGTGAGTTGAAACCGACTAAAATAACATTACAACGCTAGCTGATAGATCTGTCAAGGTGCCCCGTGGTGTTATTGAAGATGTGCTAATCCAGGTTGACAAATTTTATTTTCCAGTGGATTTCATAGTTATAGATACTCAGCCTGTTCAGAATCCTCATAGTCAGATCCCAGTCATTTTGGGTCGTCCATTTTTGGCCACATCTAATGCTATTATAAATTGCCGAAATGGAGTTATGAAGTTGTCCTTTGGTAACATGAATATTAAACTTAATGTTTTTAATGCAGGACAACAATCCGCAGATTTGGATGACATATTTGAAGTGGACATGATCGAGAGCCTTGTGCAGGACTCCTTCCGTACATCTTTTGAAGATCCTCTTGAGACCTGCTTAGCACAATCGGGCATGGATTTTGACATCGATAGTCCCATCCACGAAGTCAATGCACTGCTCGACTCTACTCCTATATTGGAGACTGAAAAATGGAGAGCGAAAGTGGAACCTCTTCATCCCTCTGAGACTCTTCCTGACAGCACAGTTTCTAACTCTGAGAAGGCAAAAGAGAACAGGTTGCTTAATGTTCTTCGAACATATAAGGCAGCAATTGAACGGAAGATAGCAGAAATACAAGGAGTGTGCCCCACTGTATGTAAGGATCATGCTGTGGAAATGTCACGTAAAATGCAATGGAAGCATGATCCTAACATGAAAGAAGTTGTTCGAGCAGAAGTCCTTAACTTATTTGACGACAGTGTCAGTTACCTCATTGCAGATAGCACAGCTCATGGGAACTCACATCACTTGTCTGGGATTGGTTAACCACAGTGTTGAGGTAAGTTCTTTGGCGGACCCTGGCCTTAAAGATTAATGAATTCATGGTCCGTTTTTGTCTGGCTGAAGACGTTAAACTTAGCGCTCCTGGGAGGCAACCCAACATTTCGTTGATTTCTTTGTTAGTTAGTTCAATGTTTGTGGGTAACATTACTGCAAACCCTCACGAGACTACAACTCGTCCACTAGGGGTAACCTAGGGGTTTAAAGGCTTGTTGCATGCGCTAAATGCAATCGAGAGCACCTGCGAAAGTGGTATAGGTAGGATCTTCTTTTATTTTTCTTTTTATTTTTACTTCTGTTGATCTCTCTCTTGTGCTAACTTGCTTTTATGATGAAATTTTTTTGAGAAAGCTTCTTGATTCTCCATCAAGGTACTATCTTTCCATCACTCATCTTTTATTCTCGCTGTCCCATGTGCATTGCATGCTTATTTCTTTTACATTGAGGACAATGTAGATTTTAGGTTGGGGGTGGGAGATTAGGGTACCTAATCAGTATTTTCTTGGTCTTGAGCAAAATTTGTGAAATTTTTAAAATTTTTTCTGGAATTTCTATTGAATTCAAAGTGATTTTGAAGGATAGTTGTGATTTTAACATTATAAGATATGTGATGTTGGTAACTTATGACTCTTGGATTCGGCCATCTACTTGATTTCACAGTCAATTTTGAATTGATAATCCATGATTAGAAATTGTAAACATTGATTGAGCCATGATTTCACATATCACATCTCGCTTACACATTAAGTTTTCAGTTCGATAACTGAATGATTAACTTGGTAAAAAGAAGAATTAAAAGGCTAAGTCACATAATCGTCATCATAGGTTTGCTCCCTATAGATGAAGATTCGATTCCTCATAATTGACAAAAAAAAAAAAAGAGTTAGGCGACAAGTTTTCGCCATAGGTTTGCTCCCTATAGGTGAGAATTTGATTCCCGTCATTTGTGTTACTGCTCATGAATAAAAAAAAAAAAAAAAAATCAAAGGTTGATAAAATGAAAAGTTAATCTGTGAGATAAGTGTTGGTTTCAAGCTTGGCAACTTACCAAAGATATCATGAAATTGACAATTGGATCTCTTAATGATTGTACGTCGAGAATATACTATACACTCGTGGAACTCAATGTTTAGGAATGTTCAAATTAATGGATTAATATTTTAAATTTGATTATGAAATCTGTTGAGAGCTTGATTCCAAGAGAAAAATTCCACACACCAATCATGAATCTTAGAATTTTCACATCTCAAGCTATCTGTTCACAAGTCACTTGAGTTTACAGGAATTATCTTTTATTTCTGAAATTATTTTCGCATGTTTTGCTCGGGACTAGCAAAATGCTGGTTGGGGGTTGTGATCAGGGTCGAATATTGCATATCAGACCCCAGTAATTACTTGATTTTACATACATGATAATATTTAATGCCAGATTTTACTCGTGTTTTTGTTACAGGAGGAAATTAGGAGCGTGTATAGCAAAATGATGTTAAAAGCATAGATTTGACGCTCCAAAATTACCAGAGCACGAGATGTACTCCAGAAAACCAATGGTGAAGAATATACACGCCTGGGATCTGAGGAAAGCACGTTTAAGAGGCCCGAAATTGGTCCAGAATGCAAAATCACATGGTTCCCACCATCCGATCAGTTCCAAACTCCATACATGAGATGAGGGCAATAAATTAACCGTACATATCAAGTTTCAGCCCTCGGATCACTATGGAAGTGTCCCAACTAACAAATCAGCTCACAAACCGTTGATTTCAGGCCCACCTGATATCTGGAACTGTCTCAAATTGGATTTTGGCGGGTGAAATAATATGAGGAAAAAGATGGACGGTGCAGATTCCGCAAAAACATTACAGTGGATACCACTAAGTGCTGAGTGTACACAGGCCTTATGTGTAGCCGCGCCACACGTGACCGCACGAGACGGTCAAAGTCGGCTTGACCGACTTCCTCTCGAAGAAAAGAGAAAAAACGGAACTTCCGTTTACAGCGTTTCGCGAGCCGACCGCGGTTTTGAGTTGTGGGTCCCACCTAGTGTCCAAATGGACAATCCAAACCGTTCATTCACTTCCTGGGGCATCCATTACCACTGCCTAGATGGCAGAATCTTAGACTATAGCAGAAGATGGTGTTCCAACCGTTCAAACACCAAACGAACGGTCGGGCAGAAAATCAGGTGGACCTCATCAAAAAAGGGCGGAAATCTGCATTCCCAACCGTTTTTTCCTCCTCCATCCAATGGACGGAGTGGATTTTTGAAAACATCATCACAGTGGGTCCCACCATCTTCGCAGCGGAAAGAAACCGCGTCCGTTTGCGCGTCAGCGAGGAACGGCCGCTGGCCGTTTTTACGGACGTCAGTGGGCCCCACCCGTCACCTTTCCGGATGATCCGAGCCGTTCATCTTGTAGACGGCCATGAGAACTACAAAACCATGCTGAGATTCCACTCCCATGCGTACACACGTGTGCGGTACAGAGGCCAAAAGTGGACTGCCCCGGGACGTTAAAAACTGAGTTTGTTTGTGATTTCTTCTGTGGGCCGTGCTAATGGACCTTCAAAACCACCCATTCCTGACTGAAATTTCGTCCTGAATCTAATGGACGGGGTGGATTTTCCAGAAAACACCTCTGTGGGGCTCACCGATCACGACAGCAAAAGGTGCGAAAGGTTTCGCACAATTTGGAAATCCGGTTTTCCAGGCGATTTTGGGCCACCATCTTTGATCATATGGCAGATCTGAACCGTCCATCATGTAGAGGACCCAAGAAAGTCCTAAGGGACGGTGTTTGTTGGAATTTGAACGAGGAAAGTGTGGTATTTCGAGGCCCCGAACTTAGCTGCGAAAAAGCTTTCGCTGCGCGTGCGACAGCTTCCCAGATCCGATTTTCACCACTCCAGCCACTCCATCAGCTATAAAAAGAGTCTGGAAAACGTGAGAAGGCATTCAGATCCAGAGAATTCGAGATCCAGAGCCAGGAAGAGAAGAAAGAGAAGAAAGAGAAGAGAGAAAGAGAGAGAGATCGATTGGTTTGGTGTTTTGATTTTATGAATTTTATTGAATATTTTTTCATGGATTTTATGGGTCACTAATCTCTCAGCTAGGGCTGAGATGAAGCCCCTAATTTGATCAGCTCTTGTATTGGTTGATTTACTTTGAATATCAATTAATTTGTTTTTTTTCTCTAAGTGAGCTTTATGGGTTTAAATTCCATACTTCTCCATCTATGAACTTGATCAAAGTATATAGATGGATGTTGTTTGGATGCTTATTACAGGTGCTTGGGTCTGATCAAGAACAAGTTTCCTATAGAGGAAGGAACAGGGTGCTTTAATGAATGTACATTCCATATACCCGACCAAGGATATGGGATATGTTGTTCATGGCATTGCTTAAAGGAATTAGACAGTCTGTATGCCCGATTAAGGACACAGATTGTACTTTCTCTATTTAAGTGGTATCAATCTAGATCAAGGTGAATCAACAGACAAGACAAGGGTTAGGATAGTTAGGGGTGGATTCGAAAGTCCTAGTGCTCTTTCTCTGATTAATTTTCTTCCCTATTCTTAATAGTTATTTTCCATAAATTTTTGTTAGCAATTTGATCCTTTATTTGTTGAATTAGTTAAGGAGAATCGTAAATTTGAATTGTGACGACCAGTCCCTGTGGATTCGACCTCGATCTTACCGAGTTATTACTACATCACAACCCTATACTTGGGGATTGAACATCATGCGAGATAAATACAACCCTTACATCATGCTCATCATGAGGCAGAGCTGGGGACCTCTAAACTATATCTGATGTGATGGAAACTAGTTTTGGCCTCTTGATTATGTGACATCGAATCTGAGTCATTCTCCATATGAAGTATTGTGTGGTTACAGTTTAAGAGTTAGTGTAACCGGGAATAGTGGGTATACTTGTGATTGTGCCTTGGATGCTTTGAGTGAAAGTGTCCTGAGTTGTCAAGTTACGTGAGTGTTGAGTCAGATTATCTACAGAGCCTGATAGGAAGATCAATTCAAGCGTCTGCCTCAACCGGATGTGTGCAAGCTCACCACAGGTAAACCTAAAGCCTCACATCCCATAACCCAAAACACCAGGTGAATAAAACCCTTAAAAACAAGTTAGAAATCATAGGGTTTTAAGGTGAGAAAACCTTTTTCAAAATAGGAAAATCTCTAAGTTTTTCTCGCTTTGTCAATTTTATCAAAACACCCTCGATATGATCGACCTGCTCTATCGATGTCCTCGATACCTTAATGATATTATAGATGTGAGGACCAAAAGTATCCAGCAACTAAATATTCATCTAGATGGATTTATCGATGTATCGATACACCTATCGATATCATCGATATAAGAACTAAAAATGTCCAGCAACTAAATACTCATCTGGCCTGATTTATCGATATATCGATTCCCCTTTCGATATCATCGATATACAAATCTCGATTCCATCGAAAGTGGCTCGATAAGATCGACAGGCAGATTTTCGGCGCCCCTGTTTTTTAATGAAAATCTCAAAATCCTTTGATATATCGATGCTCTTCCGATATGATTTGAAATCAAATATCGATAACATCGGAAGTCCATCGATGATATCGATCGTGGACGTGCATATCTTACAGCAGATATTTCAAGTTGTTTTTAACTATGATCGGGGGCCCTTCGATATAATCGATATTCAAATATCGATGATATCGGCACCAGGTCAATTACATCGAACAAGGTCATAAACTGTCCAGCAAGCTTAAAGACAAATCCGCTGGATTTATCAATGCCTTAACTCTGATCTCGATATCATCAACATTCAAATTCCGATGATCTCGATGGTTCTCCGATCATTCATGAAATCCTGAAATATTTCAAAGTCAAGTCTCTCTCTCATTTTTCAAGTGTCGATGGATCGAACCTGTCATCGATGGAATCGGAGTTTGAAATCCAATGACATCGACAATAGTTTCGATTCATTGACCAATTGGCAAAAAGTTTCAAAAGCGTATGACATTGAGTCTGAGTCATTAAGCAGACCATCGATGCTATCGATGATATCGAACCTGCTCGATGATATCAAACTCTGTCATAAATGTAACCGTTTTATATCCGTTGGAACTTTTTGCCTATATATAGAGGACTTTTCTTTTGTTACTGTGAGAGAAAGTAGAGAGAGCTTTTGTATGTTTCAACTTCTATCTTATATCCAAAGCCCTTTCTCTCAAGGGAGTTCATCCTCCAATCCACCCTCATCATTGACATTCAATAGAGTGGATTGGGGAATGAACTTACGCATTCAAGGATCCTCCAGCTACTACCTTAATAGCAAATCATTAAATTGGGATGCCTTGAATGCATAAGATTGGAATCGCTCTATCTTCCTAATAGGAAAATATTTTGAGAGTATGATTCCATCTTGACCTTAACCTAACCCAAAGCCAAGTATTGGTATATTATCTTGTGTTGCGGATCAAGGGAACAGAAGACTCTTCATCAACAAGGTGGAGGAGATCTTCGGCATTGTGCTAAACGAGACTCATCAGCTTATTTGTAAGTATCCAAAGTCCAAGAGGACACTTGTAATCATTCTTGTCTAGGATTGGGTCTTAAGTGGTTCTCACCCTTTGAAGTCCTCAAGGAGGCCTCCAATGGGAGTGTATATGGTGGGTGCGTTGTGTGGACCCTTGCTCTGTGGAGAGTATAAAAATCTGGTTAGGAGTGAACCAGTAAAACTCTAGGTTTAAGGTGAACCGTGTAAAACCTTGGGTTTGAGGTGAACCAAGTGAAACCTCGGGTTTGAGGTGAACCACGTAGAAACCTCCAGAAGGGTCTTATGGAAGATCCTTGGCTAGTGTGCCTAAAAGTGGGTGCGTTGTGTTGACCCTTGCTCGTGAGAGCATAAACAGTCAACCTCAGTGTAGGTTGTAAAGGTTAAAGGTGAACCTGATTTAAAACCTTAGGTTTGAGGTGAACCGTCGTGAAACCTCCTTAGTGAAATCTGGTACACTCAAGGGTTGAGTGCGGTTACCGGGAGTGGAGTAGACTTATCGTCTAACCACTATAAAAATGACTGTGTTTGAGATTGTTATGATTGTGTGATTTGCTTTAATACTTCCATATCCAAACATTTGATCACACCACACACACATACACAGTCAAATCCATCATAAGCTAGCTTGCATACTGCTTACTTCTAAAATAGTTTATGATTGGATCCTCTACCGGGCTTGGAAGCCAGTAGAGTTACATTTGAGTAATCCTAATAATTGCATGATCACAGGATTAGTGAAGTAGGATTTTTAAATAAATCATAAAAACTTTAAAAAGTCCTATTCACCCCCCTCTAGGACATATTGGCATATTCCTTCTTCAACTAGTGCGGTCTTTATCGCCATTTCATTGAGATGCAGTCACTAGACTAGGATACTAAGTGAAATTATGGCATCTGCAACCTGACCCTGTGGAAGCTTAATAAATTGGTTGCCCATAGATGTATGAGTTATGATAAGTAACCATGCGACCTTAAATCATTTAATAATGGCAAGTAGAGTGACATTATGTGACCACTCAACCATATGATTATGTGGTGCTTAGGTGACTGCTAAACTATGTGAAATTGTGGTGCTGGTCGCCTGACTATGTGAAAGTTTAGTAAAGCGGTTGGCCCAGTAGTGTGGCCCATTGATGTAACCCACTTGATGAGTATGAGGCCCATTAGTGTGGTCCATTGATGTAGCCCACTTGATGAGTATGAGGCCCATTTGTGTGCGGCCCATTGATGTGGCCCACTTGATGTATATTAGGCCCATGTGCAGGGCCCACCTATTATGTATTCATGGCCCATTAGCGAGGCCCATTGTAATGTAATTATGGCCCATATGTCGTAGCCCATTGTGATGTATTTAGGGCTCATGGGTCATGACCCATGGTGATGTATATTAGGCCCGTATGAGTGTCCCATTGTGATATATTTCTGGGCCATATGATGAGGCCCATTGTGATGTATGTTAGGCCCATGTGAAAGACCAATTGTGATCTGTATTAAGCTCTTGAGTGAGGCCCCTAGTGTTGTATAGTTAGCCTTATGTGAGGCCATGGGTCCATTATATGTTAGGCTCTATATGGGTCATTCCTTGGAGGCAATGTTGGTTAAATGTCCACATTGTCGTGGTCGATTGTCAATGACGGTTATTGATACTGATTATGAGTATGTGAGTGCATAACATCATGATACATACCCATACGCATCATCTGCATGTTTGTTATGAGATATGATTGACCATTGCATATGCCATAGTTCCGGTGGTTTATGGGACTCCCTGATAGGCAGAGTTATCCCACATGAACGCACAGTATGTGCAGGATTGATTCATGTCTGGATTGTATGACTCATGCATCTTGCATTGTGATTACTGTATGCCCTAGCAAAATCAGAGTCGTAGCCTCCACAGGCATATCGTGGATGGCCAAATGGGACACCGAAAATTTTTGGTTCTAGCATACGGGTGCCATAGATGTCCCTGGGTGAAAATCCCTAAACCTTCGGGCCAGGAGACGCCTCAACGTCGAGACCGAGTGGATATATGAGCGCATGAGGGCCATATACCAGTAGGCCGCGTTTGAGAGGGGGTGTGACCTTACCTGCCTGAGTGAGGGGGCAATATCTAGGTTGAGTCTAACCAGCTTGAGGAATGGGTCCGCTATCGATAAGTCGGGCCCGATATTGGCAGGCGAATAGTGAGGTCTCTTCCACTTACCCAATTGTGCGCTCGGATAGGGGCGGCAAGATGACGTAGAGTGTAATAGACCCTGATGATGATCCCGAAGAGGAACCGTACTGATATGTGGACTTATTAGGAGGAGTTGCATATTCATTCATTCATTCACTATCCACTCGGGCTGATGGTGCACAACTATTTCTGACGTTTACCTTCGCAATGGCCAGGATTTCGGTTGGGGCGCGCAACTACCTGAGATCAGGAGTTTACCACATTGAGTCTGATTATCCAAATTTAGGTATGCGACTGGTTTTGATAAAAGTCCCTTGTAGTAGATCCCGTAGCCTACGATACTACATACTATCATCCCTACTTCACACTCCAGCATGGTCATTCCATTCACACTGCATATTCCATTACATCCACGACATATGGCATTTTGGGTTACTGTGTTTCTGTATTTAGATACAGCTAACAGTATTCGTGAACTCATCAGGAATTTTATATTACATCGCATCCTCGATATCTGATATTTGGCTCTTTATAACTCCTCATTTGAATAGCTAATCTGTATTGCGTACTCTGATATTGTATCACTCATGGACTTGTCAGTATTTCCGCTTACTATGATATTGTATGATTCATGAATTTACCAGTATTTTCGATATTGTATGATTATGGCATGACAATACGATGATAATGATGTGATTACGGATGCATGTAATACAGTTATGGTTGTGGTATAGGAGAAATGAAAATATGACTTGGTGATGTTGGTAGCATTGACTCGGAGTATTACTATGATGCATATGTATTGCATTGGCATTGGCATTGACATCATACCTTACGTACTATATACCTTTCACCATACATGATTTCTTTATGGCATATCCATCTTGCTTGCATGTATGACACACTGCACACACGTGTCTACTCACTAGGCTTTTTGCCTAAGCTTCCTATTTCCCTTTTTTTTAAGGGCAGGAGTAGCTTGGAAGACTTAGCTTTCTCGATGTATTGTATCTATTTTTCGATTTGGCAATGTTGACGTCGTGTACCCTTGGAAAGCATTGTACTTGTAACCATCAGGATTTATAATGGAGAGTGTTACTTGGTATTTTGATCATGGATCTTCATGCTCAGGTATTATTATATATATATACAAAAAAAAAGTCAAAAATCTTCCTTGTGGTGTGCCGAACTCGCGACTTAGTATATGGAAGTCGAGTGCCGAATTCGGAAAATCACGGAAGTTGTCCATCCCCGGGCTTGGGGCGTGACACCTGTAGTCAATGCACATTCTCCAACCAGTACTAACTCTAGTTGGCACGAGTTCATTATTGGCATTGGCTACAATGGTGATTCCGGACTTATTAGGAACCACATGAGTTGGACTCACCCATTGACTATTGGATATAGGGTATATGATACCCACATCTAATAGTTTAAGAACCTCAGCTTTAACCATTTCTTTCATGTTTGGATTTAGTCTATGTTGTGATTGTCGAGATGTCTTCGCATTATCCTCGAGATAAATGCAGTGAGTACAAATTGAAGGGTCAATTCCCTTGAAGTCCGCAATCGTTCATCCAAGGGCTCCCTTATTCTTAATGAGAGTAGATACGAGCATACTCTCCTGTTCTTGCTTAAGGTGGGATGAAATCACCACTGGATATGTATCATCTTGACCTAAATAAATATATTTCAAATCAGATGGCAAAGGTTTTAGGTCAAGCTTTGGTGCCTTAAGGTTAGACGGTAGAGGCACTTCAACAGTTTAGGGTAAATCTTTAAATTTTGGCCTCCACCGGTTAACTTCAAGTGCCGGCGCAGTATCAAGCATGACAATCAAGTCATCATCAAAATTATGGGAGTGGGTCAGGCACATCTCTAAAAGGTCAGAGGATAAGGTCAAAGGTGTCCTATCTTCTATGAAAGAGTCAATCATGTTAATGCCGTGGAAATCGTCATCATCCTTTAACCGTGTGCCTGTATTGAAAAAGATATTTAATTCCAATGTCATATTCCCGAAAGACATACTCATGACTCCATTCCTGTAATTAATTATTGCGTTTGAAGTGGTAAGGAATGTGCGACCAAAAATAACGGGAATCTGAGTGCTCATGTTGCTGATGGGTTCCGTATCCAGAACAATAAAATCTACAGGGTAGTAGAATCTGTCAACCTGGACCAACACATCCTCAATTATCCCTCTAGGTACACGAACCGAGCGATCAGCAAGTTGTAATGTGGTTAGGGTGGGTTTTAATTCACCCAAACCTAATTGTTTGTACACTGAGTAAGGAATCAGATTTACGCTCGCTCCTAAGTTAAGAAGTGCGTGCTCAATTTGGTTGTTCCCGATTACACAAGGTATGGTTGGGCTATTAGGATCTTTGAATTTCTATGGCACATCTTGATTTAGGATGGCACTGACTTTCTCTGTTAAGAAGATTTTCTTTTGAATATTTTGCCGACTTTTGGTCGTACACATGTCTTTCAGAAAATTGGCATATGAAGGAATTTGTTTTACATCATCAAGTAGAAGAATATTGACCTTCACTTGTTTGAACACCTCTAGAATGTCCTAAGAGTTAGAGAGAGGTTTTGGTGCAACCAATCATTGGTGAAATGGAACAATTGACTTCCCTTGAGGTTCCGGTTCTAATTCTTGTGGAGCAATACTAGGCCTATCATCTTTATCCTCTTCCGAGTTCTTAGGCTTTTTAGCCCTTACCGAAATAGTTTTGTCAATGATCTTCCCACTCCTAAGAGTGGTGATAGTTTAGCTTGTTTCATCTGATTTGAAGAGCTCGGGTCGCTAACTTCGTATTGTGGTTTTGGATTGGGAAGAGGTTGAGCTGGAAGGCTCCCTTTATTCCCAATCGCACTCTTAGTATCAAGCGCTTGTATGGCCTTTGTGAGGTCTTGAAAGGCTTGTACCATACCCTGATTGAAAAGCTCTTACTTTTGAAGATGTTTTAGAACTGGGTCCTCTTGAGCTTTCTCTTGATGTGGAATTTGATTGAAGAAACCTTGAGGGGTAGCAGTTTGTCCATTCCTCCAAGTAAAGTTTGGATGATTTCTCCAACTAGGATTGGATGTATTGGAGGCAAGTCCATTGAAAGGTCCTTAGAAATTGTTTACGGCATTGGATTGCTCATTCAACACCTCTTGAAAGGCAGGTATTGTTGGACAATTTTTAGATGTGTAAATGTTGCTAGCACAAATACCGTAAACATCTTCTCATATTATTTTAGCCGTCAATACCAAAGTTGAGGCAGTTTCAGATATCAGGTGGGCCCCAAATTGGAGATTAATGGGCTGATCTGTCTGTTGGACCACTTTCCGAGATCTTCAATGGCTAAAATTTAATATGTACGGTTAATTTACGGCTCCCATCACATGTATAAAGTTTCGAGTCAATCGGATGGCGGGAACCATGTGATCTTGTATTCTGAACCATTTTCGGGCCTTTTTAAATGTGAACGGCTTGATTTCCTCGGGTCCCTGGCATGTAAATTCTTCAATATTGGTCCTCTGGGGTCCGTTCCTTGCTCTGGTACTTCGGAACATCAAATCCACGCTTTTAATATCCTTTTTCAATTAATGCTCCTGATTACACCCTGCAATAAGAATATAATTAAAATACTCTGTTAAGCATTATTATATACATAAAATCTGACAATAATCGGGGTCTGAGATGCAATATCCGACCCTCATCACAACTCCCAACCAGCATTTTGCTAGTCCCGAGCAAAACATGAGAAAAATAATTTCAGAAATAAAGGACAAGTCTTGTAAACTTGAGTGACTTGTTAACAGATAGTTGAGATGTGAGAATTCTAAAATTCATTAATGGTGAGAAGAATTTTCTCCTGAAATCAAGCTCACAGTAAACTTCATAATCAAGCTCAAAATATTAATCCATTAATTAGAACAATTCTAAACATTGAGTTCCATGAGTGTATAGTGTAATCTCGGCTTACAAACATTAAAAGATTCAATTGTTAATTTCATGATATCATTAGTAATTAACAACAGAATTCATGACAACCAAAACTTGAAACCAAAACATGCCAACAGATTAACTTTTTAGTCTACCAGCCTGTGATATTCTTTATGAAAAGTAACGCCAATGAGGGGAATCAAATTCTCACCTATAGGGAGCAAACCTACGATGAAAACTTGTCGCCTAACCTTCTTTTTTTTTCTTTTTTCTTTTTTTTTTTCATTAAATGTCAACCATGAGGGGGATCAAATCTACACCTATAGGGAGCAAACCTATGGTGAAGATCGATCGCCCAACCCTTTCAATTCTTCTTTATAAACTGATGCTAAAATTTTGTTTTTCAAGCTAGTTCCTTTCATGTTTAGTGATTACCATGTTAATCATTCAATTATCAAACCGGAACCTTAATGTGTAAGCGAGATGTGATATGCAAAAACATGACTCAATCAATGTTTAAAGCTTCTAATCATGGGTTAACAATTCAAACTTAACTGTGAAGTCTAACAGACAACTGAATCCAAGAGTCATAAATTACTAATAGTCTGTATCTTGTAATGTTTAAAATCACAATTATCCTTCAAAATCACTTCAAATTCACAAGAAATTCCAGAAAAAGTTAAAATTTTCACAATTTTTTTGCTCATGACTAAGAAAATACTGATTAGGTAACCTAATCTCCCACCCCCAACCTAAAATCTACATTGTCCTCAATGTAAAAGAAATAAGCATGCAATGTACATGGGACAACAAAAATAAAAGAGGAGTGATGGAAAGATAGTACCTGGATGGAGAATCAAGAGGCTTTCTCAAAAATATCAACGTAAAAGCAAGTCAGCATAAGAGAGAAATCAACAAAAGCAAAATAATAACAATAAAATCACAAAAAGAAGATCCTACTTATACCACTTTTGTAGGTGATCTCGATTGCATTTAGCGTATGCAACAAGCCTTTAAACCCTTAGGTTGCCCCTAGTGTACGAGTTGTAGTCTCGTGAGGGTTTACAGTAATGTTACCCACAAACATTGAACTAATGAAATGGAATGAAAAGCTGGGTTGCCTCCCAAGAGCACTAAGTTTAATGTCTTCAGCCAGACCAAAGCAACTACCCTAGTCCTATGAAAGCAATAAACCTACCTATACCTCCATCAGACTAGGAGATCATTCCTGGTAAACAGGATCAGTTAGAGGCATGGACATGTCCTCTGAATCAAATTTCTCGACAAATGGCTTTAAGCGATGTCCATTTACTTTAAACTCTTTGCCATTGTCAGGGTCTCTTATCTCGACGACTCCATGAGGATATGCAGTAATAACAGTAAAAGGGCGGTCCAACGAGATCGAAGCTTACCTGGAAAGAGATGTAATCGAGAGTTATACAAAAGGACTTTCTGGCCTGGCGTGAATAATTTTCGTAGAATATGTTGGTCATGAAACGCCTTCATCCTGTCCTTGTAAATTCTCGAGTTCTCATACGCGTCGTTCCGGATTTCTTCGAGTTCATTCAACTGAAGTTTGTGTAGCGAGCCAGCGCTGTCCAGATTGAAATTCAAACTTTTGATCGCCCAGTAGGCTCTATGTTCCAACTCCACAGGCAAGTGGCAAGCTTTCCCATAGACAAGTCTAAAGGGGGACATTCCAATAGGGGTTTTAAAAGCAGTACGGTATGTCCATAAGGCATCGGTCAATCGAATTGACCAATTCTTACGGTCAGGGTTAACCATTTTCTCCAAAATGTGTTTAATCTCCCTATTGGAAATCTCAACTTGCCCACTTGTCTGTGGGTGGTATGGGGTGCTCACCTTATGAGAGATACCGTATTTCTTCATTAAACTCTCGAATGGCCTATTACAAAAGTGTGAGCCCCCATCACTAATGATGGCTCGAGGCACTCCGAATTGGGAAAGGATGTTTTCTTTTAGGAATTTAATGACCGTGCGATGGTCATTAGTTCGACACGGAATCGTTTTGATCCATTTAGTGACATAGTCTATGGCAAGAAAAATATATAAATTTCCAAAAGATTGGGGGAATGGCCCCATGAAATCGATGCCTCAGCAATCAAATGCCTCTATAATAAGAATGGGATTCAAGGGCATCATATTTCGACGGGACAATGCTCCTAATTTCTGACAAGGCTCACAAGCTTTACAAAACTCATGAGTGTCCCTGAACATAGTGGGCCAATAGAAGCTACACTACAGAATTTTGGCCGTGGTCTTTTTTGTAGAAAAGTGACCACCACAGGCCTGTGAGTGACAGAAGGAGATGACACTCTGATGCTCATCATCTGGCACACATCTCCTCAAGATTTGGTCTAGGTAATATTTAAACAAGTATGGATCATCCCAGAAGAAGTTGCGCACCTCGGTGAAAAATTTCTTCTTATCTTGCGCAGTCCAATGTGTCGGTATGGAACCTGTGGCAAGATAATTAGCGATATCAGCAAACCAAGGTGAATGGGAGACTCTGAAAAACTATTCGTCAAGGAACATGTCGTTAATCTGCGTCGTCTCAAAGGAATCAGAGCGATTAAGGCGAGAAAGATGGCCAGCCACTACGTTCTCTACTCCCTTTTTATCTTTTATCTCTAGGTCAAATTCCTGGAGTAGGAGGATCCATCTTATTAGGCGGGGCTTAGCATCATTCTTAAACAAGAGATACTTAAGTACTGCGTGATCAGTGTAAATAATGATCTTGGATCCGATCAAGTAGGACCTAAATTTGTCCAAGGCAAACACTACGGCTAAGAGTTCATTTTCCATAGTCGAGTAGTTCACTTGGGCAGGATTTAGAGTCTTACTTGCGTAATGAATAACGTAGGGTTTCTTATATTTTCTCTGGCCTAGAACTGCCCCAAGAGCATAATCAGACTCGTCGCACATAAGTTCAAAAGGAATGCTCCAGTCAGGTGGTTGTATGATAGGTGCACTAGTCAATATGCCCTTAAGCTTAGTGAAAGCTTCCTGACATGGTTCAGTCCACTCGTATGGTGCATCCTTTTGAAGTAGATTACATAGAGGACGAGAGATGAAACTAAAGTCCTTTATGAATCTTCTGTAAAACCCGGCGTGTCCTAAGAAGGATCGCACGTCCCTTATGTTCTTGGGTGGAGGTAGGTTAGAGATAAGATCGATCTTTGCCTTATCCACCTCGATTCCTTTGGATGAAATAATGTGTCCAAGGATAATTCCCTTCTGAACCATGAAATGACACTTCTCCCAATTATGTACCAAGTTCTTTTCTTTACATCTTTTCAGCACACATTTAAGACTTTTCAAGCACTCGCTGAAAGATGGACCGAAGACAGAGAAATCGTCCATGAAGACTTCTAAATATTGCCCCACCATGTCAAAAAATATGCTCATCATACATCGCTGGAAGGTGGCAGGAGCATTACATAATCCAAACGGCATCCTTCGGTAAGCAAAGGTGCCGTAGGGACATGTAAACGTAGTCTTTTCTTGATCTTCAGGGGCGATCTCTATCTGGTTATAGCCTGAATACCCGTCAAGGAAACAGTAATAGGAATGACTAGCTAACCTTTCCAAGATCTGATCAATGAAGGGTAAAGGAAAGTGGTCTTTCCTTGTGACGGTATTTAATTTCCTGTAGTCAATGCACATCCTCCAACCAGTAGTGACTCTAGTCGGCACGAGTTCATTATTGGCATTGGCTACGATGGTGATCCCGGACTTCTTAGGAACCACCTGAGTTGGACTCGCCCATTGACTATCATATATAGGGTATATGATACCCACATCCAATAGTTTAAGAACCTCGGCCTTAACCACTTCCTTCATGTTTGGATTTTGTCTACGTTATGGTTGCCGAGCGGTCTTCGCATTATCCTCAAGATATATGCGGTGAGTACAAATCGATGGGTCAATTCCCTTGAGGTCCGCGATTGTTCATCCAAGGGCTCCCTTATGCTCCAGGAGAGTAAATATGAGCATACTCTCTTGTTCTTTCTCAAGGTGGGCAGAAATCACCACCGGGTATGTCTCATCTTGACCTAAGTATGAATATTTTAAATCAGAGGGCAAAGATTTTAGATCAAGCTTCGGTGGCTTGAGGTTAGACGGTAGAGGCACTTCATCAGTTTGGGGTAACTCTTTAAATTGTGGCCTCCACCGGTTAACTTCAAGTACCGGTACCGCATCAAGCATGGCACACGTCTCCCTAATTATGTCATCATCAAACTCATGGGAGTGGGTCAGGCACATCTCTAGAGGATCAGAGGATAAGGTAAGGGGTGTCCTATCTTCCACGAAAGTGTCAATCATGTTAATATCATGGATATCGTCATCTTCCTCTACCCGTCTGCCAGTGTTGAAAAAGATATTCATTTCTAATGTCATATTCCCAAAAGACATACTCATGACACCATTCCTGCAATTGATAATTGCGTTTGAAGTGGCAAGGAATGGGCGACCAAGAATGACGGGAATCTGAGTGTTTGTATTGTTGATGGGTTCGGTATCCAGGATGATGAAATCTACTGGGTAGTAAAATCGATCAACCTGAACCAACACATCCTCAATTATCCCTCTTGGTACACGAACAGAGCGATCAGCAAGTTGTAGTGTGGTTAAGGTGGGTTTTAATTCACCTAAACCCAACTGTTTGTATACCGAGTAGGGAATAAGATTAACGCTCACTCCTAAGTCAAGAAGTGCATGATCAATTCGATAGTCCCCGATTACACATGATATGGTTGGGCTACCGGGATCTTTGAATTTTTGCGGCACATCTTGCTTTAGGATGGCACTCACTTTCTCAGTCAGGAAGATTTTCTTTTGAATATTTTGTCATCTTTTGGTCGTACATAAATCTTTCAGGAATTTGGCATATGAAGGTATTTGTTTCACGGCATCAAGTAGTGGAATGTTGACCTTCACTTATTTCAACACCTCTAGAATATCCTGAGAGTTAGAGAGAGGTTTTGGTGCAACCAACCGTTAGGGAAATGGAGCAACCGGCTTTCCTTGAAGTTCCGGTTCTAACTCTGGTGGGGCATGGCTAGATCCATCTTCTTTATCCACTTCCGGGTCCTTAGACTTTTCAGCCCTAACCAGAATGGTTTTGTCAATGATCTTTCCACTCCTAAGAGTAGTGATGGATTTAGCTTGCTCCATCTGATTTGCAGAGCTTGGGTCGCTAACTTCATATTGCGGTTTAGGATTGGGAAGAGGTTGAGCTAGGAAGCTCCCCTTGTTCCCAATCGCATTTTCAGCCTTAAGTCCTTGTATTGCTTTTGTAAGGTCTTGAAAGGCCTGTAGCATACCCTAATTGAAAAGCTCTTGCTTTTGAAAATGTTTCAGAACTGAATCCTCTTGAGGTTTCTCTTGAGTTGGATTTTGATTTAGGAAACCTTGAGGTGTAGTGGTTTGTTCATTCCTCCAACTGAAGTTTGAATGGTTTCTCCAGCCAGGATTGTATGTGTTAGAGGTGGGCCCACTGAAAGGTCTTTGGTAATTGCTTACAGAATTGGATTACTCATTCAATACCTCTTGAAAGGCAGATATAGTTGGGCAATTCTCAGTAGTGTGAATGTTGCAACCACAAATACTACAAACAATTTCCTTGGCCTTATCCTTCTTTAATTCCATGGCCTCGAGTTTTCGACTGAGATTGGCTACCTTGGCGTTAATATCATCATCCTCTTTTAGGAGGTACATTCCACCTTTTTCTTTGAAATGAGTCGGCCTAGGCGTAGTACTCGGTCTAGGGGAGATGTCCCATGTTTGTGTGTTCTCAGCAAGTTTATCAAAGTAGTCCCACACCTCATCGACACCTTTATTCATAAACTCCTCATTACGCATTGTCTCAACTAATTGGCGCATGGGAGATATCAGTCCATCATAGAAAAAATTCGTGATGCGCCACGTTTCAAAACCATGTTGTGGGCATGAACTAACAAGATCTTTGAACTGCTCCCAACATTGGAAGAATGTTTCATCTTCCCTTTGGGCGAAGTTCATGATCGACTTCCTAAGTGTGTTCGTCTTATGATATGGAAAAAACTTTTTAATGAACTCCCTTGTCATGTCATTCCATCTGCCAATAGATTGAGGGCGTAGTGAATGTAACCACGTCTTGGCTTTCTCTTTCAAAGAAAAGGGAAAGAGTTTTAACCTGACCGTGTCATCAGACATGTTAGGAAAGTATAGGGTAGTCATGATCTCATCAAACTCTTTCAGATGTAGATATGGATTCTCTAACTCAAGCCCATGAAATTTAGGAAGGAGTTGGATCACCCCTGGCTTGATATCCATATGTCCTACATTCTCCTGAAAAACCATGCATGAGGGCGTACTCACCCCCGCCGGTTGTAAGTAATCTCGTAAGGTACGAAGCGGAGGTGCTTGATGCACCTCATTCTCATCCTGGACATCTTCTACCCTAAGTTGGGGTAGACGAGGTTGATTTCCAGCCATATCCTCAATTAACTCAGGAGATTTCGAGCGATGTCTAGTCCTACGATGGACAGTTAACCCCTCAACTAATCCTCCTTCAGTCAAGAGACGTCAAGTGTTGTCACGAGCCCACTTGGGTATGAAACACTCACAGCCCTCAACCAAATTCTAAACCTACTCCTAAGAAGGGAAATAAAAATCTAAAAAGAAAGAGAGGGTTAGAAGGAAGTTACCAAATTGGAGTCCCTAAATTAAAACCTGCAAAACAAAATAAGTTAGTTTCTAAAAATAGGAAAGTTTCCTAAAAAGGAAAATAGCTAACCTAGTTTCTAAAAACAAAAGAAGAAAGTTCTAAACCTAAAGTTAGAAAGTTCTAAATTAGAAATCCTAATCCTAAAATAGAAAGTAATGTTAGTTTCTAAAAAAAGAAAAAATTTCTAAAATAAATGAAAGCCTAGAAATAGAAAAGTTCTAAAAATAGAAAAAGTAGAGAAATTCTAACCTCAAATTTGAAAATCCTAAGAAATAGCAGTAAACTAGTTTCTAATTTAGAAAAAGAGAAATTCCTAAGAGAGTATAAAATTTCTAAAACAATTTAGGAAAGTTTTAAACTAGAAAGTAAGTTAGTAACAGAAATTTGAAAAATAGAAAGTAGAAATTAGAAAGAGCTTACCGAATTAAAAATTTCTCAAAGGCCTACAAAACAAGAAAGTTAGTTTCTAAACAGAAAGTCTTTAAATAGAGAATTTCTAAAAATAAAATAGGAAACAAAATTAAATTCTAAAAGAGTTAGAATTAGAAACTTGCTAAAAAGGAATCCTAATCTAGAAATAGCAAGGAAAAGAGAAATTACCAATTTAAAAACCTATCTCAGAATCCTACAAAATAAGAAAGTTGGGTTAGTTTCTAAAAAAAAAAAAAAAGAAAACTATCTAAAAATAGAAAGTTACTTGAAAGAAAATTTCTAAAAATTAAAGGAAAACCTGGAATTAGAAAATTCTAAAAATGAACCCTAAAAATCAGAAAAGTCCTAATCTTAAACTAATCCTAAAACGAGTTAACTTCAGGAAACGTAGTCGTCAATCCCCGGCAACGGCGCCAAAAACTTGTTCACTCCCCAAGTATAGGGTTATGATGTAGTAATAAACTCGGTAAGACCGAGGTCGAATCCACAGGGATTGAAACCTGTACGTGATCTGAAACTAACTAGAACTAGAACTAGAATGAGATGAAATCTAAATCAAGTATAAATTGAGGAATAATAATGAAATAATTATTTAAACTGGTGAAATTTAAAGGTAGGAAACTAGGGATTCAGAGGATCCACTTGTAGAGATCAGGGAGATCTATGGTCGATTCATGAACTCAACAGGACTTCGAGTCCCATCTTCATCCAGTTGGAAGATATAACCTAAAAATCAATGTGAACTTCCTTTTGATCTAGTTTTCAAATAGATGAAAAGTATAAGAATTAGATATGATTCCATCACAAATCCATGCCCATGAGACAAGGTAAACAACAGAACTTAACTAATCCATAACCAATCAGAAGATGTATGAATGTTAGGAAGGATTCCATCATCCAACCATGTCCAAGGGGCAATGGTGAACAATAGGGTTTCCTCATTTCACAATCAAAATATGAGGAAAAAGGAAATACTCAAAGCCATCGCAGATCTATTGTAATTTAAGTCACAACAAATCATTAAAAACTATGAATATTTCAATTAATCAAACTAGAATCAAACATCAGTTCATAACCATAAATCAACGTCGTAGAATCGGTCCCATCATGCCACAGGCTTCACCTCTTAGCCCTAGCTAAGAGGTTTAGCCACACATGGATGGGCTAGATCTCATTAGAAATTTGAGAAGAAAAGCATAACCAAAGGAAAAACAACAAAAACTCTTTCTTCTCTCCCGTCTTTCTCTCTCTCACGTGAGATTCTTCGTCCAAGGCCTTCGATCCCTCCTCCCCATGTCCAAAACCCTCTATTATAACTGCTGGAGGCGGTGGAGAGCTGTCGCAGAAGCTGTCGCAGCAACAACGAAAGCTTTTTCACAGCCAAGTTCGGAGCTTCAAAACTCGGCACTTTTCTCGCTTATTTTCCAAAGAAACAGCGTCCTTTAGGACGTTTTTGAGCCATCTACATGATGGACGGTTTGGATCTTCCATATGATGAAAGATGATGGGCCACAACCCCCTAGAAATGTCGGTTTTCACGGATCTGCGAAAGCTTTCGCACTTCTTCGCTGCGTAGCTCGGTGGGCCCCACAGAGGTGTTTTAAGGGAAATCCACCCCATCCATTGGCTTTAGAACGAAATTTCAGTCAAGAATGGGTGGTTTTGAATGTCCATTGACGTGGCCCAGAGAAGAAATCACAAAAAGATCAGTTTTGAACATTGCAAGGCAGTCCGTTTGTGGCCTCTGTACCGCACACGTGTGCATGCATGGGTGTAAAGTATCAGCATGGTTTTGAAGCTTTCGAAGCCGTCTACAAGATGGACGGCTTGCATCAGCCGTACAGGGCAAGTGTGGGGCCCACAATCGTCCGAAAAATGGCCAGCGGTCGTTCGTTGCGTAGCTGAAAACGGTAAGTGCCGTTTCTGTTTTGGAAACTGGTCAGGCGCGGGCGGGCGCTGTTTGAATTTCGAAGGTGGAGTGGTGCTCGGCTTACATACAATGTACATGATGTACATGCACCATATGCAGGGCCCATTATGATGTTTCTACAAAATCTGCACCAGTCATTCATCTTCTCATATTATTTTAGCCGTCAATACCAAAGTTGAGGCAGTTTCAGATATCAGGTGGGCCCCAAATTGGAGATTAATGGGCTGATATGTCCGTTGGACCACTTTTCGAGATCTTCAATAGCTAAAATTTATATGTACGGTTAATTTACGGCCCCCATCACATGTATGAAGTTTCGAGTCAATCGGATGGCGGGAATCATGTGATCTTGTATTCTGAACCATTTTCAGGCCTTTTTAAACGTGAACGGCTTGATTTCCTTGGGTCCCTGGCATGTAAATTCTTCAATATTGGTCCTTTGGGGTCCGTTCCTTGCTCTGGTACTTCGGAGCATCAAATCCACGCTTTTAATATCCTTTTTCAATTAATGCTCCTGATTACACCCTGCAATAAGAATATAATTAAAATACTCTGTTAAGCATTATTATATACATAAATCTGACAATAATCGGGGTCTGAGATGCAATATCTGACCCTCATCAGTATCCTATGTAAATACACAAGATTACCATATTCCCTTAAGATACGCAAGCTCAAGAGCCACCTAAGCACCCTATAAATACATCTACTGTTAATGAGAGAAGATAGGTACAAAAACCCTAACTTGAGTCCCGTTTCCACTTTAATTCAACTCACCTAACTTAGGCATCAGACAGTCCCCGACCACAACCAACATCCCCATTGTCCTTCATATACTCCTAGTGCAGGTACTGGCACGATTAGAAGGCGTGGCCGCTAGCCATCCAGATTTGAGCAATAACATTTTGGCACTGTCTATGGGAACTTCTGCATAGCTATTAGAGTTCACCAACCTCAACGCAGCACACCATTCTTACCTTTCCCTACCCCATGGCAAAGAAAAAGAGAAGGACATTGGATGTAACTGAGCCCATGTAGGGGGAGTAGCCAGAAAATCTTCAGGCTTTATATTCAACTCCCTGGTATCAGACTCCTTCACTAGTACTTGCGCAAAGGTCTCAAAACCGAGGATGCCGACTCATCTCCCTCGAAAACCAGATAGGAACTCTGACCGGTAACTTCGATCGTATCATGAGGTTGATGGAGAGACAACATGCAGTCCTCGCCGATCATCATGCAAAGTTAGCCGCAACAACTGAACAATCCTGCCAGGTACCTGCGCATCCTGAATCTCACATTACGAAGGGCCAACCAGGGGGAAGTGCATACGTCCCAATACAAATGCTGGGAACCACTGAGCTCACCGAGTAAGATTTGTGGCATACATTATATATATATATATATATATATATATATATATATATATATATATATATATATAAAAGGCGAGCTCGGGATAAGGCCCCGATGTCACGGTGGAAAATGAGGTCCCTTGCGAGGCAGAGATGAAAGAAATTACAGATCAACTCAAGGACATTTAATAAGCCTATCGAGCCAAAGCGCCAGCCTCCGTCGACACCTTATTCCAACAAATTAAACCGTCATCTTCGGATGATATTACGCAGGCCCAACCGCCATCCAGATTTTGGATGCCCAAATAACTCCATATTCAGGTTTGGGGGATCCTGTTGAGCATTTAGAATCCTTCCGGGCATGGATGAAGCTAAATGGTGCTTTTGGACCTATAATGTGCATGGCATTTTCCTTAACATTGTAGGGGCTGCTCGGAAGTGGTACAAGCACCTACAACCTAAATCTATCGGATCATTTGTGTAACTCAGTAGGGCATTTGCTACCTAATTTATTAGGGGAAAGGACATAAGGAAACCCACAACCCACCTCCTCACAATAACACAGAGGGAGGATGAACTTTTAAAAGACTATATTGTGCAGTTTAATGTCGAGGTTGTCCAAGTGGATTGTTACTCTGATCAACTCGCCCTCACAGCCATGATGACCAGTCTCAAACAAGGGAAATTCTTTTTCTCAATTGGAAAAATAATAATCCTCCGACAACTCTTATCGACCTCCATAACCAAGCTCAAAAATATTCGAAGGTTGAAGAGTTATTTAGCAAACACAAAGCCACTCGAGGCGAAAACAGCTCGACGAAAGATAGGAAACAAAAAGAAGAGAAGGAAGTGCCCGGTATGAACTCCAATAGGAGAAAAGACGACGAACAATGTAGTGGCCCACGATATACCCAGCCTCTAGAAAGCTAGTTCTGCAAATATATATACTCCCTTAAATACCACACCAGAACAAGTACTCATGGTGGTCAGAGACAAAAGAATCCTGAGGTGGCCAAATAAGATGAGAGCTGACCTCAAGAAGAGAGAAAAGAAGAAATATTGTCACTTTCACCAGAATCATGGTCAAAATACAGCTAAGAATTTCGATCTCAAAGAGGAAATTGAATCTCTCATTCGGAAGGGACATCTGCGTGAATTCATCAACAAGGGTAGAGAAGATCGACCAGCCAAACAGCAAGAGCGACGTGAAGAGTAGGCCAACAATTAAGCAATAAGCGAAATACGTACCATCGTCGGAAGACCCACCAGAAATGGAGAGTCAAATCGAGTGCGTCGAGCTCATGCTTGAAGTGTGATCAGTAGTGAAAGAGAACATCAAGTTTACCTTATTGGACAACCAGCAAGGAACCTAGGATGAATTCATACAACCTCACCTTCACCGAAGACAACGCACGAGAGCTTCAGCATCTGCATGATGATGCTCCAGTAGTTGTCATGACCGTCACTAATTACAAAGTGCATCGAATATTAGTCGACACCGAGAGCTCGGCCGACATCTTGTTTGCAGCTGCATTCGATAAAATAAGAGTAAAAAAATCAAGATTACGACCTGTGTGAACCCCTTTGCTCGGCTTTACATGGGAAAAGGTGATATCTGAAGGAAGTGTTCTCTTGCTCATAATAGTCGACATGGGTATTAACCAGGCCACCACAGTTGACTTTCTTGTAGTAAATTGTCCGTCAGTGTACAAAATGATCCTATTTAGGTCATCTTTAAACGCCATGCGAGCTATGATATCCACTTATCACCTCGCTATGAAGTTCCCAACTGAGCATGGAGCCGACCAGGTCAAAGGCGACCAGCATGAAGCCTGACAATGTTATTCGACCGCTCTCCCAACAAAGGCACAAAAACAATAAGCAATGCAAATTACCTCCCTAGACCTAAGAGAAGAAACTGTCGAAAGAGGGTCACTAGTGGAGGACTTCATTGCGATACAGCTTTTCAAAGCTGACTTGTCCCATACTATTCAGCTCAGATCATTACTCGAGCCACAACTTCAGGTGGAGATAGCCGATCTACTAAAACAACTTGATAAGGTATTTACCTAGTCCCACCAAGATACACCTAGTATAGACCCAAGAGGTCCATCGACTGAATGTAGACCCCGATCATAAGATTGTAAGGTAGAAAAGGTGAGCATTCAACTCCGAAAGATATGCGGCGATCAGTGAGGAGATCGACAAGCTCCTCGAGGCCAAATTTATCGAGGAAATGCATCACCCCGATTAGTTGGCTAATGTCGTGTTAGTAAAGAAACTAGAAAAAATGGTCGGTCTATGTAGATTATACTGACTTAAATAAGGCTTGCCCGAAGGATTGATCAATTGGTAGAGGGCACTACCAAGAAGACACTCCTTAGCTTTGTGGACGCGTATTCTGGATACAATCAAATCACGATGCATGAGCATGACAAGCAGAGAATGGCCTTCATTATCAATAGAAGATTGTACTACTACCGAGTAATGTCGTTCGAACTGAAGAACGTTGGAGTGACATACCAGTGCCTGGTGAACAAAATGTTTGCCAAACATATCGGGAACACGATGGAGGTAAACGTGGATGATATGCTTATCAAGAGTTCCAAGGCAAGCGACCACGTGACAGACCTGAAGGAAATGTTCGAAATCTTGAGAAAATAATGAATAAAGCTGAACCCTAGTAAATGTGGCTTTGGCATCAACTCGAGAAAGTTCCTAGGCTTCTTAGTCAATCAGAGAGGGATAGAGGCAAACCTTGACAAGATCCGAACTCTCTTGGAAATGAGCTCTCCCATCACGGCAAAAGAAATTTAATGCCTAACGGGCATAGTGGTTGTAACACTCCGGATTTTTCCAAACTTGGCAATGGACGTCCTTGGACGTAGAACTGCCCTAGGACCTTATTCTACCGTGATTAGGTCGTAATTTAATTAGGTATGAATAGCTTGAATCACCTTCTATACAAACTACAAAGGCCCGAGTACCACTTCAGGTAGAAACCATACAGGATTAAATCCTTTAGAAATTAGACGGAATTAACTAAGTGCTAAACTAGGTTAGCTGTGAAATTCACTTGAACCACTTTAAATATGATCTGCAAGACCCAAAACTTGTAGAATCATTGACGCTAGGTTACCCTAAAATCTAGGATCAAACTCTATTCCCGGTTGCTCTCGGGAGCACATTGAACTTCATATCGGACCAGGACTGCACGTCGAAAGTCCGATTACTATGAAATTATATAATTAAGACCGCCTTACTGGGCTTGACAACCATCTTGGAAATTAAGTCCAGATAGTATCTCGAAGCTATTCGCTTGAGCCTGGAGCGAAGTGTGTGAGAAACGTAGATATCTTTAGAAATAAAAATCTAAATTTAAGTAATCTGAGACTTGTCGCTTGCGGGCCAAATATAAGGATTCACACCGTCAGAATCTGACCCAAATACACCCTCGGATCAGGAGAAATTTTCCATACATGACAGTGTACTTGTGGCCCTGATCGAATACCGGTGACCGTTAAACTGAAACTGGTCCGCAACGGTCGATCTATAAATTCGATCGGACCGAAAACTTAAATCGACCTAGATCCAATGCCAGGGAGCTTAAGTCCGACCGCACGTAGAAAGGGGGCCTCCAGAAGTGCTCCGTTGAGCCGAAACTGATGAGTTTTGGCTATAACCTAACTATACCTTGACCCTGGGGCCATTTCCATCAATTCTGGGCCTATATAAGGGCCTTAAGCCCTCACTCTCTCATCCCATACGAATTTGGGAAACCCTAGGAGAGAGAAGAGAGGAAAGAGAGAGAAAGTGTGAGAGAGAGTTGGTGTTTGATCCAGGGCTTCTTCCCTGTTAGTCCACGTGCTCAACTATCGTATCTGTATCATTTTTCCGGTGATACTGATCCCGTTCTTAGGTAAGAAAACCTAAACCTAACCACTTCTAGAGTTCCAAATGGCGTAATTGATAAAATAGTTAACCTAATTCATGATTTAGGTTGTCGTTCTGCCGTAGACAACGACTCGGTATACAAACTGAGTTCGATATGGGTTTATCGGCGTAAGGTGCGGACTATAAACGTATAGGTTATGGTTTTCAAGGCTTTCAATGTCGGTTAATGATATATTACTGACGTGGATGCTATTTCACATGCATAAAGTGATGTCCGTTTCATTTTTCAATTATACATTAACTATGTTGAATATACTGTATTCTTCGTATTTGTAGAAAATACCGTATACGTATGAAATTCAGATTTGTGCTTGGCTTGATTAATTGTTGTCTATGTATGCTTGATGCATCTGTATTAACTTCTGGGTGAACGGATTAGCCTAAAACATGTTATATTAACATACATCGTGTATGTTACAATGCGTAGCCTAAGTGTTTGTGCAAAAGACTAAATGGGTATAAACCTTGCGTTAGTTTACGCCATGACTAACTATCGTGGCTATGCGATTATTGTGTAAGAGGCAATCCTTTGACGAAAGGACTTGCCCTAATACGTATGCTAACCAATACATACCATGTATGATATAATGCGTATGCTACATGTTTGTAAACATGTCTGTATGAATAAATACTTGTAAACTGTTCTTTAAATGGGTGTTGAGATAGGATTCTCAGCCACTCTAATGAGGTGTACGATTTCCTCCACATGCCTTGTTTCATATTCATTACTTTTACCTAGAAGTGCATAAGTGTGGACTCATGTTTATGTTGTACTTCATAACATACTCAACTGATTGTATGATTTGAATCATTGCTCCATTTCTGCTTTGAGTACCTCATATGCTAGATTGTTGTAATTGAATGTATTTGGGGCTATTATATAGTCCAGGCAATCGGTAATAGACCTCGAATTAGTGGCTGATTTTGTCCCATCACATGAGACGCGCCTAATGAATCTGAGTCGTAGATTGATTGACGACAGTGGTTAGGCCACACGGAGTGCTTATGCGCTTCATGTTGATCAGTTCGATATGCGCTCGTGCTAGTCGAGCCCGTCAAACAACCCGATTGGCCCAATGTATGTTAACCATGTTTGGACACTATTGCTTGAACTTAGGGTACCAAACTCACCAGTGAAATCCCTGTTAACCTTGGTACCTCGATCCACTAAGACTCATGAGCCGGACATGGTGGTATGGGACACCGTGGTCGAGCTGTCGGCCTACGCTAGGGCGACGAGCCTCCCCGTAGTGATCAATGAGCAAACCGCCTCGTGAGCCAAATACGGTGGTATGGGACACCGTATTCAAGCTGTCGGCCTACACTGATAAGGTGACGAGCCCTTTGTAGTGACCTCGAACATACTCTGAGCCTGCGTTGAGGTGACGAGCCTTTCAGTGGCAATTAGAGTATAAACTAGGCCTACACTGTATCGTGGTGACGAGCCCTTTGCAGTGACCTAGAACCGCAACATCGTATGAGATTTACTAGGACTGAACCCTAGAATGGATCATTGTTTGGGAAATGATATAAGGGAGTTACCTTAGTTTCCCAATCCTGCTGTATGAAAAGGACTAATAAGAACTGGGTAATCATGCTCATGCACTGCATTGCATGTGCCGTTTGGCGTTGGGCAGAGCATTGAGGAAGTAACTGACATGCGCGACCGTTAGACGAAGATCGCAGAGGGAGTGCAAGCAAGGGCATGCATCATTATTTCATACCATCCTTGCATTAATCAGAGTATTTAGGGATATTTGATTGTATTGCTTTATCATTACTGCTTGACTGAATTGATAACATGTTAACCTTTGTTTTATAGCTCCACTGAGTTGATCACTCACTCCCACGTTCTGGGACAGTGTTTTAAACACCAACCAGACCCTGTTGTAGTTTCAGATGATGACGCAGCCTACAAGGCGGATCCTGACTTTTATGATGATGAGGAGGAATTCTTTTTCATGCAGTTATCACGCGGGTCTATGTAGACCTCGTGCTGATTCGACGGGATTACAGGGCTATATGATTTAGTTGAACACTTTATATTTTTGGTATTTGGCACAAATTAGAAACAACACATGTATATGTTCAGCCTGGTGACATACTCATACTCTGAAAATTGTGAAATACTTATGTACTGTATATATCTATCACAGTCTTCCACTTACCTAATTACGTTAACTCTGGAGTATGATATGCCGTTTAGCTTAATACCATTCATGTTTCAATGCATTCATCATAATCATCATTATCTATGTTGCATAAGTGATGCGTTGGAACTCGGGAGCTGAGCTTTGTTCGACCCCCGATTTTCAGGGCGTTATAAGATCGTATCAGAGCATGATTTGGATTAAACCGGACCTAGGTTATGGTAACATGACGCACACTGACGCACTCTGATTTAAGAAGGGGGTGATTGAATCTAGAAACCACATTAGTATCCCAAGTTTCGCCGACAGGCAAGATTAACTACAGTAGTATAGCCCGTACGTTGTCGAGACCATGTAAAATGATCTCACATCCCCACTTCTATTCACTTAAGCTTCCGTCTTCTTCTACATCTTGCGCCCATCCACCACCATAACCTTCACAACCTCCAAATGTTGGGACATTTAGGGCCCGTTCGGCCAACTGCATTAGGTGAGTTTAAGGTGGATGGAATTGTAAAAGTAATAATAATGCCTATGTAAGGTATTGTACCTAGATTCGGTGTACCCCATGATTTCCAATACCATGTTTGGAAGGTACGCAATTAAAAGTAAATCCCGAGATTTCCTTTCAAATTACACTTGGAAATTCATCATCATGGGATTTGGAAATCCCATCCCACACTTTCCAACACAAGGCTCATTTTCCAAAGCCTATAAAATTAATTTTAATCCCATCCCACCCTCCTTCCAAACATGTCATTCCCAATCCTGAGGTGGGATTAGCAATGCAATCCATCTAATACAACTTAAGACCACTGGCCAAATAGGCCCTTAGAGTTTTGGACCTAGAGTGGTGCTCCTAGATTTCAAACGACCTGACAGTATGGGAAATCCAATAAATTAATAACATGAACCCTAGGACCTCCTCAACTGGTATGAGCATATGTGAAGTGCTCGAACGCAGTTAAATTCAAGTTCGGGCAACTCAATTCCAATCAGACAACTTTGACCCTAAGCGATAAAGTAAGTTCTTGTATTAGAAATGGTATGAAATCATCGATGTTGTAGGGATACAACTATTGGATTACTGCTACTCATAAGTTAAGATTAGGCTACTGGTTATACTAAGGGGCGTAAAAGACTAATTATGCAAAGATTTGAAAGATAGATTTAATAGTTGACTTGATTAGGTTGGAGTGAGACCTCATTCCTTCGCTGAATCCCCTTAATACTTATGGGCTTCTTTAATAACTCTTAGGAAGGTTGTTTTGATTAGAAACTATTCACGCATAGGGAAAACTTATATATATCCCTTGGATTGAACGTTAGATCAAATCAACACACCCCTTAGAATTACCTTCTCAAGAACTTATTACAATCAGGAACACAGAGTAGAGGAACTATATATAAGCGAAATGTTCGCAGTTTGAATCGAATTCTCAATCCTGGTAGCTACCAATGAACTCTATGCTCTGATCAAGTAGAAGATCGGGATCAACTAGGATTAAGAACTGATACGACAAATTTTCTGTCCTCGTGAGGCAGAAGGTCTATGTATCCGGCTCAGACCCACTACACAACTTTCCTCCCATGTCGGCTCGACCACTTGCAACTAAAAGGTTATTATTTCGTCTTTGAGAAGTGTTAAGAACATGTAGCCAATAGAGATTTTCTCTTTAGGCCCAAGGAATTTCCCAAATGGGTAACAGACAGTTAGGAATTAGGTCCCAAATTACATGCCATGTTGGCATACATATTGTGCATATGAACTTTGAAAGATAGCCTGTCGGTTAAGCTAGACATGATTAAATAAGGTAAGTCAGGATCATGAGAAAAGTCTTCCTTGAGCCTTGAGAGTAGAAATAATTTTTAAGGGGGGTAGAACATTTTAAGCCTAATCTAGTTAAGCCGGTTTATACATCCTTTTGATTAAAGTGGCGTAGCAGAAGCGCGGTGGGCCCCCGCCCCACTGGCCCAGGATCGAAGGAAATTGATTCAGGTGGTGCATAGGGATAGGTCACTAAATAGGATCTGAATCTTCCTTAGAAAGTCAACATTGAAGTTACTGGAATAATAATTAGGGATCAAGTGCTAAACTAATTCGTACTAAAGAATAGGCCTAACAATGGGTACAAGCTGAATTATAATAGCCGAGGTTAGTGTATCCATAATGTGCTCATTGAATACGAACCCGATAGAAATCTTAGCCAATTTCGGGAACGAAATTATTTTTAAGGGGGGTAGATTGTAACACCCCGGATTTTTCCTAACTTGGCAATGGACGTCCTTGGACGTAGAACTGCCCTAGGACCTTATTCTGCCATGATTAGGGCGTAATTTAATTAGGTATGAATAGCTTGAATCACCTTTTATACAAACTACAAAAGCCCGAGTACCACTTCAGGCAGAAATCATACAAGACTAAATCCTTTAGAAATTAGACGGAATTAACTAAGTGCTAAACTAGGTTAGCTGCGAAATTCACTTGAACCACTTTAAATACGATCTGCAAGACCCAAAACTTGTAGAATCATTGATGCTAGGTTACCCTAAAATCTAGGATCAAACTCTACTCCCGGTTGCTCTCGGGAGCACATTGAAACTTCGTATCAGACCTGGACCACACGTCGAAAGTCCGATTACTACAAAATTATATAATTAAGACCGCCTTACTGGGCTTCATAACCATCTCGGAAATCAAGTCCAGATAGTATCTCGAAGCTATTCGCTTGAGCCCGGAGCGAAGTGTGTGAGAAACGTGGATATCTTTAGAAATAAAAATCTAAATTTAAGTAATCTGAGACTTGTCGTTTGCGGACCAAATATAAGGATTCAGACCATCAGAATCTGACCCAAATACACCCTCGGATCAGGAGAAATTTCTCATACATGGCAGTGTACTTGTGGCCCTGATCGAATACCGGTGACCGTTGAACTGAAACTGGTCAGCCACGGTCGATCTGTAAATCCGATCGGACCGAAAACTTAACTCGACCTAGATCCAATGCCAGGGAGCTTAAGTTCGACCGCACGTAGAAAGGGGGCCTCCAAAAGTACTCCGTTAAGCCGAAACTGATGGGTTTTAGCTATAACCTAACCATACCTTGACCTTGGGGCCATTTCCATCAGTTCTGGGCCTATATAAGGGCCTTAAGCCCTCACTCTCTCATCCCATACGAATTTGGGAAACCCTAGGAGAGAGAAGAGAGGAAAGAGAGAGAAAGTGTGAGAGAGTTGGTGTTTGATCTAGGGCTTCTTCCCTACCAGTCCACGTGCTCAACTATCGTATCTGTATCGTTTTTCCGGTGATACCGATCCCGTTCTTAGGTAAGAAAACCTAACCCTAACCTGTTTTAGAGTTCCAAATGGCATAAGTGATGAAATAGCTAACCTATTTCATGATTTAGGTTATCGTTCTACCGTAGATAACGACTCGGTATACAAACTGAGTTCGATACGGGTTTATCGGCGTAAGGTGCGGACTATAAACGTATAGGTTATGGTTTTCAAGGCTTTCAATATCAGTTAATGATATATTACTGACGTGGATGCTATTTCACATGCATAAAGTGATGTCCGTTTCGTTTTTCAATTATACGTTAACTATGTTGAATATACTGTATTCTTCGTATTTGTAGAAAATACCGTGTATGTATGAAATTCGGATTTGTGCTTGCCATGATTAATTGTTGTCTATGTATGCTAGATGCATATGTATCAATTTTTGGGTGAACGGATTAGCCTAGTACATGTTATATTAACATACGTCGTGTATGTTACAATGCGTAGCCTAAGTGTTTGTGCAAAAGACTAAATGGGTATAAACCTTGCGTTAGTGTACGCCATGACTAACTATCGTGGCTATGTGATTGTTGTGTAGGCGGCAATCCTTTGACGAAAGGACTTGCCCTAATACGTATGCTAACCAATACATACCATGTATGATATAATGCGTATGCTACGTGTTTGTAAACATGTCTATATGAATAAATACTTGTAAACTGTTCTTTAAATAGGTGTTGAGATAGGATTCTCAGCCACTCTAATGAGGTGTACGATTTCCTCCACATGCCTTGTTTCATATTCATTGCTTTTACCTATAAGTGCATAAGTGTGGACTCATGTTTATGTTGTACTTCATAACATGCTCAAATGATTGTATGATTTGAATCATTGCTCCATTTCTGCTTTGAGTACCTCATATGCTAGATTGTTGTAATTGAATGTGTTTGGGGCTATTATATAGTCCAGGCAATCGGTAATAGACCTCGAATTAGTGGCTGACTTTGTCCCGTCACATGAGACGCGCCTGATGAATCCGAGTCGTAGATCGATTGACGACAGTGGTTAGGCCACACGGAGTGCTTATGTGCTTCATGTCTATCAGCTCGATATGTGGTCATGCGGTCATGCTAGTCGAGCCCGTCAAACAACCCGATTGCTCCGATGTATGTTAACCATATTTGGACATTATTGCTTGAACCTAGGGTACCAAACTCACCAGTAAAATCCCTGTTAACTTTGGTACCTCGATCCGCTAAGACTCATGAGCCAAACATAGTGGTATGGGACATCGTGGTCGAGCTGTCGGCCTACGCTGGGGGGACGAGCCTCCCCGTAGTGACCAGTAAGCAACACCACCTCGTGAGCCGAATACGGTGGTATGGGACACCGTATTCGAGCTGTCGGCCTACACTGATAAGGTAACGAGCCCTTTGTCGTGACCTCGAACATACGCTGAGCCTGCATTGAGGCGACGAACCTTTCCGTAGCAAGTAGAGTATAAACTAGGCCTACACTGCATCGTGGTGACGTGCCCTTTGCAGTGAGCTAGAACCGCAACATCGTATGAGATTTACTAGGACTGACGACCCTAGAATGGATCATTCTTTGGAAAATGATATAAGGGAGGTACCTTAGTTTCTCAATCCTTCTGTATGACAAGGACTAATAAGAACTGGGTAATCATGCTCATGCACCGCATTGTATGTGCCGTTTGACGTTGGGCAGAACACTGAGGAAGTGACTGACATGCGCGACCATTAGATGAAGATCGCAGAGGGAGTGCAGGCAAGGGCACGCATCATTATTTCATACCATCCTTACATTAATCAGAGTATTTAGGGATGTTTGATTGTATTGCTTTATCATTACTGCTTGATTGAATTGATAACATGTTAACCTTTACTTTATAGCTCCACTGAGTTGATCACTCACTCCCACGTTCGGGGACGATGTTTTAAACACCAACCAGACCCTGTTGTAGTTTCAGATGATGGCCAGCCTACGAGGCGGAGCCTGACTTTTATGATGATGAGAAGGAGTTCTTCTTCATGCTGTTATCAGGCGGGTCTGTGTAGACCTCGTGCTGATTCGACGGGATTATAGGGCTATATGATTTAGTTGAACACTTTATATTTTTGGTATTTGGCACAAATTAGAAACAGCACATGTATATGTTTAGCCTGGTGACATGCTCATACTCTGGAAATTGTGAAATACTTATGTACTGTATATATCTATCACAGTCTTCCACTTGCCTAATTACGTTAAATCTAGAGTATGATATGTCGTTTAGCTTAATCTCACTCATGTTTCAATGCACTCATCATAATCATCATTATCTATGTTGCATAAGTGATGCGTTGGAACTCGGGAGCTGAGCTTTGCTTGACCCCCGATTTTCAGGGTGTTACAATGGTGGCTCTAAACAGATTCGTCTCTCTAGCCATGGACAAATGCTTACCATTTTTTTAAGCAGCTAAAAGGAAGGAAAAAAAGCCGACCTGGATAGAAGAATGTGAGCAAGTGTTCCAACAGCTCAAAACATACCTGGGGTCTTCACCACTGCTCTCCAAGCCAAAGCCCAAGGAGGAGTTGTTATTGTATCTAGTGGTATCATCTACGGCGGTCAGTTCAGCCCTTGTACGAGAAGAAAGCAGAAAACAATCAATTTATTACGTAAGCAAAGCCATGGCTGATGCGGAGACATAGTACCCAGAAATAGAAAAGCTAGTGCTAGCACTGATCATTCCATCCTAACGTCTCCGACCTTACTTCGAGGCTCATACTATCGTGGTACTAACCAATCATCTACTCCGTTAAGTACTACAGAGACCTAAGGTGTCGGGGCGATTGACTAAATGGGCAATTGAGCTAGGCGAATTCGACATCACATGCCGACCCAGGGCGGTGATTAAAGGACAGGCTGTCGTAGATTTTATCGCCAAATTCACCTACTCCACCCCTCAGCAACTAACCGAATCAAGCAGAATGTTACAACACAGGTGTGGACCCTCCATGTGGGTGGGTCGTTGAATTCCCGAGGAATTGGAGCGGGGCTGATCCTCGTTTTCCCGACCAAGCCAACATCGAACATGCTTTAAGATTTGGATTCTTGGCTTTCAACAATGAATCTGAATATGAAGCACTCATTGTTGGTTTAAGATTATCCAAACCAATGGGAGCTAGAGCATTGCAAATCTATAATGATTCCCAGCTGGTGGTAAACCAGATCACTAAGATCGTAGGGCATTTAATCCAGGCAGCATCCATGAAGGCACGAGGAGGTGCCTCGACAGATGTGCCATTCCAAGCAGCATCACGGGGTTCACCCAAGCATAACTGTAACGTCTTGAATGATAGGCGTCCATCAGTGAATCGCGTAGAAGCTTAACGGCACTCACCAATTAATGGGTCTCCGCTCATATTGTACAATTACACTGAGTTGAACTATTCAAAGGCAGAGCTCAATAGCGTGACTTACCTGCTGAGCCGACCTGCTTAATCCCAACCTAAGAAGTGAGATATTCAGAAGGAATCCTGCCTCGCACCAAGGAATGAGAGATCAGTCAAAATCCTAGTCGAATATCACATCTACCGAGGCAAGCTTGGCAACTTTCGGAAGTAGATCCTCATCCAAATAAGGACCCTTCAGGGTATATGGCGTATCATATCTAGATATGTGAGATTACGGTATCCCCCTAAGATACGCAAGCTCAAGAGCCACCTAAGTATCTTATAAATACATCTACTGTTAATGGGAGGTGGTACACACAAAAACCCTAACTCCAAGTCCCATTTCTACTTTAATTCAACTCACTTGACTTAGACATCATAGGGTCCCTTGCCACAACTAGTACTCCGTTGTCCTCCATATACTCTTGGTACAGATACTCGCTCGCACGCCCAAAAGGCGTGACCCGTGCCCATCCAAATTCGAGCAACAACATTGATGGGGTTTTTTCCCCTCTTCAACCGGTCCTGAGCCCCGCTCGACCGGTCGTGGGAGGCGCTCGACCGGTCGTAGGTTCGAGCCCTGGCACGACTCAAAGTCCAGCGAGTTCGTGCTGTTTTTCTTGGAGGTCTTCGACCAGTCGTAGGTGAGCTTCGACCGGTCGTAGGTGGTCTACGACTAGTCGTAGGTGAGCTACGACCAGTCGTAGGAGGCTAAGACCAGTCCTGGAATTTCCAGGACTAGTCGTAGGTTACGCAGTTTGTTCCGCGATTTTGCGCGAAACTGCGGATTTGAGTCCTTTCGCAACTGGGATGCGGAAAGGAGTTTTCCAAAACTATAAAAGGGGTTGCCTAGGGTTTTTCTAGGTATCACAAAATAGCAAGAGGGTTTTCTAAAGCTTTGCAAGGGATTTGCTAAAGGGTTTAGGGCTATCAAAGGTGAGAGAGAAGGAGAAAGAGAGAGAGGAAGCTTATAGAAGGGAGGTTCTGCTCGTGGAGGTTCTCTACTTTGCAATCTACATCTCAGCGCTTCTATGTCCTCGTAATCGGTTAGATCTCTCCGTTTTCTCTATTTCTCTTATTGTTTATCCACTCCTGCGTGAGTGAAGAAGATTGTAACGTTCTACTTCATAGTGGATTGTTGATCTGGACGAGGTCCCGTGGTTTTTACCTCTTTGAGGGTTTTCCACGTAAAAATCTCTTGTGTGGTGTGTGATTGATGCTTTGATTTATTTCATTGCTTTTATTATCCATAATTCTGGTTTGTTTCGGGAGGCTAGATCCTAAGGTTTGTGCAAGGCATCCCAACAAACATTGCCCATTTTCGGTTTTATATGAAGTCCTGCAAAGTCACGTGGATACAATCACATCCTGTGGACCCACCCATCTGAGCCTTTCAACTAATCCAATTTTAAGTGAATTTCCAAGTGCTTGCAGCCCAGCATACTATCCATCACACTCTACGACCATATGGATTTTATTTTATTTTTCCTTTTGTTTTCTCTTCTTATGAAAAATTTGGATACATAGGTAGATCAAACTGCAACCATCCAGCTTCATCAAGAGAATGACCAAATCATAATGACATATCATAATATTCAGTATTGAGGAATTGGCCCCCAAACTGTAGTTAAATTCCTTTCAAGCCCCAATTTAAAGTGATGTAATTGCGATTTGGGTTCCAATCTCTCAATTTGAATATCAAGGGAGGTGATGAAAACTTCCTCATTTCTGCTCTATTGAACTAAAACATAGCAATCCAATTACACAAGACATCCAAACACACCCATCATATTAACTCACATGGATTCTGATTCCAGTTTTCATGATTTTTTTTTTTTTTTTCAGGAATGTCCAGTCATGTAATGACATTCGAAATGGGGGTCGTGTTGGAGGATTCAAAATGGCAAGCCCCTGTATATTGCTTTGAAAAGGGAGAGGAGGAAAAGAACCCAAAACCAAAATCTGTAATTGCTAATGCCACTCTAGAGACTTTGATGCAGAAGAAGAGTGATTTAAGAGGCTTTATGGGTTTTTGAACACCACAAGGCTCTGCAATAATTATATTGCATGTACTTAAAATTACACTATTTCTTCTTTATAAACATTAAAGCTAAAATGATAATGTGATATAATCTCCTAAAGGTTATGTTTGGATGTTCCATTGAATTGAATTATAATAAGTCAATTCAATAAAGAATAACTAACATGTGCCCAGACCCATTCCATTCATGATGAGGGACGGGCTACCAAACCACAGCTTTACTATCATTTTGTCTGTAAAGAAGATATGCGAGTCAGGGTGCATGTGAATGTATGCAGGTTTCTCTAACTTAAACACAGGCAATCAAAAGCATTATTTTCACGAAAGTAAACAAAGATACTCAAAAGCATTATTTTCACGAAAGTAAACAAAGATACTTCCTTATATGAGGTTAAGACTACGTGAGATTTTAGACGAGGGTGACAGCCTGCACAATGAGCTATTGCTGTTCTTCGAGTAGCGCCCTCTTCCTTGTCTTCGAGAGAGCGCATACGATCTCGCATGAGAAATTGGCACATTTCATGGAGAGCTTGAAACAGGTGGGAGAAATAATGGCAGAAGTCCTTTCGGACAGAGTTGTTTGGATTGTGAGAATACTCTGAAAATAAATTCAATTTATATTGAAATCCGTTTTGATCCTGTTAGAGTAAAAAGTAAGAAGAAATTTTATTTTTTTTAAGCCATAAGAGACGGCTCTCATCCTTTAATCACACGTGATTTAAATAATACTCAACCAAATAGTTGAGCTATTTATAGATTTCATAGGCCTCATTCTACCATGCACCATCTATGGATGTATTTCATCCAGGCCGTACATCCGTTTTGCCAGCTTATTTTAGGACATGAGCCCAAAATTAAGTATATCCAACTCAAGTGGACCATTCAACTACCACTGTTTATTGTAGGATGGCCCACCTGAGAATTGGATCTGCTTCATTTTTGGGCTCATGCCCTAAAAAGATGCGGAAAAATGGATGGACGGTGTGGATATAAAATACATACATCAAGGTAACCCCACAGTAAGAGTTGCATATTGGGTGAGTCAGCCGCACCTTATCCGCTCCCAAAAGGATTGGACGCCTATTGTCTCCAATAGCTTGTCGCACAGGAAGCCACGTAGGGCCCACCGTAATGTTTGTAAGAAATCCATTACCTCTATCCATTTTCCCAGATCATGATAAGGATATGGGCGCAAAAATGAGGCATGTAAAAACTTAATTAAGCCGCATAACAGGAAAAAGTGGGTAGCTAGATGCCCACCGTTGAAACCTCCTTCGGGTCCACCGTGATGTTTGTATGCCATCCATACTGTTCATAAGGTCATTCTTACTGGGATGAACCAAAAGCACAAAAATTTTAGCCTGATTTAAAACTTTTATATCTTCATGAATGTTTTAATGGTGGACGTACGTTCAATCTTCATTGTTTCCTTTCGTGCAGCCTGCTTGAGTTTTGAATTTGCCTTGATTTTGGGCCTGCTTGAGTTTTGAATTTGCCTTGATTTAGGGCGCATCTCCTAATATGATCCGGCAAATCATATGGACAGGGTTGATTTACACTACCAGTAGCTAGGCGGCTACTGCCCTCGGACTTGGATTGGGTACTACATCACCCAGGCCTAGCTAGAGATGGACACTCGGGGCCGTGTGGGACTACAATGTAGGGAAGGACGTGATGAGGTCTATCACGAATCCATGGAGCTCTCTAGACTCCTCACACAGAATCCTCAAATCCACGAGGATTAAAAAAAAAAATAGAAATAATTTCTAATAAATTACCTGATTAATAAAACAAAAATACAATCATTTAAATAATGACCTCAAATCTATTTTATACTGAAACTCCAACTCAAACTCCCTAAAAATGTGACTCACTATAAATAATAAACTTATTATTTATAGAAGGTAACCATTATTACTAGATTTCATGGTTTTTGACAAAATTAGTAAGTGTCCAATTTAGACTAACCATGTTGTTCTCCTAACCTTTCTAAGCCATTTTCATGTTGGGCATATCTCCTGTTGATGCAAGAATATGGTGACTCCAACTGTGCCCTAATGGTTAGCTCCGAGCCTGGTGAATCTGCACAAGAGAAAGACCAAGGAAAGACAAAGGAGACCCCGATGCCTAAGTCAGGTTAGGAATCTGGGCCTAAGTAGTGTAGTTGGGGGATTAATGTGTCAAATGTTGCGTACCTATTCCAATGGATTCATCTCCTATTTATACATATGGATCAAAGGGTGTGTAGCCATTAATCTCAGCACGATCTCTTCCATCACACAGGCGCTGCACGTGTGCTAACGTCAGTCGTTACCCTTAGATCGTGCACGGAGTAATTCTCCAACATGCCTTATTGGGATTGTTTCCTAGCATGATCCTCAGGCAGATGTGTATCTGAGCCGAGCTTGGTCCACGACCCTCCAAGCCCATGAGCGAGTTAGCCCTTGTCGAACCTCGGATGACACGTATCAACACCGAGTACTGGTCATTCGGCTCTTGCCTACGAGTCGGATGGGTCGAGTGCATCCTGGTTTCCTCTGAGTTCTAGGCCGGTGTCAAAGCCCAAACACACGATCCAGGGCCGTAGTGCTTCAGATGAGAGTTCCAGACGTCATCCAAGGCTGTAGTTCTTCGGATGAGAGTTCCAGAAGTCGGTGAGGCCCAATTTGTCTCTCTTCCACAACCCTAGTTTTGAAATCATAGTCCAGAAGTGTGGTTAGCTCGGATGTGGCAATACAAGTCGGCCTTTATTGGGCTCGGCTCATATTTTCCCATAACAACTCCTACAACTCAAAGGATTAAAAGCTATACACCCGTTAAAACTTACTGTTTATAGGGAAATTGAAAATAAAATAGACTTTTGACCATCAATACGATGGAATCTCACAAATCCGATGTGAGCAACCTAGTATAGTAGAGTTGGTTGGCTAAAGTAGCTTCACTTACCCAAAATCACATATGATATGTTGAAATTTTCATTAATATTTGTGAAATACAATTGTTTTAAGGTTCCGACACTTCCTGATCATTTTTTGCCTCTGATTGGGCCTTCTCTAGTCCATCTTTGCCATGAAAGTATCCGCAACCCGCTCTACATTATGCCCATATATGTTTCAGGGATGTTTACCAAAGTAGCCCAGGATATGTTCGTTGCACGTGTTTAACTTTCCTTTCCATTTTTTTTCTTATATTTTCTCATCATAACTTTTCATGTTTTACACGGATGAAAACGCTCCTTGGCATGGTAATTGAGTGGTACTTTTTTTTTTTTTACACATGCACACATACCCCACACACAAGCCATAGTGGAATTTCACCACCTATGGGTATTCGAACCCTTGACCAGGTGTTGAAACTCCTAAGAGTCTACCACCGGAGCAGTCGTACTTGCTTTTGAGTGTAAGAGAAGCTTAAACTCCCGTCGTGATGCATGACATGGCCCATTAAGTAATATTAGCCCTCTTAGAAGTAGATTAAATTCGTTTATTCTCTTCATGGCTCACAATTTTAATAGAAAAACACTAATTTTAAGGGTCAATCTCCCTTTGAATTAGGGTTGTCAACTGGCCAGGCCTGGGGTAGGTCTTGGCCTGGATTTTGAACTGTTTTGGGCTGGGTCGTCGAGCAAAGCCTAATCAAAATTCCGATATTTTAGGCCCGAGCCTGGCCCATTGACACCCAACATTTAAATGATAGTTATTTGATACTTTAGTGGAGCATGACACTGAATACACACAGAGAAATGGTACATGTGGCATCAACTGTCAAATGTCCCATTTAATTTCATTTTTATTATAAATAATACGTTTTAGTTCAAGAATAACTTTTGACCCTTTGAGTTGTAGGAGTTGTGCCTAACATGAAAAAGGCTTAGAAAAGTTAGGAAAATAACATGGTTGGGCCAAATTGGACACTTACTATTTTCGGCCAAAATCCATAAAGTCCAATAGGAATGGAGGTCATCTATAAATAATATGTTTATTATTTATAGTAAGTCACATTTTTAGGGTTTTCGAGTTTGAGTTTGAGTCTAAAACTTCGACCTAAGTTTGAGTTTGAACTCATCATTTAAATGGTTGTAATTTCAATTTTTTTTAATCATCAATTAATTTATTTCAAATTTATTATAAATTATTTCTACTTTTATCCTTCATGGATTCGAGGAAGCTCTGCGAGGAGTCCAGTGAGCTCCATGGATTTGGAGTTGATATCTCCTGAGGAAGACAGTGATGTTGTATTTGATGTCTTAAATCAAGTCAGAGACAGGGTCCATTGATTCCATCGACAGTCTGTTCGATGTCACCTTCGATGGCATCGAACAGTTCTCGATCCCATCGATATTTTCTGAATTTTCTTCAATTGGTTGCTTGACTAAGTGGGCATTTTTTTTATGCCATCGACAGAATTAGTTGGATGCCATCGAAAAGCCTTTGATGGCATCAACAGGATTCTGCGCAATTTTTACGAAAAACTATGGATTCGCGGGATTTGTTTCTGATTTCGTATGGGATTCTTTCCAAGGCTATATATATGGGTGTAAACAGGATTGGGAGGTATTTAGAAGGGTTTCTAAATAGTTCTAGGGTTTTAAAGGGGTGTAACAAGGGTGAGATTCGAGGTTATTCGAATCGGGTAAGCCTTCTCTCTTTGTAATTTTTGCTTTCATAATGAATTTCTGTCGCTTTGTGCCATGGTTTTTTTTTTCTTGAAAGGGTTTTCCACGTTAAATCGTTGTGTTCTCTTTCCTTTTTGCTTGGTACTTTTAGATTGTTATCCTAGACTCATCTCTGTGTGATTCCGTTGTTCTCCCAACAAGTGATCGACCTCATCACGTCCCTCCCTACGTCAGACGGGCTCCCAAATCACGGGTATACTATCATTTTGTATGTAAAGAAGATATGTAGGTCAGGGCGCATGTGAATGTATGCAGGTTTTTCTAACATAAACACAAGCAATTAAAAGCATTATTTTCACAAAAGTAAACAAATAGACTTCTTTACTCGAGGGTAAGACAATGTGAGATTTTAGTAGAGTGTTCAAAGAAATTGGCACATTTGATAGGGTTAAAAATAGGTGGGAGCATTTTGACAAGCAATAATGGCAAAAAGTCCTTTCGGATAGAGTTGTTTGGATTGTGAATATGAATTCAATTTCCATTGAATTCCATTTTGATCCTGTTTGTGTAAAAAGTAAATATAAAAAAGAAGAAAAATAATAAATAATAAATAATTATAAGAGACGGCTCTCATCATCATTTGATCACCCATGATTTAACATTAAACAATGCTCAGCCAAATAGCTGAGTTATTAATAGATTTTGTAGGCCTCATTGTACCTTGCACCATCTATGTATGTATTTGATTGAGACCCTACATCAATTGTGCCAGCTCATTTTAGGACATGAACTCAAATTAAGTATATCCAAAGCTCTAGTGGACTACTCAACTACCACTGTTTTTTGTAGTATAGCCCACTTGAGATTTAATTCTGCTTCATTTTTGGGCTTATGCCTTAAAATGATATGGAAAAATGGATTGACGGTGTAGATATATATACAATACATACATCAAAGTGGCCCCATTTTTGGGCTTATGCCCTAAAATGATATGGAAAAATGGATTGACGGTGTGGATATATAATACATACATCAAGGCCCCACGGTAAGAGTTGCATTTTGGGTGAGTGGCCACACCTAATCCACCTAATCCACTCCGGGAAGGATTGGATGCGGATTGCTTCCAATAGCTTATCGCATAGGAAGCCCTGTAGGGCCCACCGTGATGTTTGTGATCATTCGTGCCGTCCATCCATTTTCCCAGATCATATTAGCACATGGGCTAAAAAATGTGGCATGTAAAAACTCAATTGGACGGCATGACAGGAAAAAATGGGTAGTGAAATGCCCACCATTGAAACCGCTTAAGGTCCACCGTGATGTTTTTATGCCATCCATACTGTTCATAAGGTCATTACTCTTGGGATGAACCAAAAACACAAAAATATTAGCTTGATTCAAACATTTTATAGTCACATGAATGTTTTAATGGTGACGTTCAATCTTCATTGTTTTATATCGTGCAGCCTGCTTGAATTTTGAATCTGTCTCATTTTGAAGCCCATCTCCTTAGCATGATCTGGCAAAGTAGACATAGTTGATTTCTCACATTCATCACAGTGGACCCTACCTAGTTTCCTGCTACAGGAAGTTTTTGCAACACCTGTGGTAAGAAATCCACGTCCAACTGACATTACCAGTAGCTAGGCGGCTACTGCTCAGGGACTTGGACTGGGTACTAACTGTTGAGATGTGAAGCCATATCTGGGGGCCGCACGACCGGTCGTGGGCCCTGCTCAACCGGTCATGGCCCCTGGTCGACCGGTCGTGGCCCCTGCTCGACCAGTCGTGGACTGGCTCGACTCAAAGTCCAGTGAGCATCAGTTTTTTTTGGTTCCGAGGTGCTCGACCGGTCGTGGGGTCTGCTTGACCGGTCGTGCAGTCTGCTCGACCGGTCGTGGTTATGCAAATTCGTTTCCGAATTTGATGCGGACTGCGGAATTTTGAGTCGCCTTTCGAAAGGATGCGAAAGGGAAGTTGCCTAAACTATAAATAGGAGTCCCTAGGGCTTTTCTAGGGTATGGGAAATAATTTTAAGGTGTGGGCAAAGGGTTTTCTATGTACTTCTAAGGGAGAGGTTAGTATATTGCCTTGTAATCTTCATTTTTCTTCATAGTGGAAGTTTACATCCGTGGTTTTTTACCCTTGTTGGGGTTTTTCCACGTATATCTTGTCTTGTGGTTTGTTTGGAATGTTTTGATTATTTTTCTAGTTTATATTTCTTCTTGTTTATCGTTTATGGATGAGACTTGAGATTGGATCTCAGTTCACTGCGTTGTTCACGTGCTGCGCAACAACTGGTATCAAAGTTATTGGTTTAGTTCTATTGGGAGCGATGGCGAAAGAAGGAAAGACTAGAATTGAGAAGTTTAATGGTTCAAACTTTGCCTTCTGGAAGATGCAGATGGAAGCTAGGATTATCTGTATCAGAAGGACCTCTATATTCCTCTAGGAGGAAAAGAGAAGAAACCAAAAAAGATGACAGATGATGAATGGTTTTTATTGGATAGGAAGGCTTTAGGAACAATCCGACCCTCTTTGTCTAAGAGCGTTGCCTTCAATATATTCAAGGTGAAAACTACGAAAGAATTAATGGAAGCCATAACCACCATGTATGAAAAACCCTCAGCGTCCAACAAGGTTCATCTTATGAAACAGCTATTCAACATGAAGATGTCAGATGGTGGGAGCGTGGCTGAACATCTAAACGAGTTCAAAACAGTCACGAGACAGTTGGAATCCATTAACATTATTTTTTAGGATGAGGTCAGGGCGTTATTGATCTTGTCCAGTTTGTCAGACAGTTGGGATGGTTTGGTGATTGTCGTGAGCAAATCTTCAGGGTCGACAAAGCTGAAATTTGATGATGTGGCCGGTCTAATTCTCAGCGAAGAATCTAAAAGAAAGGCATCAGGAGTTTCAGGGGATTCAGGGAATGATCTAAACATTGAAGGAAGAGGAAGATCGCTGAATAAATGAGGCAATAAACACAGACATTCTAAGTCGAGGAAGAAATCCAAGGGACAGAAAGACAAAGACAGGTGTTGGCATTGCGGCAAGAAGGGACACATGAAACATGATTACAGGGCGCTCAAGAAACAAGAATGAAGCTCTCAAGGCGGGAAGGATTCAGTGAATCTATCTGAGGAGAGTGACACAAAGGCGTTGATCTTGTCTCTCGATACGAGGAGTGAGTCTTGGGTTATAGACTCGAGTGCTTCGTTTCATGCCACTTCGTGTAAGGAAGTTCTGCGTGACTATGTGTCAGGTGACTTCGGGAGAGTCTACCTGGGTGATGATGAGTCATGCAATATTGTTGGAAAGGGAGATGTTCATGTCAATCAGAAAGACGGAACAGTTTTGAAATTGAAGGATGTCAGACATGTACCGAGTTTGAGACGAAACTTGATCTCAGTGGGGCAGTTGGCCGATACCGGTTATGTAATGACATTCACTAGTGATTCCTACAAGATCACAAAAGGTGTTTTGGTAATATCTCAAGGTAGAAAGGAAGGTACTTTGTACGTGACTTCAGGATCGTATAGTTCACTCATAGTCACATCAACTGAAGTGAATGGGCAGTTATGGCATCAGAGGTTGGGACATATGAGTGAGAATGGGATGAAAGTAATATTGTCAAAAGGGAAGCTACCAGGGCTGAAGTCTTTTGACTTAGAATTCTACGAGGACTGCGTGTATGGCAAGCAGAAGAGGGTAAGTTTCAAGAAGACAGGATACGCTCCAAAGATGCATCTATTGGAGCTTGTACACACTGACATGTGGAGACCGGCACAGGTATCATTTCTTGGTGGCTCATATTATTTTGTCTCTTTTATTGATGATGTTAGTAGAAAACTATGGGTTTATTTCTTAAAGTACAAATCTAATGTATTTAAGAAGTGGAAAGTTATGGTAGAAAACGAGACAGGTAAAACAGTAAAATGTCTCAAATCTGATAATGAGGGAGAATACTGTGATAAGAGGTTTGAGGAGTATTGTGCAGCAAATGGAATCAAACATCAGAAAATGATTCTAGGGACACCACAGCAGAATGGTGTGGCTAAGCGCATTAACCGGACCATCCTTGAGCGCGCCAGGAGCATGAGGTTACATGTAGGGTTGCCCAAGATGTTTTGGGTAGATGCTGTGAATACTGCCGCATATCTCATCAATAGAAGTCCCTCAGCACCATTGGATGGTGGGCTACCAGAAGAAGCGTGGACTTGGAAAAGAAGTGAACCTTGCACATCTCAGAGTGTTCGGTTGCACTTCATATGTTCACATTGATGCAGAGCACAGAAACAAGCTGGATGCGAAGTCCAGGAGGTACACATTTATAAGCTACGGGCAGCATGATTTTGGCTACAGGTTTTAGGATGCAGAAAATAGGAAAATCATCAGAAGCAAGGACGTAGTTGAAATGGACAAGCTATATGTCCTAGAGGGGGGGTGAATAGGACTTGCCAAATTTAAATTAATTACAGTGAAATTTAAATAACAAGATAGCCAAATAAAGTAAATCAATCCTCAATGCATAAATGAATAGCAACCTCAATAAACAAGTATTAAGAGATTGATACAAAAGTTGTTCTAAGGACAACCTTACACCAAAAACCAAAGTTTATGGTAGGACAACCTGATTTCTAGAAAGATCTTTGTATCAAGAACTCAAACTTCCTAGGAATAATCAAATTGAAACAAAATAGAGGAATAGAATGTAATTGATTGTTGTAGGGCCAACCATACACCATAGAAATGGCAGGGCAACCATACTAGAACAATAAATCTCAAATAAAGAAATAGCTTGAAATAAATTACAGAAATTTAAATCTAAACTATTAAAACATTCCCCACTGAGCTTGAAATTAAATGATTACAACATTCACATCCACATACATTCCACAAAAACAATAATCAAAGATAGGAAAATAAAGCACACTTCCACACAACGCAAGGAGTTATAGTGGTTCGCCTGTGTGTACACCAACTATTCAAAAATAGCCACACATAATGTTACTCCACTCCTAATATCCTCACATAGGGGATATTAGTGTTCACTATCAAGTAGGTTTTCACAGGTTCACCCAAAACCTTTACAATTGTGTCTTTTTCAAAGGGCTTACACAATTCAAAAAAAACCTCACTTCTAAGTTTTCTGGCTCTCCTCAGATAACCAACAACTTTGAGATTTTTCTGGCTTAACCTCAAATAAAACCAAAATAAATGAATTTACAGTAAATGTAAAATACCTGAATTTCTTCTTTGTTGTAGCAGCCCAGAAGAACCAAGTCGGAGTGGAGATTTGAATGTCAAAGTTCAATGTCCAATATCACTTTATAATGGTTCTAATTTCTAATAGATTTTAATTTAAAACAAATGGGCTACCTAGAATTGATTTTGATTTCAGTAAAAGGAAAATAAAACTTCCTCTTTATGGATTAGACTGGAATGCAAGAAACAAAATCAATTAACAAAGCTAAAGAAATAGAATATTAAATAAGCACACTTGGCTTTAAATGGAGCACAGATTTATCTCTTAAAAGGCCGAATTAAATTAGCTTAAATGTTCTGTTTATTTCTGAGATTCGTGCTCTATTTATAGTGTGAAAAAATCACGTCTTCGACTGGTCTTAAGTCGCTACGACTAGTCGAAGATCCAACAGATATTTGAAAATTCAGGCGCGATAAGATAAGACGGCTTCACGACTGGTCGAAGGGCACCTTCGACTGGTCATAGGTCTCCTTCGACTGGTCAAAGGTCACACACGACTGGTCGAAGTGCAAATCATCGCTGTAGTTTGAGTCGAAGGTCTACGACTAATCGAGGAACCAGTCGACACTGTTCCTACGACTAGTCGAACAGTCCCCAGGACTAGTCGAAGCTTAACAGAAAATATCCGAATTTTACAACAAACTTACGACTGATCCAGAAAATCCTTAGACAGGTCGAAGCAGTGTTAGGACTAGTTGACCAGAGACCAAGACTAGTCTTAGAACAAGCCAAACTCACTTAAATATAATATGTGAATTATGCATCCAAAGTGGCCTACTCTAAAGGTCAACCTATGGTTAGTCAAACCTCAATAGTGAAGTAAGGACATTGAAACTTAAGGAGTTTGAAAGTAGTGATGCTTGAAGTCTTGATGTAGTTCAAACTTGAAAGCATATTCAGATCTTGAGATTAAACTTGAGGTCTTGATATTGAACTTGAAGGCTTCTTGAACTTTGAAAGCATCTTGAGATCTTGACTTGAGAGCAGTGCTTGTCCATCAAAGTTGATCTTAAGTAGCGCTTTGATCTTCACATATGCAAGCTTCATAACAGTGTCTTTGGCACCATAAATTTGACAACGAATGGGCTATTAACAATAGCACTTACAATCTCCCCCTTTGTCAAATTAGCTACAAAACACACTTCGAAGATATGTTAGTTCATTGAATATCTGATTAACGAATCATGCACCAGTTGTTATCAACTAGCACAGTAACATGAACCTGCATATCAATAGTCTCTCTCTTCTACACATACTCCCCCTAAGAGTAACATATGCATAAAGCAATGCGCAATGCTACTCCATTCATATGAGCATAGGAGCATATGAGCATTATTCTCCCCCTTTTTGTCACAAGAGGACAAAGGAAGCACATAACAAATTAACTGAGGAGCAATAAATAGAGAGATATAGGAGAGGTAACAAGACAAGATAATAGAAAATAGAAAAAGCAACGCACATAATTCATAGACTGAGTGAAGTCATAGATAGCAACAATCTCCCAACTAGTCGAAACATAAGAATAGTAAAGTTATTACAAATTAGATTGTTGAAAAGAACTAATCTGAACCGGATGAAGGAGCAGGGATGGAAGGATCAAGTTTATGCATGCCTTTGTTCAAGTGCCGAAGATATTTACGCATATACTTGAATTGTAAATCATGAGCAACAGACATGTTTTCCATCTTAACATTAATATTTTCAACCTTATCCTCTAATGCATGCAGACGTGCATCAAAATCAGAAGGTTCAAAATCCGGATCATTCGTAGAATCAAAATCAAGTTCTTTAAAGATATCATCCATATTAATATCATCAGAAGGAGGATCACCAGCTACTTCCTCATGTGCTGCTTCAGCATTGCCAACACCATCACCTTGACCAGGGAGTAACTCCAACTTTATCTTATTTAAGTTAGAATTATTGAATATTAGATGACAGATAGGGGCCTCTCCAACTGGCATATCGACTAACATATGAGTAGCCAACACAATCATTAAATAAGCAAAAGGAATGTCACTGTGTTCAGGATGGAGACAGAAATTAATAATGAAGTGACAAATCAAGGAAGGTAAATAGATAGACCTACCACTGGCAGCAGCATGAAGAACAAGAACCATGAAGGAAGTTAATTCAGATTTATTACTCGATCGAGGATATAAGTTAGACACAACGATTTTGTGAAGAACTCTATATTTGGGTAACAAATACCTTGCGGGAAGCGCATTTCCTTTATGAGTCCATTGAGCATTCAGATTGCATAAATCTCTAGTGAGGAGACGTTTTTCAGATTCTGAGGGTTTGTCAGATAAGTTATAGATAGGAATCCCCTCATCATTCACAGGAATATCCATAAGAGCTAAAATCAAATGACGATCAATGTCAAATGGTCCTTCTCTAGTGGTTATTTTAAAAGTTAAGTTCTCCAGTGAAAAATCACATATACATGCAAACATGGACTGAGCAATGGACCGGTATGCTGGCCCACCCCAATGTAATAAGTTATCCCAACCTACAGCTTGAAGCATAGGAAGGATATCAAAAGGAGCAACATGATTAATAGAAACTTGATGTTCAACAATAACATTGCGCAATCTAATATCCTGAACATAAGATGGATCATCATCGGGAGGTCGAAGATGACGCTTAGTGAGAGGGGCTGATCTGGAAGAAGAAGACGGACCACGGGATGTTGCTTTTCTCCCTCTAGATGTCATTTGCAATAAAGATTTCAAGAAAATAAAGAGTTGCAAAGGTTTGAGAAGAGGGTTTGCTCAAATCAAATTCTCATGCATATTTCAAAAAATTGAAAATTTAATCTAGCAAATATATACAATATGATACAAATAGGCATAAATAATTATTTTATAATGCACATACCAAGATCAAATTTCATTTTGTTAAACCTGCTTTTGTCGAGCGATTTAGTAAAAATATCAGCACGTTGATTCTCGGTAGGAATATAATCCAATGATATTACCTTTTCATCAACTAAATCTCGAATATAATGAAATCTAATATCAATATGCTTAGTACGAGAATGCTGAATTGGATTTTTCGAAATATTTATGGCACTGATATTATCACAATATAATAACATAGAATCCTGTTTAATTCCATAATTACTTAGCATACATTTCATCCAAACAAGCTGTGTACAAGCATTACCAGCTGCAATATATTCAGCTTCAGCTGTTGAAAGTGATATAGAACTTTGTTTCTTACTAAGCCAAGAAACCAAACAGTTTCCAATAAAAAAACAACCACCACTGGTTGATTTTCTCTCATCAAGATTAACAGCCCAGTCAGCATCTGAGTACCCAGCTAATTGAATACTAGTCTCATGCGGATACCATAGACCGAGATTAACAATACTAGCAACATAGCGTATAATTCGTTTGACTGCAATCAAATACGATTCTTTAGGTTCAGATTGATATCTAGCGCAAATACCAACACTTAAAGCAATATCGGGTCTACTAGCAGTTAAATACAGTAAACTACCAATCATACTCCCATATAGTTTCTGATCTACATTTTTACCTGCAGAATCTTTTGAGAGTTTCAAAGTTGTACTCATAGGAGTATCAAATTTCTTACCATTCTCAAATCCAAGTCTCTTAACTAAATTTATAGCATATTTGGATTGAGATATGAACATCCCATCAAGTTGTTATTTTACTTGCAACCCAAGGAAGTAATTCAATTCCCCAACCATGCTCATTTCAAATTGAGATTTCATCAAATCTGTAAACTCAATAGTCATGTCAGTACAAGTAGATCCATAAATGATATCATCAACGTAGATTTGAACCATTAAGATATCTTCGTTATATTTCTTAACAAACAATGTTTTATCAACACTTCCCATCTGAAAGTTATGACAAAGTAAAAACTTAGTTAATTTCTCATATCATGCTCTGGGAGCTTGTTTAAGACCATACAGAGCTTTTTTAAGACGGTATACATGATCAGTAAACTTAGGATCTTCAAATCCAGTAGGTTGTTCAACATATACTTCCTCATGTAAATCGCCATTTAAAAAGGCACTCTTAACATCCATTTGAAAAAATTTAATCTTTCTAAAGCAAGCAATGGATATAAAAAGTCTTATTGATTCAAGATGAGCAACTGGGGCAAAGGTTTCATCATAATCAATACCTTCAATTTGAGTGTATCCTTGTACAACTAATCTTGCCTTGTTTGTAATAATATTCCCAAGCTCGTCAGACTTAGTTTTAAAAATCCATTTTGTTCCAATAATATGTTTATCTTTAGGTCTAGGAACGAGATACCAAACATCATTTCGAACAAATTGATTAAGTTCTTCTTGCATTGCAACAATCCAGTTTTCATCAGCAAGAGCTTCTTTTACGTTAGATGGCTCTATCTGGGATGTAAAACATACGTAATTACATATATCCTCAAGTTGTCTATGTGTACGAACACCAGTGAGAGGGTTTCCAAGAATCTGTGTGGTTGGATGATCTTTAACAGTCCTCAATTCAGAATCAGTTTGAATAAATGAAGTGTCAGATTTATCAATTACTAGAACTTCATCAATATCTGAACTTGAGACTGAAGTGTTCAAGTGATCATCAATGACCACATTGATGGACTCTTGAATCACACCAGTCTTTTTGTTCTGAACCCTATAAGCTCGACTGTTTAAAGAGTATCCTAAAAAGATCCCTTGATCACTCTTCGTATCGAACTTTTCCAGATTTTCACGATCTCGTAAAATATAGCACTTGCTGCCAAAAACTCGAAAGTATTTGACAGTAGGCTTTTTATCAAACCATAATTCGCAAGCCATTTTATTATTACCTTTACTAGTGTAAACCCGGTTAATGATGTAGCAAGTTGTATTGACTGCTTCAGCCCAAAGATTCTTAGAGAGCTTCATACTATTCAACATGACATTAGCCATTTCTTGAAGCACTCTATTTTTTCTTTCAACAATACCATTTTGTTGAGGAGTTTTGGGCACTGAGAATTCATGTAATATTCCCTTGTCGCTACAGAACTTCTCAAAATCGCTATTCTCAAATTTAGATCCATGATCACTACGAATCTTACTGACTTGAGAACTCTTTTCAGTTTGAATCCTTTTGAGAACCTTTTTCACTTCTTCAAGGGTTTCTGATTTGTCCCTTAAGAAGACAACCCATGTATATCTGGTAAAATCATCCACCATTACCAAGATATATCTTTTACCACCTCGACTTTCTGCCTTTGTAGGTCCTACAAGATCCATATGGAAAAGCTCGAGTGGTCTTGATGTGGTATTGGAATTCACCTTTTTGTGTGAGTTCCTTGTTTGTTTGTCAATCTGACATTCACCACATATTTTATCCAATTTTTGTAGTTTGGGTAGACCTCTTATAAGTTCTTGCTTGCTCAATCTATATAGATTTCGGTAGTGTACATGTCCAAGACATTTGTGACACAAATCAGTCTCATCTGTATGGACCATATAACACAATTGATTAGATGAGCAGGATTCGCTTACAATATAGCAGTTTTCAGACGTTCTTTGTCCACTTAATATTACCAAGCCTTTGTTATTTAGAATCTCACAGCTTTGATTAGAAAACCGTACACTATGGTTATTATCGCATATTTGAGATATGCTAAGCAAGTTATGTTTTAGACCTTCTACATATAAGACATTCTTGAATAAAGGAAGGTTATAAAGTTGAACCGTACCTTGGCCCATAATCTTGTAGTTGCTGCCATCACCAAATGTGACTGAACCATCAGTCATGTCTTTGAGATCGGTGAATAGACCTTTATCACCAATCATATGCCTTGAACATCCACTGTCTAGGTACCATTTAGAATGGCTTGTAGCTTTGAAAGCAGTGTGAGCAACCAAACAAGTGACTTTGGGGACCCATTTCAGAACTATTTTGGGTTTAGGAACATAGTTGGTCTTCTTCTATTTATAGTTGTGGCAATGACCTACTAAGTTAGATTTTAAGAGCTCCTTGAGTAAATCAACTATTTTTTCAGCCAAAGGATTTTGGTTTTGCTTTTTATAGTTGAAATAATTACTTTTAGGTTTTTAAAAAGATTTAGAGTTTTTAGAAAACATTCGATCTTTCCCTTTTGAGTTTAAGGTCTCTCCTTTACAAACTTGGGAGGAGTGTTCTTCGGTTTAGGAGGAATACCCTTATCATAGCCCAAACCAGATCGATCGCCACATTTTCTCAATCCTGATAAGAGTTTTTCTAATTTAGGATCACCTTGGGCATATTTCCAGGTTTCCTTTAAACTCAGAAGAGAAGATACTTCATTTTTTAGTTTCTCAATTTCAGATTTCAAATCTTCAATATGGGAGGTTTTGAATTCCAAATCACATTTTGATTTTTCAAAACTATCTGAAATTTGGGATTTTTCTAAAACAAGTAAGTCGAAGCATTCTTTGAGTTTAAAAAACTTTTCTTTTTGAAGTTTAAGCTTCACAGCAATTTTACAACTTTCCTTGTATAGGGCATTGTAAGCATCTTGAAGATCTTCTTCATTTTCATAATCACTATTCAGATTTTCTTCACTAGTTGAATCATCATGATCTGAAAAAGTGAACTTGGCTAGAGTCATAAGGGCCTTAACTTCATTGCCCGACTCGGTTTCAGAACCTTCTGAATCAAAAGTAGTTTCAGACTCAGATGATTCATCCCAAGTAGCCAACATACCCTTCCTTTTGGGTTTGTCCTTTTTAGGACATTTGTTTGCTAAATGCCCATATTCATGGCAGTTGTAACACTGACTGTCTTTCAAGGATTTTTGAGTTTTGGGTCTAAATTTCTTTTTATCATTTGATTGTTGAAGATCGACCATTTTCTTACTTTTGAAAATCTTATAAAACTTCTTAGCTAAAAGAGCTATATCATCGTCAGAATCAAAATATTCTTCAGAAACAATTTTAGAAGATTTAAGAGCTATAGATTTTCCTTTAGGAGCTTTAAAGTTTAACTCATAGGTTTGTAAAGAACCAACTAGTTCTTCTACCCTTATATTGTCCATATCACGAAGTTCCTATATTGCGGTTACTTTGGAATTGAACCGTTCAGGAAGTGAGCGTAGTATTTTTACACACACTTTACTTTCTGGGATTTTATCGCCAAGACCCCACATTGAGTTTACAATGTCATTTAATTTTGTGTAAAAGTCCATGAACATTTCATTCTCCTCCATATGAATTTCTTCAAATTTGGTTGTGAGGAGTTGGACTTTAGATTTTTTTACAATTGATGTACCCTCGTGTGTCATTTCTAATATATCCCAAGCTAATTTTACAGAATCACAAGATATAATTCTTTTGAATTCATCCAGTGATAGTGCACATGTAATTGCATTTAATGCTTTAGCATTTGCACTACTCTCACTTTTCTGAAGTGTAGTCCAAGAAAAATAAGTTGTTATTTTTGTGATTTTTGAACCATCAACACCAGTCACTTCAGTGGTAGGAGGGGTCCATTCATTCATTGTGGCTAGCCACACATTTTCATCCATGGATTTGAGGAAGATCCTCATCCTGGCTTTCCAATAGGCATAATTGGTGCCATCAAAAGGTGGAGGCCTAGTGACTGAAAGGATATCAAAATTTGACATCTTATATAAAGCTTAGATCGTTAGCTCAGGAAGTAAATCCAAATAAAAAGCAATAAAGCGAGCTATTAGTCTCTGATACCACTTGAAATGGCCAAGCTATATGTCCTAGAGGGGGGGTGAATAGGACTATGCCAAATTTAAATTAATTACAACGGAATTTAAATAACAAGATAGCCAAATAAAGTAAATCAATCCTCAATGCATAAATGAATAGCAACCTCAATAAACAAGTATTGAGAGATTGATACAAAAGTTGTTCTAAGGATAACCTTACACCAAAAACCAAAGTTTATGGTAGGACAACCTGATTTCTAGAAAGATCTTTGTATCAAGAACTCAAACTTCCTAGGAATAATCAAATTGAAACAAAACAGAGGAATAGAATGTAATTGATTGTTCTAGGGACAACCATACACCATAGAAATGGCAGGACAACCTTACTAGAACAATAAAGCTCAAATAAAGAAATAACTTGAAATAAATTACAGAAATTTAAATCTAAACTATTACAACATTCCCCACTGAGCTTGAAATTAAAATGATTACAACATTCACATCCACATACATTCCACAAAAAGAATAATCTAAGATAGAAAAATAAAGCACACTTCCACACAACACAAGGAGTTATAATGGTTCGCCTGTGTGTACACCAACTGTTCAAAAACAGCCACACAGAATGTTACTCCACTCCTAATATCCTCACACAGGGGATATTAGCGTTCACTATCAAGTAGGTTTTCACAGGTTCACCCAAAACCTTTACAATTGTGTCTTTTTCAAAGGGCTTACACAATTCAAAAAACCCTCACTTCTGAGTTTTCTGGCTCTCCTCAGATAACCAACAGCTTTGAGATTTTTCTGACTTAACCTCAAATAAAACCAAAATAAATGAATTTACAGTAAATGTAAAATACCTGAATTTCTTCTTTGTTGTAGTAGCTCAGAAGAACCAAGTCGGAGTAGAGATTTGAATGTTAAAGTTCAATGTCCAATACTCACTTTATAATGGTTCTAATTTCTAATAGATTTTAATTTAAAACAAATGGGCTAGCTAGAATTGATTTTGATTTCAGTAAAAGGAAAATAAAACTTCCTCTTTATAGATTAGATTGGAATGCAAGAAACAAAATCAATTAACAAAGCTAAAGAAATAAAATATTAAATAAGCACCCTTAGCTTTAAACGGAGCACAGATTTATCTCTCAGAAGGCCGAATTAAATTAGCTTAAATGGTCTGTTTAATTCTGAGATTCGTGCTCTATTTATAGTGTAAAAAAATCACGTCTTTAACTGGTCTTAAGTCGCTACGACTGGTCGAAGATCCAACAGATATTTAAAAATTCAGGCGCGATAAGATAAAACGGTTTCACAACTGGTCGAAGGGCACCTTCGACTGGTCGTAGGTCTCCTTTGACTGGTCGAAGGTCGCACACGACTGGTCGAAGCAAAGTGCAAATCATCGCTGTAGTTTGAGTCGAAGGTCTACGACTAATCGAAGAACCAGTCGACACTGTTCCTACGACTAGTCGAACAGTTCCCAGGACTAGTCGAAGCTTAATAGAAAATATCCGAATTTTACAACAAACTTATGACTGATCCAGGAAATCCTTAGACAGGTCGAAGCAGTGTTAGGACTAGTCGACCAAAGACCAGGACTAGTCTTAGAACAGGCCAGACTCACTTAAATAGAATATGTGAATTATGTATCCAAAGTGGCCTACTCTAAAGGTCAACTTATGGTTAGTCAAACCTCAATAGTGAAGTAAGGACATTGAAACTTAAGGACCTTGAAAGTAGTGAAGCTTGAAGTCTTGATGTAGTTCAAACTTGAAAGCATATTCAGATCTTGAGATTAAACTTGAGGTCTTAATATTGAACTTGAAGGCTTCTTGAACTTTGAAAGCAACTTGAGATCTTGACTTGAGAGCAGTGCTTGTCCATCAAAGTTGATCTTAAGTAGCGCTTTGATCTTCACATATGCAAGCTTCATAACAGTGTCTTTGGCACCATAAATTTGACAACGAATGGGCTATTAACAATAGCACTTACAGTAGTCTTCAATGAAAAAGTGATGCATAAGGACAGTGTGCAAGAAAATAAAGCCGAGGAAAAGCAAATCGTAGAGTTGGAAGAGTTACCGGACACGAGTGTTACAGCGCCACAGGATGATCATGCACAGGAGCATTATGAGGCAGAGCCGCATACACCGGTTGTGAGGAGGGAGAGGAGATCCACTGTCCAATACTCACCCTCCTTACATTATCTCTGCTGACAGATAATGGTAAACTAGAGTGTTTTGAAGAGGCATTACAGTCGGATACACGGGTTAAGTGGGAGCAAGCCATAGATGATGAGATGGACTCTCTTGAGTCTAATTGTACATGGGAGCTAGTCACTCTACCTAAGGGTAAGAAAGTTCTTCATAACAAGTGGGTTTATAGACTAAAGGAGGAGCACGATGGTTCGAAACGGTACAAGGCCAGATTGGTTGTGAAAGAGTTTAAACAAAAGGCAGGTATCGATTTCACTAAAATATTTTCACCTGTGGTGAAAATGTCTACGATTCACATGGTCTTGAGTATAGTGGCTACAGAGGACTTACATCTAGAACAGCTAGATGTTAAGACAGCCTTTCTTCATGGGGACCTTAAAGAAGAGATATATATGCATTAGCCGATAAGATATGTGGCACCAGGAAAGGAGAACAAGGTATGCAGACTGAAGAAGAGTCTATATGGCCTGAAGCAGGCCCCAAGGCAATGGTACAAGAAGTTCGATAATTTCATGTCGGGAAACGGTTATAGGAGATGTTATGCTGACTACTGTTGTTATTTGAAGAAGTTTGATACGTCGTACATCATCCTTCTTTTGTACGCTGATGACATGCTTGTGGCTGGTTCAAGCATGAAGGACATCTCAGATCTCAAAAGACAAACTGTCTAGAGAATTTGTCATGAAGGATTTAGGAGCTGCAAAACAAATCCTAAGCATAAGGATAAAGCGTGACAGGGAAAACAAGAAACTGATTTTGTCATAAGCAGAGTACATAGATAAGGTACTTGATCGATTTAATATGAGAGGTGTTAAAGCCGGTTAGCACTCCATTAGACAACCACTTCAAGTTATCTAAGGAGAAAGGTGCAAAGACGCAGGAGGAACTGGACTACATGGCTAAAGTCCCATACGCGTCAGCTATTGGGAGTCTCATGTATGTTATGGTGAGCACAAGGCCAGACATTGTTCAAGCAGTGAGAGTTGTTAGCAGGTTCATGAATAACCCCGGGAAGGAACATTAGGAAGCTGTGAAGTGGATCCTTAGATACCTGGTAGGTACTGTGGATATAGGGTTGTGTTATGGAGGATCGAAAATTAAGCTACAAGGCTATGTAGATTCAGATTTGGTAGGAGATATCGACAGCAGAAGAAGCACTATAGGTTATGTCTTTACTCTGGGTAGTGCTGTAGTCAGTTGGGTCTCTCAGTTATAGAATATGGTATCTATCAGTACGACGGAAGCAGAATATGTTGCGGCTACAGAAGCATGCAAGGAGATGGTATGGATATAAGGTTTCATGGAGGAGTTGGGTAAGAAGCAAGCAGATTGCAAGTTGTACAATGACAGTTAGAGTGCAATACACTTGGCTAAGAATTCAGTCTTTCATTCAAGGACCAAGCATATTGCCATCAGATATCACTTCATACGTTCGTTACTGGAAGATGGATCGATTGCTTTGGAGAAGATTCATACAAGTGAGAATCCTGCGGATATGTTGACCAAGGCGGTCACACGAGAGAAGCTGGAACTCTGTTCAGCTTTGATTAGCCTTCAGGTTTGAAGACGGGAGGTGATGCACTCCGGATGTAGAAGACGAAGGTTTATGGCGATGTCTCTCCAAGTGGAAGATTGTTGAGATGTGGAACCATATCTGGGGGCCGCACGACTGGTGTGGGCCTTGCTCGACCGGTCATGGCCCCTGCTCGACCAGTTGTGGACTGGCTTAACTCAAAGTCTAGCGAGCATCAGTTTTTTTGGTTCCGAGGTGCTCGACCGGTCATGGCCCATGCTCGACCGGTCATGCAGTCTGCTCGACCGGTCATGGTTACACAGATTCGTTTCCGAATTTAATGCGGACTGCGGATGTTTGAGTCACCTTTCGCAAGAGTGCAAAAGGGAAATTGCCTAAAATATAAATAGGAGTCCCTAGGGCTTTTCTAGGGTATGGGAAATAATTCTAAGGTGTGGGCAAATGGTTTTCTATGTACTTCCAAGGGAGAAGTTAGTATATTGCCTTGTAATCTTTGTTTTTCTTCATAGTAGAAGTTTGCATCCGTGGTTTTTTACCCTTGTTTGGGTTTTTCCACGTATATCTTGTCTTGTGGTTTGTTTGGAATGCTTTGATTCCTTTTCTAGTTTATATTTCTTCTTGTTTATCGTTTGTGGGTGAGACTTGAGATTGAATCTCGGTTCACTGCATTGTTAGCGTGCTACGCAACAACTACTAACCCCACCTAGATGTAACTAGAGGCGGACAGTCGAGGCTCTGTAATGCCTATGTATGTGCTTTAGGGATGTTTACCAAAGTAGCACAGGGTATGTTCAACTCACGTATTTAACTTTCCTTTCTCCTATTAATTTTTCAGTTTTTATAAGGATCCAAATGCCCGTAGTATTGGTAGTTGAGCCTTTGAGTGCGGGAGAAGCTTAAACTCCCGTCATGATACATGACATGGCCATTAAGTAATATTAGCCCTCTTGAAAATAGATTAAATTCGTTTATTCTCATCTTGACTCATAATTTGAGTAGAAAAACGCTAATTTTAGCCTAATTCAAACTCTTTATGTCCCACAAAGACAAAAAAATGGTTAGTCTCCCTTAATGATCACTTTATTTTGTACACATGTAGAACACTATTTCAGCCTGACTTCTTTCAGCCATGGTATCTGCAGTAAGAATCGCCTGATCAAAGGCTCCGATCTCAAGCACCAGCAGGTCCAGCACCATTCACAAGTGCACCTGCTGGAGAGAGCTCCTATAGCATCTCCCTTTAAATTAGGGCTATCAATAGAACAGGCCTTGGTAGGTCTCGGCCGGATTTTGAACTATTTTGGGCTGGGTCTTCGGCTAAGCCCTACTCAAAATTCTGATTTTTCAAGCCCGTGCCTGGCTAATTGACACGCACTTTAAATGATAGTTATTTGATACTCTGCAGAGCATGACACTTAATACACAGCACTCAGATATGGTACATGTGGCATTCATTACCTCAATTAAACAGACTGAACTGTGGAATCCAACATCTCTAAACCACAACCCCAAAATTAGATTGATTGAACAACCCTCACCTCTGATTCATAGAAACTAGTTTGTTGAGATTGGACCGTTGGATATATTTCTCTTTTTATCCTTCACTAAATATCCACCAAACCAATGATCAGGTAATCAAATAAGCGTGAATTTTGGTTCCTGATAAATCTAAACTGGACCCATGCTTTGGTCATTTTAATTACGCAATGTCTAAATAAGTTTTAAATGTCTGTGTATCATCCATCACACTACGCCAGAGTATCAAAGATATTATCCCCGGTAAAAAGAGGGCTTCTCCTCATCCTCTCTCTCTCTCTCTCTCTCTCTCTCTCTCTCGTAAACAATGGCCACAGCAAAATCCAACCTCCTCCTCTTGATCTTGATATGCATCATCAGTTCATTCCTACCTTCATCAATCTCATCAAACCCAACACCCACTCCATGGCCCACCCAATTCCACTCCCTCCTCTACATCAATCGAAGTGGGCCACTCCAGATAACCGATCTCTACTATGATTGGCCCAATGGCAGGAACTTCAACATCATACAAAACCAACTTGGTAACATCCTCTATGATCTTGAGTGGACCAATGGCACCTCTTTCTACTACACCTTGGACTCTACAAAGCAGTGCAAGACAATGCACTTCGACGTTGGGATCCTGCGGCCTGACTGGCTCGATGGTGCCGTTTACCTGGGCCAGGAGTACATGGACGGCTTCCTTTGCAATGTATGGACGAAGGTGGACTTCATATGGTACTACGAGGATGTTGTCACTAAGAGGCCTGTGAATTGGCTCTTCTACACAGGTAATGCAACTGGGTCACCGGTGACTCAGTGAGTGGAACCATTGCAACTCACTGAGTCATGACTCCTAACCAAACGTTCTTAGCTTTGAATACCATTTTTGGGACCTAAATTTCAAAGTATGGGGCTATAATTCTAAAATTTGGTGACTCGAGTTGTAACTTAGCTGAGTTAAATCGATGAGATTTCAAACTGAGTCACTTAGAAAACTCGCTCCTTAGTCTGACTCGTTGTCGAATTGATAAACTGACCACAAGACTCACATGATAGGTGGAGTTGGTGCGATTGGATGGCCCACCTAGGTGATGATAATAAGGGCCATACAATCATACGTCTCATCTTGTCTTTGGTATTTTGGCCCTTTAGCCTCTCACTTCATGTTATTTTGTGAATTTAAGGTATAAAAAGTATATTGTAAGGCATATAAAAAGAAAGTTGATCTTTTTATTGTTTTATTACTTATAAGTATGTAAGCAAGAAGGGTCTAGCCAAACTTTACCCTTCTCATTCTTCTTTCATTCTCCATTTCTTTTCTGTTCCTTTTCGTTTATCATCTTTTGATCAGGGACATTTTGATCCATTGTCTTTTTATTTTTTCTTCTTCTTTCTAACAAGTTATTATTAATAACTATGATGATCACTTGGTACTCAAACATCCATGAAAAATAATGGTTTCAGCTGGTCCCACACTTGTGATACTTTTGATCATGATTTATTTTTATTTTTTTTTTTTTTTTGAGATAATGAATAATCTATATTGTGCCTCTTCCACCTCGTAATTAAGCAAATGATGTTAGATAGAAACCCATGGAGCTCACTTGCGGACAACCACTAGTAGATAGATGCCATGCAGTTAAAACTCAGAACATTTTCAATTAGATATCTATTTTCTAACTCTCCTCTTAAATTTTAAATTCAAATGAGAGAAAGGATTAAGATAAGAGAAAGAACTTGAAAATTAATACGAATAAGATCTATCACATTTTAACTCCTTCCAATCCTTGATATTCTTCCCTCTATGAAAGGGGAGAGATTCCCTCGATAAATGCATCCCATCTAAAATTGGAAGAGAAACAACGAATTAGTATCTATTATCCAGTATCATGTTGGGGCTATCTTAATCATAGCATTATGATTTAAAGCGGGTCGCGGAAGTGATCCGAACCGTCGGAACCTTAAAACAGGCATATTTCGCAAACCGGAATGAATTATTTGATGCATCATATATAATTTTGAGGTAAGACAAACTAATTTAGCCACCCAACCCTATTGTGTTGGGTTTCCCATGCTGAATTTGTGAGATTCCATCAGATCGACGGTCAAAAATCCATTTTATTTTCGTTTTTACTCTTTATAGTAAGTTTTAGTTTGATTATAACTCTTCATCCTTTGAGCTTTAGGAATTGTGTCCACCACAAAAAGTGTTTTAAAAAATTAGGAGAATAACATGGTTAAGCCAAATAGGACACTTACTATTTTTGGCCGAAACTAAGAGAACTAGTGGAAATCATGACCATCTATAAATATTAAGGTTACTAGTTATAGTAAGTCACGATTTTAGGGAGTTTGAGTTGTAATTTGATTCCGAAACTTCTTCACAGGGTTCATATCACTATTTAAGGGACTATAAACTCATTTTTTATTATCAATCAATTTATTTCGGATTTTATTGGAATTTATTTCTATTTTCTATCTCTCCTCATAGATTTAAGGAATCTTTGTGAGGAGTCCACAGAAGCTCCATGGATTCGGAGTAATTATCCCCTGAGGAATACAGTGCTCGACCTCATCACACTCATCATATTAGAGGGGTGATTAGATCCTAAATCACTAAATGCAGGTTGTCTATTTTCGGTTTTGTATGAAAGTCCTTAAAATCATGTACGTGTACATACCATCAAATCTTGTGGATCCATCTATCCGAGCCTTTTGACTAATGCAATTTTAAATATATTTCCAAGTGCTTGTGGCCTGGTGTATCATCCAGAACACTCTACCATAGTATATAAAAAAAAATCATTTTATTCTCTCTTTCTATGACAAATTTGGACACATTGTTGGATCAAATTGCAATCATCTAGCTTAATCAAGACAATGACCAAATCATAATGACATTTCATAATATGCAGTATTGAGGAAGTGGCCCCCAAATTGTAGTTAAATTCTTTTCAAGCCCCAATTGAAAATAATGTAATTGTGATTTGGGTTCCAATCCCTCAACTCAAATACCAAGGGAGGTAACAAAAATTTCCCCACTTCTGCTTTATTGAACTAAAACATAGCAATCCAATTAGACAAGACATCCAAACATACTCATATTAACTCACAGGGATTTTGATTCTAATTTACATGATTTTTGCAGGAATGTCTACTCATGTAATGACATTCGAAGTGGGGTTGTGTTGGAGGATTCAAAATTGCAAGCCCCTGTGTACTGCTTTGAAAAGGGGGAGGAGGAAAACAACCCAAAACCAAAATCTGTAATTGCTAATGCCACTCTAGAGACTTTGATGCAGAAGAAGAGTGCTTTAAGAGGCTTTATGGGTTTTTGAACACCACAAGGCTCTGCAATAATTATATTGTATGTTCTTCCATTCCACTATTTCTTCTCTGTAAACTTTTAAGGCTAAAATGACAATATAATCTCTTAAAGGCTCAGTTTGGATGTTCTATTGAATTGGATCGCGATAATTCAAGTCAGGGTGCATGTGAATGTATGCGGGTTTCTTTAACTTGAACACAAGCAATTAAAAGCATTATTTTCACAAAAGTATAGTACAAAGATGCTTCTCTATCTGTCGAAAGACAGTAAGACAATGTGAAATTGAGTGGAGAGTTCAAAGAAATTGACACATTTGAGAGTTTGAAATGGGTAGGAGCATTTTGACAAGCAATAATGCCAAAGAAGTCCTTTTGGATGTGGGTGTTTGGATTGCCAGAATACTCGGGATATGAATTCAATTTCCATGGAAAATGACTTTTCTGCTGTTTGTGTAAAATCTAACTGCAGAATTTGGTTTTCATTTACAAGGTTTTACTTGAAAAAAAAAAAAGGATATGTTGATTTCTCCTATTAAAAAAATTGTTACTAATTACACCCATTTTGAGCGCCCTGACATAGACCAATAAGAAGTCGTTGTGTGTTGACACTAAGGATTTGATGCTGACGAAAATCATACTTGCACCCAAAGATATCTTCAGTTGATTTTCCTTCAAGAATACGCATTTTGTCATTAATGCAATGGCACAGAACCTTACACATGCCTTCAGAAGATCAAATCACCGGATGTCACGTGGCTGTGATTAGCATGCTACTTTAATGAGGCATCACACCCAACACAACCATAAAGACTCACCAGGGAAAGAATTCTAACACGGATCCAATTATGATACACTCGGAGAGGCTATCTCTTACAATCCTTCTAAAATGGAGGATTTTCCTAGAGACGTTCGGAGGTTTCACAATAGTTACAGAAATTTCAAATATTCGAAGATTTGACCGATATCCAAGCAAATGTGCATGCAACATGGACCCAAATCAGGAGAGGGTGAACACCAAGCAGATCGGGTCCCTATCCATACATCAATCAAAATTAAAGCAGGATACCTAAATCTGGTGGATTCGATCCCACTAGTTTCACAATCAAAAGGTCTTGCAGAAGGTTATTTGATGGGATCATCTGGAGCATGGCCATGATTGATTTGAGGTCCAGGATCGATGGCAGAGGTTTCCTTGATTGATCTCAAATCGAGATGTAGTATATCCTAAATGTCTCCAATATGAGACCATCTATGCAAGAGGTGATCCAAAAACCAATGATTTCAAATCTACATGGATCAACCTATTCAGAATCCATGCTTTAAGAGAGGAGGATTCTGGACCAGCAAGGAAACCCAACAAAGGTTTTGCCACCTCAACAACATATAAAATGAGCACACGATGAAGAGCTTGAGGCCCCACGCCAAACAAAATATATCTTCTTTTACATTTACCTTTACATTTATCCTAACTTAGCATCCTAGCATAGCATAACCTAGTCTTAGCATGGATCGCTACTATTCAGTGCCATCACTACAGTACCGTAGGATTAGATTAACCATCCATAACCTTAAGTTGTTGGATTTGATCAACTTCTTAGATGATTATCTTTCTGGTCACATCCTATTGCCCATTCGCTGGATCATATGTTTTCACAAACAAATTAGGTATTTATATTTCTTTTTTTTATCTAGTCATTTTTTCTCTGTCGATTATAATGAGCCACATTCACATATTAATAAAATCTACATTGTTTTAGCCATCTTCTTATTTATTTGTCCATCTTTATTCATTCAAGAAATATTAATTACAATTACTAGTTAAAGAAAAGCGATGAAGTCGTAAGGCAGAAAGAATCCATCAGGAAAGACTAATCCCTACCCTTTTGCAAATCACCTAATCGCCAAGCACAATCGGTGTCTGACTACAAAAGGGGCTTAATCTGAGCTGTAAGTTATCATTTGTAAGAGTCCATATACACTCATTCCTTTTATAAGATTGCGTGTAGGAGTTTGTGACCCAAACTCGATAGGTTCTTGTGTAGGACCTAGGCTTTTGTGTAAGGCTGAATTTATCGACACGGGTATGTATGTGGTCCAATGGGCATGGGTACATATATGTTAGTCTCTGTGCGAGCCTTCGGCAGGAGTATACATAGGGCCTTGGATTAGAACCGCTAATAGTTATTAATTAGCTGATAGAAAACCAACTAAAGTCTCTTGTAGGAGCCATCGACATGGGTGGAAATGTGTGCCTCTAACACGAGAGAGTATGTGTGTCTAATTCCTTGTGTAGAGCTGTTAAGGTTAGAGGTGAACCTGATTTAAAACCTCTGATAGTGAATACCGGTACACTTGAGGAAAGTGCGTCCTCTGGAAGTTGAGTATAGAAATTTAACCACCATACAATACTTGTGTTTGTGAATGTCAATTGAGAACAATTCTATTCATCCTTGTGATTGTTTAGTTAAACTATATGAATGCTTGAATTGGATTATATGCTAGGCACTTAATTTGCAAAGCACGCACAAGTTCACTATCATATAGACTAGTTGCATAATTTTCATATCATTAGTAGTCTATGTGATTAGACCCACTTTGGCTTGGAAGACTTAGTGTTAATTTTCATTCTTAGTTTCAATTGGTAAATTGTTAAATAAGTAATTGTATTTTTAATTGGTCCTAATCACCCCCTCTAAGACGTAGCCATAATTTTATAGCTCCGCCAAGCTTCCGCACATACCGTGGTAGACTATCCCATGCAATTTCAACATATGCGAGTATGATTGTGCTAGTCTTTATATATGATATATGTTATGACTGTTTGTATGTATAGAATTTTGTGTAGATTGACCAAATCATGCTAATAGGCATAGTATTAGGAATATGTGTTGAATTACTTGTGTATGCATGACTCGTATGTGTTAGAATTTTTGTTTGATGCAAGTTCATGCGAACTCATCTGTCAATCCTATGAATTATTAGTGTTAGTTAATGGTTGCATTGTTGAGGGTCAAATATTGCATATCAGACCCCAATTATTACTCAAATTTATGAGTATGATATCGCTTAATGGCTCGTTTAATCGTATTTGTGATGCAGGTTACAATTGTGAGCTTGGACCAAAATAGGATGTTAATTACCTGGATTTAACACTCAGAATTCACCAAAGGCAAGGGACGAACCCCAGGGGACCAAGATCATCGAATTTGTACGCCGAAGATCCATGAAAATCGAGAAACTGAAGTTCAAGCGGCCCGAAATTGATCCAGAATGCAAGATCACAGGGTTCTCACCATCTGTTCGGTTCGAAACTTCATACACGGCCTGAGGACCTTAAATTAACCGTACACATAAATTTTCAACCGTTGGATCCTTAAAGAAGTGGCCCAACAGTCAGATCAACCAACTAATCGTCAATCTGGGGCCTGCCTGATATTTGGAAACGCTTCAATTTTGGTCTCAACGTGTCAAATGGGATGAGGAAAGGAATGGATGGAACAGATTTCCTACACACATCACGATTGGATCCCATTGACCATGGCTGTGCACAGTGCACAAGTGCACTCAAAATGCACTAAACAGGGTGGCTGGTCAAACTGAGGTTGACCGCACCTTCTTCCTCTCTCACGCAGCCAGCGTCCAGCGAACGGACGCTGGTCACTTGGGTTTTGAATCTGGCCCCACACATCGTCTAGAACGATGATCTAGACCGTCCATTATGTACAGAGGGAGGGTTTTAACCTCACCTAGGTGTCTTTTTGACACCATGCAAGCCATTGCAAAATCCTAGCCGTTAAAAGTAAGATGGACGGCGGAGTAGATGAGCCCGTGGGCCACATCGAAATTGCTCCAAAAATGCTCCATCACAGATGGTTTTTCGTCCTGAAACCAATGGACAGAGTGGATGTTCTCAAAATTACCGATTATGGGTCCCACCATCATCACCGCGTAACGCTTACGTATGCTCTGTTCGCAACAGAGCCTGCGGACGAAGCTTCGTGGGCCACCACCGTACTTCAAAGGTACGATTCGAACCGTTCATCAGACTTATACATGTCCATTAACCATAACCTAGGTGGAATAATTTCCAGAAGTAATGAGGATCGAAATCTATCCGTCCAAAAGAAGGATGAATGGCAGAGCGGAAAACCATGTGGGCCACTCCGAATCTAATCCAAAACTAGTTTTTTCCAACTGATTTTTCGAGAAGAATCTGGTGAACGGACTAGATTTAACTTCTAACATCAAGAATGGGCTCCACCAATACATCAGCGTAAGGTGATTTACGGTTCGCACGCAGTTGCGAATGGAGCTGTGAAATCTCCACCAACTCCAGGGGCAGTTTCTCCACCGCCTTCCTGCTTCTTATAAAAGGGAGAGAGAGAGAATGGAAGGGGGGTATCGACGGCTGGGAGCTTGGTTTGGGGACGAGAGCATAAGCAAGAGTAGAGTTGTTTTATTTTTTTATTTTTATTTTTATGTTGTTTTGTCAAAGGGATTTAGTCCATCCATGTCGGGCTAAACCTCTTAGCTAGGGCTAAGAGGTGAAGCTTGTAGTGGGATGGGAGAATTTATGGCTTGATTTATGTTATTTGAACTTAATTTGATTTTAGTTTAATTAAGGGAATACTTTTAGTTTTCAATGGTTTGTTGTGACGGAAATTACAATAGATCTGCGGTGGCTTTGAGTATTTCTTTTCCCTTTTTTATGTTTATGACGTCAGGAAGCCTTGTTGTTCACTATCGTCTCCTGGGCATGGTTGGATGTCGGTACCCTTCCTAAACCTCATAGCTTGTTGATTGGTTGGTAATTAGTCTAATTCTGTTGTTTGCTTTGTCTCTTGGGCATGGTTTGGTGATGGAATCCATTCTAATTCATACACCTTTCATCTCTTTGAAACCATATCAAGTAAGTTCAGTCTAGTTTTGATGCAGGCATAAGATCTCCCTGATCTTTACAAGTGGATCCTCTGAATCCCTAGTTCATTTTCTCTGAATTCTCTTAAGTTTTGGTTAATTATTTCACCTTCATTCATTCAAATATCCCTCAATTTATACTTGATTTAGATTTCATCTTTTTCTAGTTCTAGTTCTGGTTGCTTTCAGATTACGTACAGGTTTCAGTCCCTGTGGATTCGACCTCGGTCTGACCGAGTTTATTACTACATCACAACCCTATACTTGGGGAGTGAACATGCATATGGATTGATAATGCGGAATTTGTTATTGTTCATATAGATTGCTATTGGAGTATTTTGAGATTGGCAACCCAACCCCGTACTAATGGACCCCGTCTTTTGAAAAGCCATGTTGTCCTTTTAATTGGATTTTTCGGTCATAGATGCCTTTTGAGTTAGACCTTGTGTGGAAGGGTTGTTAGTTGGAAATACTCCTGGTAAATTAGACTGTCATAGGTGAGATCACCAGGAATATCCACAGAGATTATGGGCGATTACGGGTAGACTCACTTGACCTAGTCTGCCAATTGCAAATAGGAACAATGTCGGTTGGAAATATGTATCCTAAGGAATGAAGATTTTAGCCATGAGGGGCCGCTCACATGTCAGTTGAATGCTCATCCTCAATCCTAGAGTCCAATTCATGTGTTTATATGTTGGATTAGAATTTACTTTCTACAAATTCTTATTGTGCAGACATGTTTGCATCTTTTAATTATGCACATTGATAACATGTGTAATTTGCGTGTCTACTTGATTGTTTTGTTGTAGTTCCATACACGGTTATTATGTTATGGGCATAATCTATGTACTTCTTCACTATGTAGGTCTCTGACGCCTTCTATTTGACATATACAGGTGGCTTAGGAGTAAGTTTAGGCACTTGAGGAGTACGGTTGGAAGCGTAGGGCTAAATTGAGAGTTGTGGAATTCTCTTCCTTTTATTTTTGTTGGCTTATACTCTCTAGATTTTAGACATTGTCTTGTACATCCCTGATTATGGGATTTGACTTTTATACTTTTTAAATGATGACTTATACTGATTTTGTTCTGGTTATGTTTGTACCTGCCTTTTGTTTAATGTTGTGTTATCGTGTGTGACTCTGATTGTGAATTTAGAGCCAATGCTAACTGTACCACATAAACACATGAGAATTCTGCCCCACGTATTCACGTATTTAACTTAACGCCTAAGAACTCGGTGATTTAGGGTCCCTTACTCGGGTGTCGGGTTCTAGGACGTTATAGACCTTCATTGCTGCCGCTAGTGATGAGGAATGACTAAGATGATCGGTCATACAATCGGTTGCAATACTCCACCGACAAAACTATTACACGCCCCGGGGGGGGGGGGGGAGGAATACCCGGTTGATGCAAATAACTCGGGGGGCAGCCAACTACTCAAACATTACCATATGGTCTCGCAGCTGGACCAATTGGTGGGCAACCTTCGACAGGGTTGGCTGTCCATAACGGTTTCTACAGGGTCGAACACCTCGAGGGGCAACCTCTAGTGGGGTCAGTCACTTATCAAGGCTACTACAAGGTCAAAGCACATGGGGGAATCTTCGGCCGCTCCCTAGGTCCACAACAGCTATTGAAGGGTCGCAACCCAATTCAATAAGTTCTCCTCTAAAGAAGAAGATGAGTGAGGACCTTACAAACGGTTGTATAAACTCCGAGGAATCCACTACAATTGTGCAATCATTCCAAGGATTACCCACCCTGGAATATTTTATGCAAGAGATCGATCTAGAAATCGCGACAACCTTGAAGGAAGGACTTGCGACAACCGTGTCATTTGGGACTCTAGCTCCTATCACCTTTAGCTGCAATATGGCATTTATCCTAGCAATGAAATTTCAAGCCCACCCTAATTAGCCAAACCATATGGCCAAGGACATGGAAGAGACAGGAAAAACCTCAGCGAGAATAGATGTCGTGGCGTGTACCCTCACTCAGAGTGACATCAAGGATGTTCCCATCATCAGAGACGAGGAAGATAGGAAACATGATGAAGTCCCTACATTGCCAAGGGATGAGGTTCCCATTGTAGGTCATTGTCCCAGTGTCAGAGGGACATTCACCATTAAAGACGACGAGGAAGCTCAAAAGGTTATCCTATCAAAACCTCCAGAGTCGATGGCCAAGCATCTGAAGCCATTATATGTTTCCGCGAATATGGACGATTACCTGGTCTCATGGGTTATGGTCGACAACGGAGCGGCAATAAATATCATGCTAATGTCATTAGTATGAAAGTTGAAGAAATCAACCAAAGACCTATGACCACGGAGGTTACCATATCTAGTTTTACAGGGGTCGTCACCAATACAAAAGGGGTTCTTGTTGTAAAACCGCAGGTAAGAAGTAGCACGGTGATGACCATCTTTTTGGCAATCGAGCTAACAATCAACTACAATGCAATATTAAAAAGGGATTAGATCCATTCGAACTAGTGCATTCCTTCTTCGCTACATCACTTCCTAATCTATGGAATGAGAGCAAGGAAAATCGTTTGGGCTGATAAACGGTCGTTCGTTGTGGATTCAAACTTGGTCGAAGCAAATTATTTCAATGGAAGGTATAGCCCTTCACATTTAATCGGTTAAGACAAGAATGAGCGACCAACAGTGGTCATGGTCGCAATAAATCCAGCCAACGATCTGGATGTGATGATCGCCTTGAATCCTGCCCGTGGCTGGGATTCTCTCATTAGCAAATTGGACTACGCTAGAATTGAGGCAGGGGTGGACGCTTTTATCCAGTGTCACTACCTTGTTGGGGGACTTACTGACTGGGTCAGTTCCAATTCCAATTCAGAATTGGCCACGTCCTCCTATTGTGCCTATAATAGAAGGTTAGTTTATAGAACTAACTATTACTACTTTTGAAGAATCCCAAAGTCCTCTAAAAAGCCAAATGTGATTACCACATATCGGAAACAACCCCAATGCTTTGTCAAAGAGATTCCATAATGGATCTCATAAGGAAGATGGAGAGGCTGAAATCATGGCCATCATCGACAGGCTCGAGCAATATCTCAGTATCACCATTGATCACGATGGATGCCATGTCAACATTGTGGAGTGCTTGATGGAGAAGGACACAATAGCGCAAGATGGAATAACGTTCCATGAATTGGAATCGGCACCTGCCAATATAGATAATACCAAGGTCAATGTTCAAGATACATTGATTGAGGTAAATCTTAGACCAAAAAAAAGATCTACGGCCTACATACATCAGCGCTGAGCTGCATCCGCAGGCGCTAATGGAGATGATCTATCTCCTTAGAGAATACTCAGATTGTTTTTCTTGGGATTTTCACGAGATGCCCAGATTGGACCGAGATCTAGTAAAGCATCGCCTTCCAATCAAGGAAGGTTTTAAGCACTTCAAGTAACCCCCAAGGAGAATGACTCCTAAGGTTACCCTCAAAATCAGGGTGGAAATCGGGAAACTTCTGAAGGCAGGATTTATCAAGATGATCAAGTACACTGATTGGATCTCCGACATTGTCCCAATAATCAAGAAGAACTGGAATTTAAGGGTCTACATCAATTTTAGAAACCTGAATCTGGTAACCCCTAAGGATGAATATCACATGTCAATTGCAGATCAGCTAATTGATTGGGTTGCAGGACACAATATCATGTCCTTCATGGGTGACCATTCAAGTTATAACAAGATCTTCATCGTTGAAGAGGACATATCGAAGATGGCACTCCGATGTTCGGGCGTGATCAGAACCTACTGTTGGGTTGTGATTCCTTTCAGGTTCAGAACGCATGGGCAACCTATCAGAGGGTGATGAATGTCATCTTACATCACATGATCGCCAAATTCATAGAGATATGCATTGACGATGTGATGGTAAAATTTGTCGATTTAGCAGATCACTTTGCCAATTTAAAGAGGTCATTCGAGTGCATGAGGAAACATAAATTAAAAATGAACCCTTTAAAGTGTGCATCTGGGGTTTCTACAAGGAATTTTTTTGGATTTCTCGTTCATCAGAGGGACATTGAGGTGGACAGCAACAAAGTTTGAGCAATCTTCTAAGTTGTACCTCCTAAGAACAAGAAGAAACTGGAGAGGTTCATTGGCCAAATAAATTTCCTACACCGATTCATCTTGAATTCTACAAGGAAGATCAGTCCATTCTCACCCTTGATCAAGTTAAAGGTCGGCCAAGAGTTTGTCTAAAAACCAAAACATTAGGCTGCCTTTTATCAGTTGAAATGGGATCTCATGAAACCCCCGGTATTTATTCCTCCAAGGAAAGATAAATTGTTCTATCTGTATATCTCATCTATAAAAGAGTCAATCGGTGCATTATCACACAAGAAAACAATGACAAGAAGGAGAAATCCATCTACTACTTGTCACGGACATTGCATGATACAAAGCGAAGATATACAGCTATCAAAAACTTGTACTTAGTGTTATTTTTCACCGCCACCAAGCTCTGTTAATATCTGATAATAAGCATAGTTCATGTTATCTCATCAACTGATCTGATTAAGTACATGCTTAAATGACAGATGTTACACAAAAGGATTGATAAATGGATTCTTGCCCTATCTGAATTCACTTTTAAATATGTTTCGCAAAAAGCGGTGAAAAGGCAAGCCTTAGCCGATTTCCTGATGAGGATATGAATTTGTGCGTGGTGGGCCCACAGGCTATGCATGGAAACTTGGCGTAACTAAGAAATGATTACTATGTCCTAAAGGGGGGTGGGGAGCGAGTAGGACCAATTAAAATTTTCACCTTTTAAACACAATTGCCTACCTAAAATAATATGCAAATTAAACGAAGCAAGTCAATTAACTCTAAGTCCTCCAAACCAATGGAGGGTCCAATCACATAGAATACGAAAGATGTAGCAATTAGTATATAAACATGATGGTGTACATGTGTGTGTGGGATGTGCTACCTATCAATTTATAGCATTCAGATAATCATACAAACATATAATTAAACATTCATAATATAAGCATAATTAAACAAGTGCTCAAAGACAATTCATGCTCTCTCTCAGAAGACTCTTACAGATCAATTCTCCCACCTACCCCTGAAGTATCTCACATTCTTTTGGACTCATCCAAGAGTAAGGGCGGTTGGGCAACCCAGCTCGAGGGACAAGGTCTATGTGATGTTAGATGTCTAGCATGGAGGGGCAATTCATCAAGTAACTTTTAGGGACAAATTTCTTTAAATTCGTTTAACAACGGCCTTAAACTTGGAGAAGTGTATAAGGACTCTGATTCCTCACCCTTTACCACCATGACGTACACCTCATCGGTTTCCTTTAATTCTTCTACAAAATCCTGAATGGTCAGGAAGGAGCTCCCCTCTACTTTAGAAGCTTCAGGGTGGTTCTCTGGTGCCATAGGGGCAAGGATCATCTTACGACTGTCCTCGACGAAGACATAGACATTGTCTCATTCTCGGTGGGTCCTATCAAGGTCTAATTGTCATAGTCGATCGACTCCCATAAGAGATCTACGTGGTCGACCACCTCCTTCCTTTGGAATGTACAATAACATGTACAATCCTACACAAGGACCAGCTCCCACAAGAGACTCTACATGGTTTTCTATAGACTAACTACGAACCTCAGTCCTACACAAGAATCTACTGATGTACACTTCCGTCGGAGACTCCCACAAGAGACTTGTGTTGGTTTTCTATCACCTAACTAACAACCTCGGTCCTAGTCCAAGGACCTACGTTTACTCTTGCTGGAAGTTCTCACGGAGACTAACACGTACATACTCGTGTCCAGCGAATTTGACCCTACACGAGAGGCCAAGTCCTGCACAAGAGCCTATCGAGTTTGGGTCACAAACTCTTACCCTCAATCCTACACAAGGAAAGAGAGTATGGACTCACTTAAGGAGAGCCCCGTTGATGTGTCATTCTTGAGTCGCTTGTTTAAAGCTCTCCCGTATTTGAATCAACTCCTCAGTTGCTCCATCGGTCATGATGTTGATGTGTTGTTAATGCTTCAGCTCCAAAATCAAACACCTTGCATGCGATGCTCCGATGCGGTAACCAAGGTGATAGGAGGTGGGTAGAATCTCCTACAACTAATGGAAAGTTGAATTCTTAGGAGATTCTACTTGATGGGTACTCTAGAGGTTGATAGACACTAAGATTTATCAATAAAAATAGTGTATAATCTCTAGAGAACGCTTGAGATCATGATCTTCTTGTAGGGGAGCTTGGAATGCTCATTAGAGTGAAGAATCACTATAAAGAGTGCATGGATCTCATTGGGATAGAGCTTAGGAGGTTTGGTAGAGCTTGGGATGCACTAGGGTCTCTAAATATCAAAATTCATCAAAATGCATAAGAAGTGAATGCCTTATATATGGAGTTCGAGCTCCAATAGTAAAAAAATGGGCAGATAATGGCTCTATCGATGGCATCGAGAAAATTGAGTTTCTAGCTAAATTGTTGCTGGACAGTTTACATACTATTACCCGATGCCATCAAGTGGCCTTCAATGAGATCGGGGGGCCATTCGATGTCATTAAAGGTTCCTCAATTCTATCGAGAAAATCAGATAAAAAAAATCTTATCTTGTTATACAGATCTGAGTTACCTACTTAATTCCATCGAGTGGTCTTCAATGTCATTGAAGACCCCTCGAGAACTGCTCGATGAGGTCGAGCACCATCAAAAGTCTATTGTTTTGGGCATATGATTTCACAGCAGTTGTATACCTCTTATAGTCTTTCTTATCATGTTCCAATTAAGCTTCTAAGGCTAAGGGATGATCAACAAGGTTTACCTATAAGGTTAATGATCATATAGAGGTTCAATTAGTTATTTTGGGTCAAGGGTTAGGGTCACCAAGGCACATCATTTACTTGTTCTTTGTTCCTTGATGCACATGTCCTCGTGTCTTCGGTCTTCAGCTTTCAAGGGCACAACTGACTATATGACACACGGACTCACATGATTGACAAACAATATGCACAAATCACTGCACTAACAGGATCGACAACCACATTCCATCAGACTTCCTAGTAATATATAATATTAATATGGTCCCATGGCATCTAATATTTGATGGACCACAGACAGAGCGTTCCTCTGGAGCAATGATCATCATTATCTCCCCAACAGAGAAGAGGGAGGATTACGCCTTCCAACTAGAATTCAAAAGAATTCAAATGTACAAATAACCATGCCGATTATGAAGCAGTAGTGATCATCGTTTTGGATATTCTAATTGAGTTAGGAGCCATAAATGTGGAAATCATTGGTGATTCTTTGTTGGTGATCAATCAGTAGGTAGGAACATACAAGTGCACAAGTCGGGGATTGTTGCCCTACTATGGGACGGTCGTACAATTGATGGTCCACTTTTATGATGTTCTGTTAAGGTATATACCTAGGGAATTTAATGTCAATGTTAATGAGATGGCATAAATTGTAGCAGGGTTGCAACTCTCCAAGAAATTATCCAAGAGGTTTCTTATAATTAAAAAACGCTCATTGCCAGCAGTACAACAGAGGTCCCCGACTCTGGAGATAGCTTCGCTAGAGACATCAGCGGATGACTGGCGATTTCCAATCATTTAGTATCTAATAAGGCCAAGTACCAGGACTGACTAGGCAATATGAAGGATTTCATTGCACTATTTGATCCTAGGTGATGATCTGTACAGAAAGGGGACTGATGGCCTTCTCCTTAAATAGCTAGGGAAAGATGACGCCATGGTGGTCATAGGTGAGGTACATGAAGGAATCTGTGGAGAATACTAGGCGGGCCAAAAGATGCAGTGGCTGATTCGAAGGCATGGGTATTATTTGTAGACAATTCAAAGGGACTCCATGAAATATGCAAAAGGTGTTAGGGCATGTCAGAGGCATGGCCCATTACAGCATGTTCTAGCATCAGAGCTTCATCCAATCATAAAATTATGACCATTTCGAGGATGGGTCACTGATATTATTGGGCAGATATACCTATCTTCCTCAAAGTATCACAATTTCATCATCGTAGCAACTGATTACTTAATCAAGTGGGCGGAAGCGCAACCAATGAAGAATATCGAACAAGTTGATGTTATAGATTTTATCAAGGAGAAGATTATCCACCGGTTCGGTATTCCCAAAACAATCACAATAGACAGGAGGAGCCTCATTTTTAGGAGGACGGATTCAAGCTCTTACTATTGCGTACAAGTTCAAGTTTGTGTTGAGAAGTGGAGCCACATCTGGGGCCGCCCACGACCAGTCGAGGTTGCGCGGATTTCGTGTCGCAAGTCCTTTTGCAACTGGGATGCGAAAGGAGTTTCGCGGATTTCGTGTCGCAAGTCCTTTCGCAACTAGGATGCGAAAGGAGTTTCACGGATTTCGTGTCGCAAGTCCTTTCGCAACTAGGATGCAAAAGGAAAGTTGTCAAAACTATAAATTGGGGTCCCTAGGGTTATTCTACGGTTAAGGTGAATGATGGGAAAGTTATTCTAAGGTGTGGGCAAAGGGTTTTCTATGTTCTTCCAAGGGAGAGGTTAGTATATTGCCTTGTAAGCTTTGTTCTTTATAGTGGAAGTTTGCATCCGTGGTTTTTTACCCTCGTTTGGGGTTTTTCCACGTATATCTTGTCTTGTGGTTTATTTTGGATTGTTTTGATCTACTTCTAGTTTATATTTCTTTCTCTTATCGTTTGTGGGTGAGACCTGAGATTGGATCTAGGCTCACTGCGTTGTTGGCGTGCTGCGCAACAACTGGTATCAGAGCTATTGGTTTAATTCTATTGGGAGCAATGGCGGAAGATGGGAAAACTAGAATTAAGAAGTTTGATGGTTCAAACTTTGCCTTCTGGAAGATGCAGATGGAGGATTATCTATATCAGAAGGACCTCTATATTCCTCTAGGAGGAAAAGAGAAGAAACCAAAAAAGATGACAGATGATGAATGGTTTTTACTGGATAGGAAGGCTTTAGGAACGATCCGACTCTCTTTGTCTAAGAGCGTCGCCTTCAATATATCCAAGGTAAAAACGACAAAAGAATTAATGGAAGCCCTAGCCACCATGTATGAAAAGCCCTCAGCATCCAACAAGGTTCATCTTATGAAACAGCTATTCAACATGAAGATGTCAGATGGTGGGAGCGTGGCTGAACATCTAAACGAGTTCAATACAGTCACGAGCCAGTTAAAATCCTTTGGCATTGCTTTTGAGGATGAGGTCAGGGCATTATTAATCTTATCCAGTTTGTCAGACAGTTGAGATGGTTTGGTGATTGCTGTGAGCAATTCTTCAGGATCGACAAAGCTGAAATTTGATGATGTGGCCAGTCTAATTCTCAGCGAAGAATCTAGAAGGAAGGCATCAGGAGTTTCACGGGATTCAGGGAATGCTCTAAACGTTGAAGGAAGAGGAAGATCGTTGAACAAAGGAGGCAATAAACACGGGCGTTCTAAGTCGAGGAAGAAGTCTAATGGACCGAAAGACAAAGACGGGTGTTGGCATTGCGGCAAGAAGGGCCACATGAAACATGATTGCAGGGCGCTCAAGAAACAAGAAGGAAGCTCTCAAGACGAGAAGGATTCAGTGAATCTATCTGAGGAGAGTGACATAGAGGCGTTGATCTTATCTCTTGATGCGATGAATAAGTCTTGGGTTATAGACTCGGGTGCTTCATTTCATGCTACTTCGTGTAAGGAAGTTCTGCGTGATTATGTGTCAGGTGACTTTGGGAGAGTCTACCTGGGTGATGATGAGCCGTGCAATATTATTGGAAAGGGGGATGTTCATGTAAATTAGAAAGACGGAACGGTCTTGAAATTGAAGGATGTCAGACATGTACCGAGTTTGAAACGTAATCTAATCTCAATGGGACAGTTGGCCGATACCGGTTATGTGACGACATTCACCAATGACTCCTGGAAGATCACAAAAGGTGCCTTGGTAATATCTCGAGGCAAAAAGGAAGGTACTTTGTACGTGACTTTAGGATCGTATAGTTCACTCGCAATTGCATCAACTAGAGTGAATGGGCAGTTATGGCATCAGAGGCTGGGACATATGAGTAAGAAAGGGATGAAAGTGTTATTGTCAAAAGGGAAGCTACCAGGGCTGAAGTATATTGACTTGGAATTCTGCGAGGACTGCGTATATGGCAAGCAGAAGAGGGTAAGCTTTAAGAAGACGGGAGGCGCTCCAAAGACACATCTGTTGGAGCTTGTACACACTGATGTGTGGGGACCGACACAGGTATTATCTCTTGGTGGCTCACGTTATTTTGTTACCTTTATTAATAATGTTAGTAGAAAACTTGGGTCTACTTCTTAAAATATAAATCTGATGTATTTGATGTATTTAAGAAGTGAAAAGTTATGGTAGAAAATGAGACAGGTAAAACAGTAAAGTATCTCAGATCTGACAATGGGGGAGAGTATTGTGATAAGAGGTTTGAGGAGTATTGTGCAGCAAATGGAATCAAACATCAGAAAATGATTCTAGGGACACCACAGCAAAATGATGTAGCTGAGCGCATTAACAGGACCATCCTTGAGCGCACCAGGAGCATGAGGTTACATGCAGGGTTGCCCAAGACCTTTTAGGCAGATGCTGTGAATACTGCCGCATATCTCATCAATAGAAGTCCCTCAGCACCATTGGATGGTGGGCTACTAGAAGAAGCATGGACTGGGAAGGAAGTGAACCTTGCACATCTCAGAGTGTTCGGTTGCACTTCATATGTTCACATTGATGCAGAGCACAGAAACAAGCTGGATGCGAAGTTCAGAAGGTGCCCGTTTATAGGCTATGGGCAGCATGATTTTGGCTACAGGTTCTGGGATGCAGAAAACAGGAAAATCATCAGAAGCAAGGACGTAGTCTTCAATAAAAAAGTGATGCATAAGGGCAGTGTGCAGGAAAATAAGGCCGAGAAAAAGGAATTCGTAGAGTTGGAAGAGTTACCGGACATGGGTGTTACAGCGCCACAGGATGAGGCAGAGCCGCATACACCGGTTGTGAGGAGGTCTACGAGGGAGAGGAGACCCACGGTCCGATACTCACCCTCCTTACATTATCTACTACTGACGGATAATGGTGAGCCAGAGTGTTTTGAAGAGGCGTTACAGTCAGATACACGGGTTAAGTGGGAGCAGGCCATGGATGATGAGATGGACTTTCTTGAGTCTAATCGTACATGGGAGCTAGTCACTCTACCCAAGGGTAAGAAAGCTCTTCATAACAAGTGGGTTTACAGACTGAAGGAGGAGCACGATGGTTCAAAACGGTACAAGGCCAGATTGGTTGTGAAAGGGTTTCAACAAAAGGCAGGTATCAATTTCACTGAAATATTTTCACCGGTAGTGAAAATGTCTACGATTCGCATGGTCTTGAGTATAGTGGCTTCAGAGGACTTACATCTAGAACAGCTAGATGTTAAGACAGCCTTTCTTCATGGGGACCTTGAAAAAGAGATATATATGCATCAGCCGACAGGATACGTGGCACCAGGTAATGAGAACAAGGTGTGTAGACTGAAGAAGAGTCTATATGGCTTGAAGCAAGCCCCGAGGCAGTGGTATAAGAAGTTTGACAGTTTCATGTCGGGAAACGGTTTTAGGAGATGTCATGCAGACCACTGTTGTTACTTGAAGAAGTTTGATACGTCTTACATCATCCTTCTTCTGTACATTGATGATATGCTTGTGGCCGGTTCAAGCATGAAGGACATCTCAGATCTCAAAAGACAATTGTCTAGAGAATTTGTCATGAAGGATTTAGGAGCTACAAAATAAATCCTAGGCATGAGGATAAAGCGTGACAGGGAAAACAAGAAATTAGTTTTGTCATAGGCAGAGTACATAGCCAAGGTACTTGATCAATTCAATATGGGAGGTGCTAAGCCAGTTAGCACTCCATTAGCCAACCACTTCAAGCTATCTAAGGAGCAAGGTGCAAAGACGCAGGAGGAACAGGACTACATGGCTAAAGTCTCATACGCGTCAGCTATTGGGAGTCTCATATATGTTATGGTGAGCACGAGTCCAAACATTACTCAAGCAGTGGGAGTTGTTAGCAGGTTCATGAACAACCCCGGAAAGGAACATTGGGAAGCTGTGAAGTGGATCCTTAGGTACTTGGTAGGTACTAACGACATAGGGCTGTGTTATGGTGGATCGAAAATCAAGTTACAAGGCTACGTGGATTCAGATTTGGCAGGAGATATCAACAGTAGAAGAAGTACTACAGGTTATGTTTTTACTCTGAGTAGTGCTGCAGTCAGTTGGGTCTCTCAGTTACAAAAGATAGTATCTATCAGTACGACAGAAGCAGAATATGTTGCGGCTACAGAAGCATGCAAGGAGATGGTGTGGATGCAAGGTTTTATGGAAGAGTTGGGTAAGAAGCAAGCAGATTGCAAGTTGTACAGTGACAGTCAGAGTGCAATACACTTGGCTAAGAATTCAGCCTTTCATTCAAGGACTAAGCATATTGCCATCAGATATCACTTCATACGTTCGTTACTGGAAGATGGATCGATTGCTCTGGAGAAGATTCATACAAGTGAGAATCCTGCGGATATGCTGACCAAGGCGGTCACAAGGGAGAAGCTGAAGCTCTGTTCAGCTTTGATTAGTCTTCAGGCTTGAAGACGGGGAGGTGGTGCACTCCGGATGAAGAAGACAAAGGTTTATGGCGATGTGTCTCCAAGTAGGAGATTGTTGAGAAGTTGAGCCACATCAGTCGAGGTTGCGCGGATTTCGTGTCGCAAGTCCTTTCGCAATTGGGATGCGAAAGGAGTTTCGCGGATTTCGTGTCGCAAGTCCTTTCGCAACTGGGATGCAAAAGGGAAGTTGCCAAAACTATAAATTGGGGTCCCTAGGGTTATTTTAGGGTTAAGGTGAATGATGGGAAAGTTATTCTAAGGTGTGGGCAAAGGGTTTTCTATATTCTTCCAAGGGAGAGGTTAATATATTGCCTTGTAATCTTTGTTCTTCATAGTGGAAGTTTGCATCCATGGTTTTTTACCCTAGTTTGGGATTTTTCCATGTATATCTTGTCTTGTGGTTTGTTTTGGATTGCTTTGATCTACTTCTAGTTTATATTTCTTTCTATTTATCGTTTGTGGGTGAGGCCTGAGATTGGATCTAGGCTCACTGCGCTGTTGGCGTGCTACACGACAGTTTGTATGCTCTACACCGTCATACGCTTAGGCCAATGGACAAGCCGAGTCAACCAATAAAATCTACAAAATCTTGAAGACTATTAAATGGATGATAGAGGACAATCCGCGATCGTAGCATATGACGTTGTCCGAAGTATTGTGGGCATACATAACTTCACAAAGGACTAGTAAGGGATAATGTTTTTTGCCCTGACATATGGGCATGATGTCGTGTTACCTATGGAGGTTAATATTTCTTCCTAAAGGGCTACATACCAAAACAAGCTGACTCTTGAAGAGTTCACTAAGGCTATGCTTATCGAGTTGGAAGAGTTAGACAGTGTCCGATTGTAAATTCTGGATATGTTGAGTGTTCACAAGCTCAACTTTGTTAAAGCTTACAAAGAAGGTGAATGCAAAAATCTTTGTTGAAGGAGAGTTGGTCTAGAAAACCATATTGCCGTTAAAACAAGGGATTATAGTATGGTAAGTGGTCACTAACTTGAGAAGGACCATTGAAAGTTAAACGAGTTTTACATGGAGGAGCATATCTGCTATGAGATATGGATAACCGAGAGAGCAGAAATTCCATCAACAAACGGTACCTGAAGAAGTATTACCCAACATTATGGGAATCAATGCAGACAGAAGAAGGACTGGCCGCCGAGCAGGCTGATCAAAATGAAGACTAAAGATGGAGCAAGAGTTAAAAGATTGGCTATTACAGATATCGATTACATCCTCCTCTTGAAGTAGCTTTCAACTGATTGAATAATTGTTGTCTTGGTTCTTTAAATAAAAATAGTGGCTAAGCATTAGCTTCAGTCGTTGCCCATCGAGAGCGTCATTTTTTAATCTTGTGCATTCAATGAAACATCGAGTTTTATGTCTGCAATAAAAGTTGGCAATCATGTCAAGCGATTTTCGATGCTCGCATTAACTCGCACGAAGGTCGAGCACGAACCTTGTGACGCCACGTCCCATAACGAAACAGTCGCCGAAACTTGAACGTCAAATGTCCCATCACATCTCTCGATAAGAAGGACCATGAGAGGTATTGTTTACACCCATTTTCAGTGCCCTGGCATAGACCAATGAGAAGTCGCCATGTGTCTACACCAGTGTTCGAAATATCGGTATCGCACAATGTATCGCACCCTTGAGATACAGATACGTATCGGTTATCGCACGGGATATATCGTTTGTATCGCATAGTTAATCGCACTTTTTGGGAAACATGGGGAAACATTGGGAAAATGGTTAAATTTTTTAATGAAACTTTGGGGATTGTTAAAAAACCCCTTAATACACACTTTTAAATCATAACATCTCAAAAAAAATATACACATAATAAGTTTCCTTTGTATAGGGTCCTAAGCTATGCAATGTTTAACTGAACTAATGCAACTATATTTAAATTGGATGAATGATATTTATAAATATATCATAGTCATGTATGAAAACACAACTAATTCATTGAAAAGACAGAATAACTGAAGCAGTAAAATTTGAGAAATATACTTATGATTGATGGGGACATGAAGTGACGTCACCAAGTTCTGAAGGGCCCATCATGATGTATGTGTTGTATCCACATCGTCCATCCATTTGAAGATATCATTTTAGGCCATGAGAAAAAGAATGAGTCAAATCCAAACCTCGAGTGGACCCCACCACAGAAAACAGTGGAGAGAGTGATGCCCACCATTAAAAATTTCTAAAGGCCACAAAAGTCTTTGATCAAGCTGAAAGTTGTTTTTTCCCTTTTTTCATGTTGTCTTAACTTATAAACAGGTTGGATCTCAGATAAACATCATAGTGGACCCACGATCAGGGTTTCAACGGTGGGCGTCCCTCTCCCCACTGTTTTCTATGGTAGGGTCCACTCCAGATTTGGATCTGACCCATTCTTTGTCTCATTCCATAAAATGATCTAGCCAAATGGATGAACGGTGTAGGCCCCATAGAACTTGGTAACATCACTTTAGTAGCCGGTCTGGCTACGCGTCCTGAGAATCCAAGGGCGCGGATTTCCTACGCAAGCCATTTGCAGGAAGTTCCGGTGCTGAAAACTTAAGTGGGGCCCAACGTGATGTTTGTGAGTAATCCACTCCGTCCATCTGTTTTTTTAGATCATTTTAGAACAAAGAGCCAAAAATGAACAGGATCCAATTTTAAATGGGCTAAAAACGTAAAGATTGAACATCCACAGTCGAAATATTCGTGGGGCCATAAAAGTTTTGAATTAGGTTAATATTTGTGATTTCAGTTCATCTCAGCTCCGTGGGCCCCACCATAATATATTTGTTTCATCCATTCCGTTCATCCATTTTTACGGATTATTTTAGTGCTTGATACAAAAAATTATAGGGATATGATCTCATGTGGACCACACCACAAGAAAACAATAATGATTGGATATCCACCATTAAAATCCTCCTAAGGCCCACTGTACTGTTTATTTGACATATAATCTGTTGATTGGGTCATAAAGACCCAGATGAAGGGAAAAAATAAATATCTGGTTGGATGACAAACAAACATCACTGTGGGCCTTAAAAAGGTTTCAACAGTGGAAATTAATAGTTCCACTGTTTCCTGTGGTATGGTCCACTTAAGTTGTGGATATGGTTCAATTTTGGGCAGAACACCTAAAATGATCAATAAAAACGGATGGATGGCGTGGATAAACCACGTGCAATCACGGTGGCCCAACAGAGTTTACTCGGTACAAGCGTACCATGTCGCCTGTCATTGACGGAAACGGATTGGCTACTCCACTAGCCAATGGCTGATGGTCGGTGCTCTGTGGGCCCCACCATGATGTATGTGTTTCATCCATGTCGTCCATCTATTTTTATATATCATTTTATGATATTACACAATAAATTAGATATATTCCAATATCAACTGGACCACATTACATGTAACAGTGTGGAATGAACGTTGACCATTAAAAACTTTTTAGGGTCCTTAAAAGTATTGGATCTAGCTGATATTTGTTTTTTCCCTTCATCTGGGCCTTTATGACCTAATCAACAGATTTGATGTCAAATAAACAGTACAATGGGCCGATATATCGTGCGATATCTGAATTTTTGCATTTTTGGTATCTTCCGGGCGTTATCGCCCGAGTATCGTCTCGTTGGGGGCCGATAACGATAATATCGGCCGATAGTATCAATATTTTGAACATTGGTCTACACTATGGGTTCGATGTTGATGAAAATCATACTTACACCCAAAGATATCTTCGGTTGATTTTGCTTAGATGATACACATTCTATCATTAATGCAATGGCATAGAGCCTTATGCATGCCTTTAAGAAATTAAATCACCAAATGCCACGTGACCGTGATTAGCGTGTCGCTTTGATGAGTCAACATACCCAGCACAACTATAAAGACTCACCGAGAGAATCTCATCACAATTCGGTTATGATACACTCAGAGAGGTTATCTCTTACAAGATTTTCATAGAGATGTTCGGAAGTTCGCAATAGTCATGGAGATTCTAAATATCCGAAGATCAGACCGATATCCAAGCAAATGTGGATGCAACACAAACCCAAATCAAAAGAGGATGGACACTCAGCAAATTGGGTCACTCTCCATACATCAATCGAAATTAAAATGGAAGACCTCGATCTGGTATATCCGATCCCACCAGTTCCACAATTAGGTCTTGCATGAGGTGGTTTGATTGAGCCATCTAGATGCATGAGCATGATCAACTTGAGGTCCGGGATCGACGACAAAGGTTTCCCTAATTGATCTCAAATTGAGATGTGGTATGTCTTGAAGGTCTCCAATATGAGATCATCCACGTAAGAGGAGATCCGAAAACCAACGATTTCAAATCTACATGAATCTACCTATTTTGAATGCATGCCGTAAAAGCGAAGGATCCTGGACTAGCAAGGAAATCCAGCAAGTGTTTTACCGCCTAGACAACCTATAAAAGGAGTGTTGAGCTCAAGGCCCAACACCAAACACAATCTATCTTCTTTTACATCCACCTTTACATTTATTCTAACATATCATCCTAGCATAGCATGGCCTAGTTTTAGCATAAATCACTATTGTCCAATGCTATCACTACAGTACCATAGGATTAGATTAACCATCCACAACCATATGTTATTGGATCCCAATTAACTGAATTCTTACTTGAACGATCATCTTTCTGGTCACATCGTACTAATCATCCGCATGGATCATCTATTCTCATAGACAAATTAGATATGTCTTTCTTTATCTCTAGCTATTTTTACTTTGTAGATTATAATGAGCCACATTCATATTTAATAAAATTGGCATTGTTTTAAACTTCTTTTTATTTATTTGTTCATCTTTATTTCTTTGATAAATATTAATTGTAATTATTGGTGAAAGAAAAGCCATAAAGTTGTAAGGTAAAAAAGAATCCATCAGGAAAGATAACCCCTATTCTTTCGCAAATTTCTTGATCACTGATCACAACCGATGGCTGACTCGATAGCAAGGTTTTCAAATATGGTATAACATATTCATTTCGGTATGGTAGTCACCAATGTTCAATCAAATATTGAGTCGAGCACGACTGGCACGCCCGCACTTCTAAATCGCATATAAAATCTGAATACAAGCCCTTGATCACATGTGTGGCCTTGTATTTGATTGAATTGTGCAAACAATTACACGTCGTGACTAAACATTTAGGTGGAAAACAACACTCATAACCAAACAACCCAACTATTGATAGATTTCACCGTCCTCCATTCAATGAGGATTCCACAAGGTTTTTATAGATCCACATGTATCCAAATAGGAAACATACTTATGAAAGTATCGAAATATTATTTATTTGGAAATCATGTCTTTTAATAGCTAAATTCAAATTGATACAAACCGGACCATTTTCTTGAAGAAGAAAATTTTATGAAAAAATTGCAATATTGACCATACTTTGGACCTGTTTGGCTGCAACTACGCAAAAGTGGGTTTCGTGCCTGCTTTGTTGGTTGAATCAGTGAAAGCAGATCAGATTGGCTTTCATCTATTTGGTTATCCAAGTGCAAGTGGTGGATAGAGGAAGGTTCCAAGTCATGGCTCAATGGTAGAAAGTATATTTCAACACCAAGGTCATGAGTTGGAGTGCCCATTTGGGGGGTGTGCATGTTAAAAATTTAAAAACTAAAAACTGAGCAAATAGAGTGATTATGAAGCATAGAAGAGAGCAGATGGAATGTTCATTTGAAGCTGACCAACAAGATGATCAATGTCCAACATCAATTGGCAAAAGCCGATAATGTTTAGGAGGACGAAGTCCATCTGGTTCAACATCAATTGAACTTGAGACCATAACTTTGAGCCAATAAAATCTTAAACAATGCCAACAGTCTACATTCAACCATAAGAAATTAGAAAATTACTAAACAAGAATATGAACATTGTCAAAATCCAAAAATTGGGGCCTTCTTCATTTAACTTCATTGCTTTATCTTCTCAAAACAAAATTGAATGGAATAGTTAGATCCGAATTGATGGGTCACTCTAGAGCATGAAAACAAGTCCATCCAACAGTCTTCAAAAACCCATCTATTCGTGTGTAGATTTCTTTTTCTATCTTGTTTGGGGTTTTAGATACATATATACAAAAAATAATAATAATAATAATATAAAAAATAAAAAAAATCCATTTATACAATTCTTTTCTATGTTATTTTGGGTTTTGGGTCGGGTCATCTGGCATGACTCATACATAAAGTATATTATGTGGGTCGGGCTGGATGTGTTTCATCCCAAGCCCAACCAGGCCCGCATTTCTATGTGGGTTGGGCAGGGTAGGTTTCATCCAAGCCCAAACACGCTCACTACTTAAATGGGGCACATTTCTAGCCTGAGCCTAACTTGTTACCCATTCAACTTGGTCCAAACCTGCATCAAAAGTGGGCCTGCTAACCCGCAGGCCCACCACTAATTTCCTCCTCCCCATGTACAATGAATGCTAGAGAGAGAGAGAGAGAGAGAGAGAGAGAGAGAGAGAGAGAGAGAGAGAACCTGCATCAAAAGTGGGCTTGCTAACCCGCAGGCCCACCACTAATTTCCTCCTCCCCATGTACAATGAATGCTAGAGAGAGAGAGAGAGAGAGAGAGAGAGAGAGAACCTGCATCAAAAGTGGGCCTGCTAACCCGCAGGCCCACCACTAATTTCCTCCCCATGTACAATGAATGCTAGAGAGAGAGAGAGACGGTGGGAAACCCATCTCACGATTTACCTTTTTGTAGCCAGCTTGAGTTCTCAATCCTCGTAATTTTTTGGGCAGGCGTCCTAATATGAGCCTATGTAATAGATGTGAGCAGTAGATGTCACGCCATCACCAGAGTAGACCCCACAAAGCCTTTGACGCATGCTCTGCCTGATTACGCTTCATGCGGGTGTGGGCTACATGCACTAGCAGTTAAAGGAATTGGGTGCAATCTATGACATCCCTTGTTCAATTGCTTTGCCAAGCAACTACATTTTTTTACAAATTCACCCTTTCTTAACAAATGCTGTGAAGACTAATTGCAGGCAAAAATGTCAAAAGCTAATGGCATAACATTGAGCAGCAATAGAGCTAAAACGTCCAATGAACTAAACTCCTCAAAAGTTTGGAAAAAACAGATATATGGTGATGTTTCTAGCAACATTCGGGAATCTGAAGCTCATCTTGGAAAGGCTGAAAATCAATTTGAGATCAATCTGTAATTTTTTTAAGGGTAATCAGTTAATTTTATTAAACACTACTAGAACCAGATGCAACACAACAAAGAATACAGTAGAGCATAGAATACAAAGCGGGATTACAGCCCAAATAAGAAGGATACAATGCTTTGTTGTGAAAGCATTGTGCATAGGAAGCTGGACTCCATGCCACATCCAAAACATTTGGATCATTGAGCTAGGCATCACCCAATCTATGTTGAAAAGCTTCAGGATATGCATCCACACTCAAAGAACATATGGACATCGGATGAATAAGTGGTCAATCAATTCCGCATCATTCATACAAAGAAGGCAAATATTAGGGAGGATCATAGCCTTTGTCTGAACATTGTCAACAGTTAGGATGCAATATCTCCCTACCAAGCAAAAGAGGCCACCTAGGGGGGAGAGCCATAAAAATAAAAAGCATGAAAGAACTCACGACTTGGGCCTGGCTCCGAGTTCCAAATCTTCAGGTAGAAAGACTTGACTGAGAATTTCCTGGATGGCGATGCGAGCCAAACCAATGAATCTTCCGAGTGTGGGGAAGGGTATACATTATATAGGCTAGCCAATAACCTATCCTCATCAGATAAGCCCCTAGGACATGGGAGACACCATAACGGGCCCACCATTGAGAGAGAAACAGCTAGCCACAGACAGATCTCTTACTGGGCTAATCTTGCCAAGGATGGGTATTCCGCCACCAAAGGTTTATTACCACACCATGGATCCTCCCAAACCCAGATCCTATTTCCGTTTCCAAAAGAAAAGCCCATTTTGGATTTAACCAAAGGAAAGACCAAACAGATAGCCTTCCAAATTCCCAAAACACAGTAACCTGAAGATATCTTGACCTCCTAACCTCCCGCCTCCAAGCAATATTTAAATGCAATGGCTTCCCTCCATAACTTGGCTTCTTCCAACCCAAACCTCCAGCAACACTTACCCAAAAGGGCCACGTTCATCGGTTCTAGATCTCTAATACCCTCTCCACCATCGTCTAGAGATTTACAAACCTCCTCCCAGCTAAGAAGATGAAATCTATGTTCATCTTCAACCCCATGCCAAAGGAAATCCCTTTGCGATTGGAAATTAGACAAAGCCGCCTTAATAAGGGTGATGCATCCACCCGGTGACAAAAGCCTCCCTTTCCACTTTGAAGGCTTCCATTCAAACCTTTATATCACCTTGCTCCATAAATGCTTATGGGGTTTACCCAACCATAGTGGAACACCCAAATAGGTGGAGGGGAAAGACCCAACTTGACAGCCGTAAGCATTCGCAAAAGAAAATCATTCTTCCTTGGACTGTCCAAGCATTTCACTCTTTCTCACATTAATCTTTAGCCCTCATACCTCTTCAAAGCTGTAAGACCCGTGATCCCAAAATCTAGTTTGTACACTGGATAGCCATTGACTATAGGTCAATTGGCCTCGAGAATGTTTTGACTTGATCATAATGTTGTTCTATTATCAAGCCGCAAGTCGTATTTCAACCCGATGTCCGAATTTTAAGATATGGACTTAAAATTAAACAATCTGCTAAATGACAATTATGTCCTTATTTTATCTGGCGAAGCACCACCATCGAGTTTTCAAAATCCATTAGGTCCGAGAGCCTAACCATTGTAACCGTAGTCGAGTTACGGAGTTAATGGCGAAAACGGCATGTCAATAGGACAACCTGGATTGTAAGTTATGCATAGATATGTACATGTATATTTTGAGAAAATATACTCAAATCACCTCGATGTTTTTAAACTCTTTGGAATACGTTAGTTCCAACTACTTAAATAACATTGTTATATTGCTACTATACACTTATACTTTTCAAAATCATCACAAAACATCCCATAACCCTTTAAAACCAATTTCAATTCCACACATATGAAAACCCTCTTGCAACATTTTATTTTTCAGCACTCTTGTTGAGTGTGAAGTTGAGAAGAAGAAGAAGAAGAAGAAGAAGAAAAGGAAAGAGAAGCTGAGGTTGAGAGTCAAACCTCTGATAATTACAGGTGAGTACATAGATTAGAAGCACGTATATGTGTACGTTGAGGTTTCCTTCAAAACCCTATCGCTGGATTTTCATTAAGGGTTAGAAGAATGCTGGAATTTCTGTTTTAAGGTTAGATAATTGCTGGATTTTCTGTTTTAGGGTTAGGTTTTCGCTGGATTTTCATTTAGGGTTAGATGATTGCTAAAATTTCTATTTTAAGGTTAAATAATTGCTGGATTTTCTGTTAGGGTTAGGTTTTCGCTGGATTTGCATTTAGGGTTAGTAGATTGCTGGATTTTCATTTAGGGTTAGGTTATTGCTGGAATTTCTGATGGAGTTGGTTAAGTTATTGTTGGATTTTCTTTCAAAACCCTATAGAAGACTCGCTTTGCTTATTTAAATTCGTTAGGTTATTGCTGGATTTTCTTAAGGTTGTGGCTGGATTTTCTAAGTTAGTTGACTAGGTTATTAATGGCTGATTAGATGAAAGTCATACGTATTTCAAACGGGTTCTCTCTGTCCCTTACAACGTCTGCCCGCTACCTGTTTGACAAATTGTTTCAAAGAAATATCCTTCATCCTTTTAATGTAGTTACTTCTTGAGAAAAAGCATGTTTGTAGCATGAAGTCTTATAGCAAAATAAATCCGAGATTGGAGTTAGATTGGCTAAGTCATGTGCATATCATATGCATGATTCATAGTTGTTGTATCATTGTATGCTTGAGAGTGAATGATTCATATCATGATATGGTGATCATAGTGGGTTGTGGTGCGACACACGATGTGTCTATAATGAGTATGTTAACATGAGACCCTTATGAGGAACTCAAATGTATGAGGAGACCACATGAGGAAAGTTGTCCTATGCTTGCCTTGAAAACCATGACATATTGTGCTTGTATGTGGACTCATGCATATGGTGATTGTAAATGCAATGAAACATACTTTGTTATAACTTGAGTTGGACATCACACCGGAAATGTGCAAGTCGACAGGACATGATTAGAGGGTCCGTGGGTGAAAGTCCCTAAACTCCGACTGGTACCATTGGGAGCGACCAATGCTTAGACCGGGTGGAAGAACAGAGCGCTGAAATACTGAAATACCAAAGTAGGCAGCGACTCCCACCGACGTGTGTCGATTGGTTGAGATGTTTGACCTGGCCTGCTTATGGGCAAGCAAAGATAGGTTGTGTGTGACGAGCTCGTAAATTGTCCGCTATTGTTTTGTTAGGACTTATTACTTCTCGCTGTTAGGCAAATAGTGAGGTTTAACACAAGTGGGTTAGACTAGTTCAACCCGTGAACTATGTAGTCCCACCTTGTGGAAAAGTCTACACAAGTGGGTAATAATCATATGCGAATCCCACCTCTGTTTTTGACCCTGGTGATCCAATTGAGAAATGTGGAAAGTTGTGGAAACATTGAAAGAGTATACATTGTATCTTTATTTTATTGTTATTGAGCCAGAAAGCCTGTGCATTATAGGAGCATGACATGAAACATGCATTTTCACTGCACATACGCACTCACTGGGCTTAGTAGCTCAAGCTTTCCTTTTTATTTTTTTACAGGTGAGAGTAGGGAGCTGCAGGAGTAAAGGCTACAGACTCCAGTTGTCCTTTTTGTTTTGTACATATCAGTGTATATTTATTTTTTTGTAATACCCTGAATATGTACATCAGGTATAGTAAATATGACATAGTTTATGTTTTGGTTTTGCCTTGATGTGCTCAGTTGTACACAGTAATATATGTTGAATACGATGAAAGTTTGAGAAATGATACATGTTTGTTGTCTTTACCTTCAGAAATCCTCCTTGTGGAGCCCCGCTTATGGGACTTAGTAGGTGATAGTTGGAAGTCTCAAATCGGAGTTCTACGGAGGCTGTCAACCAAAATTTGGTGTCTAGTAATCATGGATTACCAACACTAGATTTAGGGTCGTGACAAAAGCAATACCAAAATCTTCCTTAAATTGTCTATCATGGATACATCCGCATCACATAATAATAGCATGTCATCCACAAACTGAAGATGAGAAATCTTATCCCCTTCTTGAGATCCTTGAAACCTGGATATTAAATCCATCTCCTGACCATTAGATAAAATATCACTGAGGGCATAGGCAACCACTATAAATAGGAAGGGATAGAGCGGATCCCCCTTGCCTTAGTCCACGCGATGCTTTGAAAAATCATTTTGGAGAACCGTTGACCAAGACTTAAAATGAGGCCAATATACACATTCGATCATCCATCTAATCAACTTGCTTGCACAACCAATCCTACTCAACATATATTCAAGGAAATCCCAACCTATTTGGTTATACGCCTTTTCGATATCCAACTTGCATACCACCCCACTTTTACATTCCCTATGTCTTGAATCGATAAATTCATGGGAGAGTAATTGATGAGGACATCAAGTCACGTATATGCCTTTGCATGCGTATCAGAGGAGGTGGGCCGCACCAATTTCCATGTGGCTAGGCGAGTACCCGTGATCGTGCTGAAGACCCCATGTGCATGTGTGAGCATCTGAAAAACCTCACACTAGAAAGATGCACATGGGCTACTTTATGGAGCGATCCAGATCGTTGGATTGGAGGGGCGGGACGATCGGGACATTGGATCACATGATCGGGCCATTTATCGTGGATTGTCCGCACTAGTTTTCCTAGATTTTATCAGCTTATAGGACTTAGTTTTGTTTATGTTATGTTTGGACACCATTATGGGTGTTTTAAGTTGATTTTATTTAGACTATGGGTATTTTCGTTAAAATTCACATAAACAGGGTGGCCATTGTAATTTTGAAAACTTTTTTAAGCTATAAAAGAGGGTGGACGTGTGACCCTCTCCCTCATTGAATTTTGCGAAAAAATAAGAAAAAAAAAAAAAAAAGCTTTGCTCCTTTTCTTCTTCTATTTCATCTTCATGAGATTTGAAGAAACTTCCATATGATTTGGAAGGGAGATTGGTGGGAAGCTAATCTTCATCAACAAAGGTGCGAGGTCTCCATCTATCCCCACATCATCATCTTTTTTCCCTCCATCAAGGTATTTTCTTATAGTTCTTCAACTCTTCCATACTAAGTCTTCATCTTCTCCTAAACCTATCTTTCCCTTATTTATCTACCATCCAAACCCTAACCCTAAATCTAAAATCCCTAACTTTCCTACTTTCCCAAATTACCCAAACCCTAACTTTTCCCATTCTTCAATCCACCCAAAATCCTTACACCCCTTCTATCCAAAACCCTAATTCACACATTTAACCTATAAACCATTTAATCCCTTCACCCAATTTGATTCCATAAACCCTAGTTTCTAGTTTTCCTCAATTTCCCTAACCCTAAATTTACCATGAGTTGTATTAGGTCTTCTACTTTGAGATAGACCACCCTATGTTAATTGGATGTCCCTACATCCATTAGATCCTAGTTTCCTTTTATTTAATGATCTTATGTGAAGATGTTGGTAACTTAGGCTAGGATTATGCATGATGTTCTTTTAGTTTTCATGGTATCTATGATGATTATGGCAAGGTTTGTGTTTTTTTTTTTTTTAATTATCTTAATTTACTACTTGATCTCACATGATAGTTGGTTCATTCATCAGTCCTATAGCAAATTTGGTATCAGAGACCACAAGATTAGCATAGGATTTTTGTGTTGCATTTAGGTTAGAGTCACATCTAGGGTTAGTAGAGCATTCATTGCATATAGGATCATATTGCTAAATTTTTTGGAATATCCTATTGCTGAACTTTCAGTTCGCGTCTCCACTTGTACCATTGTTGAAATTTCAACATAGTAATTTCGGGTTGTCACATTGCTAAATTTTCAGCTTATAATTTTCATATTACACCCGTGCTGAATTTCCAATTTGGCACCCTTAGATTACTACACTGCTGAATTTTCAACATAAGATTTGAGGATAGCGACTTGCTGAATTTTCTAGTTAGTGTGTCTAGCGTGATCTCTAAGTTAGTTTTGTCATTGTCATAACATTGTCCTAGGACCTAGGGTTTCCTTTTAGAGTTTCCTTGTGTATGCCCACTCGTTCGAGACGTGGTTTTGGTCTACAACCCATAACGAATTTAGAACAGAATGCCAAGGCCCTTAATGGTATCAATAACCGTTAGATGACCATTGAAGCGCACAATAGAACCACTGCCACTCAATTAACCACAGCTAACGCACGCATCAATCAACTTGAGGCCTCCTTATAAGCAAACTCCAATACTGAGGAAGACATTCAATCTCAGGCTGGAGATCAAGTTGATAGGCAGGAGCGTGGTCATGGCCAAGGCATTGGCCGTGGTCGAGCACAAGTACCACCTCCACGTTAGGAACGTTCTGACCGTCATGATCCAGATGCCCAAGTTATGAAGGGTGTCTAAGTTAAGGCTCCCAGTTTTGATGGTTGCTTGGACCCCATAGCATTCTTTGATTGCGTGGTAGACATGGACTCCTATTTTGAGTGGTATGATATGTTTGATGCCCGTCGAGTGAGATTTGCCAAGATGAAATTGATGGGCCAGGCCAAACTTTTTTGGACCAACATAGAGCGTAAAATTGGAAGGAGAGGAGAACCCGCTATTACACACTGGGCCAAGATGAAAGAGATTCTTATAGAAAAGTATTTCCATCTTTTTTATCGCCAGGGGCTCCTAGACTAGTGGTAGGTCTAGTGCCAGGGATCCATGACTGTACTAGATTACATCGCTAGGTTCGGGGAATACATGATGCGATGTGACATTCACGGGGACCCGATGATTACATTATCCAAATTCAGGACAGGCCTCCGATTTAAGATCCAATGAGAACTTTATTCTCGTGATGTTGGCACATTGGAGCACAAGTACCAATGGTGCAAGACATCGAACACTATCTAAAAGCACTAGTTGATAGGCATTATGACCATTGTTGTTAAATGCGATCGCATATGTACATACTGCTGATCAAATAACATATGCCATGATGGCATATGCGATCCCGGCAAGTATGTCATGGCATACTTTTATATGCAACCAATATGCGATCACATATTTCCCAATAGCCAAGAGCAGAAGAATTTTTATTTTTATTTTTTCAAATCGAAGAACTTTTGCCTATAAATAGGCACTCATATCCCCTCCATTTTCACTATTCTTTACTCCAAAGCTCTAAATCTCTTACTCTCTCTTTCTTACACCTCTTTCTCTCTTACTCTAATCTCTCAACAATTATTTTAGTCATGTTTATTTTTTGTATTTTATAAGTTGTGCTTACTTGTAAGTTGTTTCAAGTTATCCATTTATCATTAAAATTTCTTTGTTCAAAGTTTATAATAATTAGTTATCTTTTAATGTAGCTTGTTGATTGTTTTGTTAAAATTTATATTATATAATATAAGTAATTAAATATATCACTTAATGTAACACTCAAACTATAATGAAATAAGTAAAATAACCCAATCCGATCATGTGTACTAATTAGACGAGTTTTTCCTCTTTTTTTAAAAGAATTTTTAGATTTTTTTATTATTTCAAATTTTAATTATTTAACAAAAAAAAAAAAAGTGTCATGGCATATGCGATTGTGCGATCGCATATGCGATTTGACAATGTTGATTATGACTCTCGGCATCCAAGTGTCAAGACTTACCCTCAAGGGGCTAGGCCTAACATGGGGAGTCAGTCCAGATCCCAAATGGGTTCCCAGTCCAACCCTAGAGATGTCAAAGGAAAAGGGATAGCAAATGCTAGCTCTAGGGCAGGAGAGTAAACGCGATACTTCAATTGCCATGGAGTTGGCCACTTCGCGCATCAATGTCCCTAAAAATAAAAGAACAAGGCCCTAGTGATTAACAATGGTGAGGTAGGAGATGAACAAGGCAATTGTGAAGAAGAAGTCTATCAGCCCAATATCACTGATGCTAGTGATGGGGAAGTAGAAGAAGAGACCACACCACTTATAGTAGTCAGGTGCACCTTGACCAATGGCTAAGGAGAATGATGACTAGCGTCGGACTACAATATTTTACACCTATGCAAAATATGGAGAGAAGAATTGCAAGGTGATCGTCGATAGTGGTAATTGTACCAATGTGGTCTCCACTAGCACTTTGTCCCATTTGGGTCTGAAACTCAAACCACACCCTCAGCCATATAAAGTGTCATGGGTGGATGACTCTTCCATGCATGTTACCCAGCGATGTCTCGTGCCCGTTAATTTTAGATCCTATTCATATTCACTGTGATGCGATGTCTTGCCCATGGATGTTGGGCACATCATTTTAGGACAGCCTTGGCTATTTGACCGTGATGTGATGATATATGGCCGCTCAAATGTGTGTTTATTCATGCATCAAGGCAAGAAGATCACTCTAGTTCCTCTCCCACCAAAATGCAATGCAAAGAAGAAAACTGAGGAGAAGTCGGGTAACCCGAGGAATACGAGGAAATCTCAACCTAAGTCTCTTCATGTTATCAACGCCAAGGAATTTGAGAGAGACTACGATGGATTCGATGGTGTACACCTTAGTGGCGAGAGAAGTTACACCCGAGGTTAGTGTAAAGAGACCCCCTAAGGTGAAGCCGATTATGGATGAGTTTCACAATGTATTACTAGAGGACTTACCATATGAGCTTACACCCATGAGGGACATCAGCATGCCATTGATCTTGTCCCTGGGTCGACTCTACCAAACCTTCCTCATTATCGAATGAACCCTACGGAGCATGTAGAATTGAAGAGGTAAGTAGATGAGCTCCTCGGAAAGGGTTTCATTCAAGAGAGTCTAAGTCTGTGTGCCGAGCTAGCGCTTCTCACGCCCAAGAAAGATGGCACGTGATGCATGTATATGAACAATAGAGCCATCAACAAAATCACGGTTTCCCATACCGCGTCTTGATGATATGTTTAGACATGATGGCGGGTGCCACAATCTTTTCGAAGATTGACCTCAGGAGCGGGTATCACCAAATACGTATATGCCCGGGAAATGAGTGAAAGACAACCTTCATGACGAAGGATGGGCTATACGAGTGGCTAGTCATGCCCTTCGGTTTGACTAATGCCCCGAGCACATTTATAAGAGTGATGACCGAGGTGTTGAGACCCTTTATGGGTAAGTTCCTTGTGGTGTATTTTGATGACATTCTTATCTATATCACATTAAAGGAACATCTCCGCCATCTGAGGCAAGTTTACGGGGTCCTCAGAAATGAAAAACTATATGCCAACCTTAAGAAGTACACATTTATATCAAAGAGCGTTATCTTCTCAGGGATCATCGTATCATCTAAGGGCATGAGAGCGGACCCCGATAAAGTCGGGGCCATAATTGAATGGCTTGAACCGCACACTATTCATGAGGTGCAAAGCTTTCATGGCTTAACAACTTTTTATAGGTGGTATATCAGAGGATTTAGTTCCATCATGGCTCCCATCACGAATTGCATCAAGAAAGGGGAGCTTATATGCACTAAAGTTGCCTCTAAAGCATTTAAGGAGATTAAGGGCAAGATGAGCGAAGCCCCTATCATGCGCCTTCCAGAATTTTCTAAAGTCTTTGAGGTTGTGTGTGATGCATCTGGGGTAAGTATCGGTGAAGTGTTTAGTCAGGAAGGGCACCATGTTGCTTACTTTAATGAGAAGTTAAATGAGGAAAAGCAACAATATTCCGCCTATAACAAAGATCTAGTTCTATGTGGTTGTCCAATCCTTGCGCTATTGGCGGCATTACTTGTTACCGTAAGAATTTGTCATGTTCTCTGACCATGAGGCCTTACGTTACCTCAGTTCCCAAAAAAACTAAACCATAGGCATGCCAAATGGGCCCAATTTATTTAGGAATATTCTTTCGCTTTGAAACATAAGGCTAGGGTCGAGAACAAACCTGCTGATGCCCTTAGTCTTCATGCGGCGCTACTCCGAAGTATGAGTGGAAGTGACTGGGTTTGATCGGCTAAGAGGAGTATCCTACACGCCCAGACTTTGGTGATTTGTTTGCGTCACTACGAGATGGTCAGTCGACCGATAGTTGCGGGTTTGTCATTATCGATGAGTTCCTATTTAAAGGTGACAAACTCTGCGTTCCCCGTACCTCCCTCCATGATTTCCTAGTCTGAGAACTTCATGCAGGAGGGGTAGCCGGTCATTAGGGAGGGACAAGACCATTGCCCTTGTAGAGGATAGATTTTATTGGCCAAGTCTCAAGCGGGATGTAGCCAAGATAGTTGAGCAATGCAGGACTTGTCAATTGGCGAAGCAGAGAAAGCAAGATATAGGATTGTATATGCCTTTGCCAGTACCTCATGCTTCGTGATAGGACATTAATATGGATTTCTTGTTGGGCTTACCGAAAACTATCAAGAAACATGATTCCATATTTGTGGTTGGGACCGTTTTTCGAAAATGACCCATTTCATTCCGTGCTCAAAAAAGTCAGATGCCTCGAATGTGGCCAAGCTTTTCCTTGGGGAGGTAGTGTGTTCACATGATATACCTAAGACCATAGTATCTGATCATGATGTACACTTTATGAGCTATTTTTGGAAGACACTATAGCATATGATGGGGGCAAGGCTTCAATTCTCATCTGCCTATCACCCTCAAACAGATGGTCAAACTGAGGTTGTCAATAGGAGTCTTGGAAATCTACTTAGATGTCTTGTGGGTGATCACGTCCGAACTTGGGATACCGTTTTTCCTATAACCGAATTAGCATATAATAATTCCATCAATAGGTACATAGGCATGAGTCCATTTGAGGTTGTGCATGACTACAAACCTAGGAAACCTGTAGATCCCATTCCTATGTTCGTGTCCTATAGGCCATCTGAGTCAGCACATCAGTTTACACGTCACATACATGAGTTGTATAGTGACATCAGGAAAGGAATTAATGTAAGTAATGAAAAATACAAAACCTTTGCTGATTCTCATCGCAAGTTTCATGAATTCAAAGTAGGAGATTATGTCATGGTTTGTATGAGGCCTAAACGGTTCCCACATGGGGCCATTAAAAATTTACAAGCGCGTAGCGCAGGACCATATAAAATACTGCAGAAATTGGGTCATAATGTGTATGTAGTAGACCTTCCACCTACAATGGGAATTAGTTTTACTTTTAATGTGGAAGATCTAGTAAAATGCAAGGGTCTTGTTACTTTGTCTGCTGATCCATCCACAGACCCTCTCACAGACCATGACCTAGTCCCAAACCAATGGCTCCTACCTGACCAATCATCCGAGCCTTTACCACCTTTACCCTCTTTGCCTGCTCGAAGCGAACAAATTGAAGACATATTGGATGCATAAGCAATTTCCACTACATGGAGGATTTCAGTCTGGTCAAGTGAAAGCATAGGCCGATCTCAGACAATACGTGGATTACAGAGGACAAGCTACATCATTTAGATCCAGACATTTTGGAGCATTACAGGAGTTTTAATCCGCCAGAGGCGAACTCTTCTCAGCCGAGGAGAGTTGATGAGGACATCACGTCATTTACGCCTTTGCGTACATATCATAGGAAGTGGGCCGCACCAATTTCCCTATGACTAGGTGAGTACCTGTGATCGTACTGAAGACCCCATGTGCATGTGCAAGAATCTGAAAAACCCCACACTAGGAAGATGCACATGGGCTGCTTTATGGAGCGATCCAGACCGTTGGATTGGAGGGACGTGACGATCGGGCCATTAATCATGGATTGTCCACACTAGTTTTTCCTAGACTTTATCAGCTTATAGGACTTAGTTTTGTTTATGTTATGTTTGGACACCATTATGAGTGTTTTAAGTTGATTTTATTTAGACTATGGGTATTTTCGTTAAAATTCACATAAAGAAGGTGGTTATTGCAATTTTGCAAACTTTTTGAAGCTATAAAAGAGGGTGGGCGTGTGACCCTCTCCCTCGCTGAATTTTGTGGAAACAGAGAGAGAGAGAGAGAGAGAGAGAGAGAGAGAGAGAGAGAAGCTTTGCTCCTTTTCTTCTTCTCTTTCATCTTCATGAGATTTGAAGAAACGTTTATGTGATTTGGAAGGGATATTGGTGTGAGGCTAATCTTCATCAACGGAGACGAGAGGTCTCCATCTATCCCCACATCATCATCTTTCTTCCCTCCATCAAGGTTTCTTCAAGTTCTTCAACTCTTCCATCTTAAGTCTTAGTATTCTCCTAAACCCATCTTTCCCTTATCTATTTACCATCCAAACCCTAGCCCTAAATCTAAAATCCCTAACTTTCCTACTTTCCCAAATTACCCAAACCCTAACTTTTCCCATTCTTCAATCCACTCAAAATCCTTACACCCCTTCTATCCAAAACCCTAATTCACACATTCTAACCTAAAAACCCTTTAATCCCTTCACCCAATTTGATTCCATAAACCCTAATTCCTAGTTTTCCCCAATTTCCCTAACCCTAAATTTACCATATGTTGTATTAGGTCTTCTACTTTGAGATAGACTATACCATATGCTAATTGAATGTCCCTACATTCATGAAATCCTAGTTTCCCTTTATTCAATGATTTTGTGTGATTATATTGGTAACTTAGGCTAGGATTATGCATGATGTTTTTTTGGTTTTCATGGTATCTATGATAATTATGGCAAGGTTTGTGTTTTTTTGTTAATTATCTTAATTTTGCTACTTGATCTCACATGATAGTTGGTTCATGCATTGGTCCTACATCAGTAATGCACTATGTAGAATTGATCTATCCACGACGAATGCCCCTTGATTTTCTGATATGACCGAAGATAACACCAATCTGAATCTGTTGGCCAAAACCTTTGCCAATATCTTATAGGGACTTCCTATTAAACTGATAGGCCAAAAATCTCAAGTGCTGCTCCTTTTTTAGGAATTAAGGCTATAAATGTAGCCCCCATCCCTTTAGCAAGCCTTCCTTTATCAAAGAACTCCTTAACAAATTCCATAACATCCTTTTTTATGGTATCCGAAAAGAGTCGATAAAAAGTTATGGGAAATTCATCTAGGCCCAGAGCCTTGTCTCTTCCTAAAGAGTCAACTGCATCCTTGATTTCTTCTTCCGAAAACGGCTTCTCAAGGGATTCCTCATCTTCAACCGAAATACACCGAAAAGGTAAACTATCTAACAATGGTCTCCTCCATCCTTTAGAAGATATGAGCTAGGAATAGAATTCAACTATAGCGGAGCAAACTTGGGCCTTCACTTCAAGTCTTTGACCATTAACCAAAATGTTGCTTATGTGATTAGTTCTAGCCTGGGCACTTTCAATACCGTGAAAGAAATTGGTGTTCTTGTCACCTTCTTTCAGCCAAATCAATCTCTGTCTCCACATAATTTCTTCCTCCTTCAAGAACCTAAAGAGTATTCCATTGTTAGGTTTGAATGTCTATTTCTTTCCTCCACAGATAGAACAGCCCCCTCTTCATTTATATCAAGCTCGCCAATTTCAGCCAAGATGCTTTCAGCCTTCTCGGCCCTCTTAGCAAAGAATTCCTTTTTTCCTTTCAGATAATTTATTTTTCAGAAGTTGGTTCTTATGGGCCAGCCGATACCCAGCTGTACCTGAAACCGTGAAGGACTTCCACCAGTTTTCAACCAAGTTGACAAAGTGGTTGGTTTCCAGCCATGCAAGCTCAAAGTGGGAGGGCTTTGGGCCCCAACTCTCCTCGTCCACTTCCAGCAATATTGAACGAAGGTCTGAGATCTTCTGGGTAAACCCCGCAACTTTACCAATGGAAATTTGTCAATCCAGTCTGCTGAAGTCAGGAATCTGTCTATCCTTGCCAAGACTAAGTTGCCTCTGCCCCCCAATCGGAATATCCATCATCTCAGTCTCATTTAACCATTCTTCAAATCCTTTGATACTTCTAATGAGCCACCCACCACTCGACTTCTCATGAAGAAATCTTATGACATTAAGATCACCCCCCACACACTGGGAAGATTGAAGGAGGCCCTGGCTTTGATCCATTTCTTCCCAAAAAAGGTGTCTCCTAGTCAGAATACATGGCCCGTAAACTTCTGCAAACAGCCATCTGAACTGGGAAAGATACCTGAAGACAATCGACACCGAAAAAGCCCCAATGTGGCTGCCCTCAGAGCGCCATGTGTCTTTGTTCCAAACTACCACAATATCCCCTGCCAAACTCTCTACATTCAAGGCTGTCCATCCTTTGTTCTTAATCCCCCAAATGGAATTAAGAGTTCTATCATCAAAAGCTTCCATTTTCATCTCCTGAAGGGCAATAATCTGGATCTTATATTTTTTACATACCTTTTTTACTTGGATTCTTTTTTCGTGACTTCTTAGCTCCCTAATATTCTAGCATAGAATTTTCATTGGTAATCAACCTTTCAATTGAAAATGGTAGAATTCTAAAAGATGCTTGAGTCGATATGAATCAAGCTTTGGTTGAAGAAGAGACTTTCAGGGGACAGAAAACGGGATCAAAATGGATTTTAGAGAGGGACAGTAACACAAGATACTACCATGCTGCTCAATGCCGTAGGCATTTTGGCACTATCTGGAAAATAGAAAGATCAGAATGGGCAATGGACAAAAAATCAAGAAGTATAAAAAGAACAAGTGATTTGCTCTTTTTTTTCTTTTTGCGAAAATCTGATGACTTCAAAAGGATCTTCAGTAGACAAACTGCTAGATTGTTGTCCTTGCCTTGGTTCTGAGGATGACAAACCAAATGTTTTTTGAGACCTTCAAAGAATGAAGAAATCAAAGATGCCCTTTTCGGTATTGCCGAAAAACAGTGCCCCCAGCCCAGATGGCTTTTTTATGTCAATTCTTCAACCGTTGCTGGGAAGTTGTTGGGGAGGTTTTTCTTTTCTGAAGGATGTCGTTGGGGAGCATGCCTGACTTGGGATGCGGGTTTTTTCTCAGCTGGAAATGTCCCAAAGGCTATCTCATCTTCTTTTATAGTTATCATCTCTAAGATAGAAAATCCTTCAAAATTCTCCGAATATAGACAAATCAGCATCTGTAATTCTGTTCACAGCGTCCCCACCAACTGACTAAATGTTGTGTGACCGAAGATTATATTCATGGAGCAAGGTGAGGGTTGAAGAATCCTAGAAAATGTTGGTCTCTCATAAAACTCACTCAAGATGGAGCAGAACTCCACAAATCTAATGTGAATTCCAAACTAAAGATTGTCAATGCAGGCGATCGGATCGAAAGAGAACTTATCATTCAGGTCATGCGGCAAGTTGGGTTTACTGAATGATGGCTGTCCATCATTGGAAATTTTTGAGTAATTGCTGGTTCTCAGGGATCTTAAATGGAGAGCCTGTAAAATATATCAAAATTACTTGAGAAGTATGAATCAAGCTTTGGGCAAAAGGTCAATTAAGACGAAGAGCTGTTTCAAAGAAGGAATCTATGGCAAAGGTAAACTTAGCTCATGCACAAGATATCTTAAAAAGAGTATCAGGTAAAGTACCTGGATCTTCCTCTTTACTTAGGCAGGCAATCAGTAGCTCTCTTTGCTGATCTTGTGGAAAAATAAAAAAACTAGTATATTCCAATCACCCTATGTAATAGACTATTAGATAGCACTGTGGGAGATCTGTTCTCTCATTGCTGGTCCCTAGCCCAAACAAAAGAAGGGTCGCTTCAGGTTGGCAACCAGCGTGATAACTTTCATCATGAATCCTAAAAGTTTGACATTCCAAACTCATGATAGGGCATTCTTTCTGAAGTTGTGGCCCTTCATAGAGGGAACGGTGGATACGGCTTAGGCGATGATGATGATGACGATGACAATGATGATGAAAAAGTTGAAAAAATAAATTGAAGGAAGGTGAAGTAAGTTGTTATCCCTGGTTGGAATGCTGCTTTTGGTTAATCATACATTGATCAGCCATTGCAGTTCCAAAATCAGTTCCACATAGGGTGGAAAATCTCAGTGGAATGGATTTTCTATGGGGTGAACAAGAGGGCAACGGAAAATTTCACAGGGTTGGATGGGAAAAGGTGAGTTATCCAATACGGGAAGGAGGACTTGGCAATCAAGCATTTAGCAGACATTGAGAGAGCTGTTCATCTAAAAATGTTCAGGCGAATGCAAACAGTGGGCAGTAAATGGCCAGAGTATGTAAAAGGTAAATATGTTAGACATAGAAGTTTATACGAATCGGGAAAGAACGTTCAAGCTTAAAAATGATTTTCTCCAATCATCAAAATGACTGGTGAGATTGAAGTGACTGCTGGTGAGGCCGAGTATCATACTCTGGAAGAAATAGCTTTAAATGAGGCAGTGTCAATCCATCCAAACCTGTGTTAAAGATGTGATCAATGAATTATTATCAGCATTTATTCCAGCAGAGACGTAATTCAAGTAATTGTTTCATCCAATATAAGAATCTCTAATCCAATTCATACTGTCTACATCTAAGAATGGTGCTCTTAAGGTCGCTTCTGCTTGGGAAAAGTTTAGACATGGGCTGTCCTGAATCCAGATGGATTTGGCATAAGGAAATCTTCCAGATATATGCGAAATTTTCTCTTAGGAACCCGTTCTATGAGAACCCGTGAAACCCTTTGAGTACTCATCTCGCGTGATGTGTATATGCAATCCAGGCCATACAAACCCTTCATCTGTCTTGAATGAAGGGCCAGGAAAAAAATCATGTTGCTTTGAAACTCAGGTTGGCCTCGGTGAAAATGATGTTGGGTGATCCCCTCCCGCTTTTCTGTGGCCCACCTTATTTTTGGATCGGACTACTCATGAGATGATGCATGTGGTGGACGGATTGGATGTCATGCACGCATCATGTGGTATGAGTTGTCAAAGGTTCTCAGAGGTTCTCATGAGAACCAGTACCTATACAAAATTCGCCCAAAGATAGATATATCCTTACTTGTGAAAAGCTGTCAAAGGAAAGATTCCTGGGGGCAGCATCAAGACGTGTTTGCTGTAAATCAGGTGAACGGTCTGCAGATCATCTTCTTATAAGACTTTTATTAGATGGGTCAATGGTTCAAATTGATCAAACCTATTGACCATTGGATATTTGGACTGAGCATACCGGTGGGCCCCATAGCAATAGTGATCAGTTTAGATATGTGGGGTGGTGTGCTTGGACTCTGTTGTGTATCCAGAGTATTTCAGATAGACATGTGACTCTAAAGTATTTTAGTGAAACATGGACTACTGCAGAGACATGAACTCTTACAATGTGGAGACTCTTACAGTAATGGGTTGAACTACTCCAGCCCTCTAGCCCTTTTTTTCTATAAATACAGGTTTTAGTCCCCTCACCTACACGATGCAGCAAACCTAAGTCCCATTGAAGGGTGCTTAGAAGGGTGCCAGGTGCAGAAGATCAGGGCCCAAGAAAAGAAAGTTTAGGATATCTTCTCATAGCTTCCCACCCAGGTACACATTTAAGTTTAAGATCAAGTTCAAGATATTCCATCATTGTATAATAATCCACAATGAATCCGAAATTTTGGACATTCTAAAGTAAATTGCATCCCACATAGAAGTGGATTAGACACAATAGAAAGTAGTGAACTATCAGCAGATTCTTCTCCTTTCAGCCAAAACAGTTCCGAATTCAGTCTATAGTTGCACGAAATGTGAAGCAAAACGGCAAGAGAATAGGGTGCAGGAACAGGGAAACATCTGTTTCAAGATGTTTAGAAGTATAAACAGTTGAGAAGCGGGGGTGGGAGGAGTCAAAAGCCGGAGCTACACCTAGTTAGAAGGATTGTGAAACTAAGATTCAGTCTATAGTCCAGTCTACATGAAGTCATGAACTAACCCAATGATTGGGATTAAACACCCCACCATACCTTTCAGTGCAGGCTCATGCCCAAATAAACATGCAAGTTTCTAAATAATATCTTAAAAGTAGGATAACGGAGGTACGTAGGCTAGCTGGCTAAACATCTATGAGATATTTTGGTGGAAAGGATGGAGAAAAAAATAAAAAAGCTTTGTTGGAAAAGCATACAACACTCTTACCCGGTTGGCTCTAGAAAATATATCAATGAAGAAGGGGAATGTAGGGTGGCGAAAGTGATATAGAATGGGTTAAGGTTCATAATCAAAAGCAGGGATAAGGTGTTTATTTGAGAAGATGTTTGGGTGAGAAATGCCTCTATGGCTACCTAGCGCGGGAGGGATGTGATTAGGTCGATCACCATCTTCCTCAGGGGATAACTACTCCGAATCCACGGAGCTCTCTGGACTCCTCACAGAGCTTCCTCGAATCCCGAGGGATAAAAGCAGGAACAATTCCTAATAAATTTGAAATAATTTGATTGATAAAATAAAATTTAAATTTAAAATTTAAAATTTAAAATTTAAATTTAAAATTTAAAATTTAAAATTAAAAAAAAAAAACCCGAAATGACAACTCCTTAAGGAACTTAAACCTAGGACGGAGTTTCAGACTTAGACTCCAACTCAAACACCCTAAAAATGTGACTTACTATTTATAGACTACCTCTATTCCTACTAGACTTCATGGTTTTCGGCCAAAAATGGTAAGTGTCCAATTTGGCCCAACCACGTTATTCTCCTAACTTTTCTAAGTCCTTTTCATGTTGGGCACGACTTCTACAACTCAAAGGATCAAAAGTTATACTCAAACTAAAACTTACTATTTATAGTAAAAACGAAACTAAATGGGACTTTTAATCGCCAATATGATGGAATCTCGCAAATCCGGCGTGAGCAACCCGGCATAGCAGGGTTGGTTGGCTTAAGTAGGTTCTCCTACCCCAAAATCATATATAACACGTCGAAAAACTCATCTTGGTTTGAGAGATTCGATTGATTTAAGGTTCTGACGGTCTAGATCGTTTCTGCCTCCAATCGGGCCTTCTTTGGTCCATCTTGGCCATGAAAGTATCTGCGACCTGCTCTACATCAGTCCCCCCACTTCAATAGAACTCAACCTTGAGTTCTCGTCCAGCTTCAGTTCATGATACTCGTTCAGGTCCACAACGTTGAAAGTACGTGAGATCTCTATGTCATCCGGAAGATCAACAAAGTAAGCGTTGTCATTGATCTTTCGCAGGATTGGTACTGGTCCAATCTTCTTGTTCTTCAACTTGTTGTAGGTCCCGGTCGGAAATCTCTCCTTGCATAGATGAACCATAACATCGTCACCCACCTCGAACACCTTTTGTCGTTGATGCTTGTCGGCTTGCTCATTGTACTTGTCGTTCGAAGCTTGCAACTTGGCTTGCACATCCGCACGAATGCCCATGATTTGGTCTGCCATATGTTCTGCTACAATGCGCATGCCCGAGAGCTTAGACAAAGGGACCAGGTCAAGTGTGTGGTAGGGAACTCGACCATAAACAATCTAAAACGAGGATTTCTCTGTCGAGCAGTTCACCATATTGTTGAATGCAAACTTCGCTTGAGACAATGCCAAATCCCACTGCTTCGACTTGGCACCTGAAATACACCGGAGGAGGTTTCCCAATGTGCAATTCACAACTTCAGTCTGACCATCGGTCTGCGGGTGGTAGGCACTATTGAATTGAAGTTACATACCGAATCGATTTCACAAAGTCCACCAGAAGTGGCTAATGAACTTCGTGTTAAGGTCAGAAGTAATGGTCTTGGGAACCCTGCGTAGCTGCACGACCTCTCTGAAGAATAGATTCACCACGTGTTGCATTGAGGGTCTTCTTACATGGTATAAAGTGCACTATCTTTGATAAATGATCTACCACCACGAACACCGAATCCATGTTGTGTTGTGTTCGTGGGAGACCAAGCATAAAGTAAATAGATAAGCCATCCCAAGGGCCATCAGGCACAGGTAACGGAGTGTAGAGGCCTGTATTTTGAGACTGCCCCTTGGAGGTCTGACAAACATGACAGCGTTGCACCGCCTTACCCACGCCACGTACTAATTACGGCCAATAATATTGTTCCTCAACAAGAGCTCACGTCTTGTCTCACCCAAGGTATCCACCAAGGCCACCTCCATATAACTCTTAAATAATCTACTCTCAAAGAACTTTGGGGGATTCACAATTGATTCTCTTTGGAAAGGAGACCGTCTTGCATATGTAGTTAACTGGGATGACCCTCATGACACCTCATCCATGCATCCTTGAAGTCCTCATCCTCGGCATACAACTCCTTGAGACAGTCGAAGCCGACCACCCCATTGCTCATCGTAACCAGTAGTGACACACGGCGACTAAGTGCATCAGCCACCTTGTTTTGCTTCCCTGACTTGTGCTTCAGAACAAACATGAATTCCTACAAAAATGCAACCCATCTAGCATGCACACAGTTCAAGTTAGCCTAACTATTAATAAACGTTAAGGCTTGATGGTCGGTGTAGAGAACAAACTCTCTCTGAATCAGATAATGCTACTAATGTCGCAGCGCTTGAACCACTGCATACAGCTCAAGCTCATATGTCAACCATTTCTTTCAGGGCTTTGCTGAGCTTCTCATTGTAAAAGGCTACCGACCTGCCTTCCTATGATAAGACTCTTCTAATTCTGACATATGAGGCATCACATTCAACCTCAAACAGCAGGTCGAAACTAGGAAGAACCAAGACCGGTGTTGTGGACAATTGATACTTAATTTCAGCAAAGCTCTTGTCAGCCTCATCGGTCCACTGAAACGGCCCTTTTTTCATGCAATATGTAATGGTTGAGACTATAGTACTGAAATTCCACACAATCAACAATAGAATGTCGCCAACCCGTGGAAACTCCTCACTTCATGAATGCCCGTCGAAATCGGCCATTCCCTGATGGCTCACACCTTTTCATCATCCACACGGATGCCCATGGACAGCACAACAAATCCTAAAAACAACAAGTTTCCCATTAAAAAACTGCACTTCAAGTTGAGGTACAACTTGTTAACTGTCAGGACCTGTAGAACCTACTAAGATGTTCCATGTGCTCCGTCTCACCCTGACTATATATCAGGATATCATCAAAATATACTACCACAAACTGACCAATGAATGGCTTCAGCACTTGATTCATCAGACGCATAAAAGTGCTCAGTGCATTTGATAGACCGAAGGGCATGATCGGCCCACTCATACAACCCTTGGTCTTGAATGTTGTTTTCCACTCATTATTGTGCCGAATACGAATCTAATGGTACCCGCTCCTCAGATCTAGTTTAGAGAACACCTTGGCACCTTTTAGCATATCAAACATGTCGTCCAACCACAGTATCGGGAATTAGTATTTAATAGTAATCTTGTTAATTGTTCGGCTATCGACACACATGCGCCGATAGGTTTGGCGAATGGTCTTCACCATAGGTTTGCTCCCTATAGGTGAGGGTTCGATTCCCCTCCTTGGCTTTACCCGATACACGTGGTTGTGGGTGATTGCGTGTATCCACAGGGATTAGTCTCACTTTAAAAAAGAGGTGGGAACACCCTGTGTCTTCAAAAAAAAAAAAATCAACACACATGCGCCAGCTCCCATCTATCTTCCGCGTTGATAAAGTTGGCACGGCGCATAGGCTCATGCTCTCTCAGAAGACCCTTACAGATCAATTCCACCACTACCCCTGAAGTATCTCACACTCTTTCAAACTCATCCAATAGTGAGGGCGATTAGGCAAGTCAGCCCAGGGACGAGGTCTATGTAATGTTGGATGTCCCGCATGGGGGGCAATTCATCGAGTAACTTTTCGGGCCAGATTTCTTTGAAGTCATTCAGTAACAGCCTTAAACTTGAAGGAATGTCTAAGGGCTCTGATTCCTCATCCTTTACCACCACGGTGTACGCCTGGCCAGTTTCCTTGGATTCCTCCACGAAATCTCGAATAGTTAGGAGGGAGCTCCCCTCTACTTAAAAGCTTTAAGGTGGTTCTCTAGTGTCATAAGGGCAAGGATTGTCTTGCAATCGTCCTTAACGAAGACATAGACATTGTCTCATCCTTTGTGGGTCCTATCACGGTCTGATTGTCGTGGTCAACCGAGCAACATATGACATACTTCCATGTCGACCACGTCACAAAGTACTTGATCTTTATAATTCCTACCAATTAAAAATGAGACGGTGCATTGTTCAATTACCTTGGTCTCGTTCACCTTTTTTATCCAGCCAATCAAGGGGAAGGATGTTTTGTCGTAGGTAGCTGCAACTTGTCCACCATCACCTTTGAGAAAATGTTCTCGCTATTGTCACTGTCTATGATTACATCACCGACTTGTTGTTGATGGTACACCGCGTGTAGAATATATTGTGCTGTTGTGGATGCACCTCCTTATGAGTTTACAACAATCGCCTCACGACAAAGGATTCGCCATGATCCTCGACCAACCATCCTTCATCGCCAGCTCCTTCAGTAGCTTGTTCATCCCATCAAATGCAAGGCCTCCTTCCACTACCTCACCTTTAATGCCCTCTTTGTTATTCGCCAAGTGGGTTGTGGAGCGTTAAGGGCAGGTGTTTAATAAGTGGTTCGGTTGGCCACAATAGTAATAATGGTTCGGCCTTGGTCGACTATAAGGATTTAGAATCCTACTCAGACTGACTGTTGTGGGCGTTGCACGTTGAGGCCTAGATGGATCGCTCCCTGTGTCACGGTTTACGATTGTAGGAGGTTGGGGACGCCCTCCTACTGCTTCCTTTCCTTTGGCCAGAGTTGAATCCGGCGTGGGACCCATCATGGGGGCCCAAGTCAAAGGATAAGGCCGAGTACGAACTCTTGCAAGTTGCATTTCCACCCTACCTGCCAACTGAACCGCTTCATCCACAGTCCCGATCGGGTGCATCTGAACTCAGTCATGAATTTTCGATCGTAAAACACATATGAACTGTGCTACCTTTTGCGATTCAGTCTCCAACAAATCATTCCGCGTTACCAACCGCTGGAATTCTTCAGTGTAATCTATGACGATCTGATTCCCCTGCCAATAATTTTGGTATTGCTAGAACAACAAATGCTCATAATCACTGGGGAGGAATCATAATCGAAGAAGGCATCTCATCTGCGACCATGATCGGATAGGCGCCTTGTTTTGTTGGTCACGTGAGAGCTGTAATTGCTCCCACCATGCAGAAGCACCGGATTTCAATTTGAACGCAATCAACTTCACTTTCTTTTCTTCCGACACGTCCATATAATCAAAATACCGCTCTACTTCAGCTAACTAATCGAGGAAGTCTTTTATACACAATAAGCCATTAAAACTAGGAAGTTCGACCTTACCTCGATAGTGTCTTTCAACACGATCTAGTCGATTGTCTCCATGAACCGGCCGTCGGGCAATAATGTCACCAACATCCTCGTCTTTGGAGCTCAACTCATCTGGTATAGCCCTGCAATTTGCCTCCGAAAACGCTATACGGAAAACGAGGTTGTGCCTTACAGCAATCACGAGCGGCTAAGTGTCGCCTTGGGCTTGAGGTAGAATTAGCCAATCAGCAATACGGACGAGGGTTGCCTGCAGCCCTTGGATGGTCAATTGACTCTCCCGATGGAAAGCTTCCTTTCTTTCCAATAGATAATGAATCCATTGATCACCGTCCACAGGATTTTGGTCTATTCCGTCATTAGTTGCCATCGGCCTGAGAGGAGTCCTCACTCTGATACCACTTGGCACAAGGAGGTACGTGATGAGGTCGATTAAAGTATTCCTCAGGGGATAACTACTCTGAATCTATGGAGCTCTCTGGACTTCTCACAAAGCTTCCTCGAATCCCGAGGGATAAAAGCATGAATGACTCCTAATAAATTTGAAATAATTTGATCGATGATATAAAAATTTAATTTAAAAAAAAAAAAAAAAAAAAATTAAAAAGAACGAAATTAAACCCTAACCCCAGGTTTAAGCTTGGCCGCTATACTATTTTAAATTTCAACCCATGATTTTCTCTTAAAAAACTAAAATTCACACACACATGCACGCGCGCACACGGGTGCGCACACAGATACACACCATATAGCACCAATACACCAATACATTAGTTGTATAATAGTAGGTAGGTACTAAGAACACATTGTAGCACATCTATAGTACTGTTGTAGCATGTTATTGTAGCACACCTCTTTTCTAGGAACCACTAAGACCCTAAACAACTAAATACCAGCCCCCTTAGGATTAGACACATGCGATTAGATACATGCATATCACATTGGGGCCAGCCAATAATCATCCGATATGATGATACAGACCAATTTGGGCCACATTGGAACAACAGTTTTTAGGTGTTTCTTGGATGAAAAAACAAGGATATTAGAACTAGGGGTTTTAGGTGTTTCTGGGATTTGTCGCATTCAGTGACCAGTGTAGCAGAAAGTTTCTGGATTGTGTTTAATCTTGGACTATACAAACTCAGCAACTCTGACTAGAGTTTTGTTAATCCCATGTTCACCTCTACATGTGTTCACACATGGGATATCTGGCTATCTGCACCATGCATTGAATAGTCCAGACCATGTTGACAACCCGACCGAAAAATCACGCCAATCCACTCATCACGCTACATGCACGTTGCATGTGGACTGCAGGTATCTCCTTAAGCCATCCATTGTTTTCGCACACATATGGCCCACACGACCTAATGAATAGACCGGCCTGATTTTGGGATCAATTCACCTACATGGCGTGGCTCGCTTGATGCATGGCTCAGATGTCCAACATAATTGTTGTCACATGTACTTCATGTGAACCAAGCAAAGCTCCTAAGATTAACATCATGCCAAACTCTTCAATGCAACTTCCAGCTCATAGATAAGCAAACATGTATTGGAAAAACAAGTCAAAATAAACTAACATTGCCCTCCAATGAACAAGAATTTTCTGTATTAAAAGAAAGCAATTTGAACAAAACCGACATGACAGGAGACAACTACCACACAAGCACAAAAATTCTTACATTTGCTCATGATATTGGAAATACATAACAAATGTATGCATTTCATTTGGAAAAACATACATTTGTCTATGTAGCGGAAATGCATAGCAAATGCATGCACTTCCAATATCATGAAATGAAACATTAAGATACTGGCCCACTTCTTGGGACCCAATGTCTAATCCTAAAATCCCATCTTACCTTGATAAATTGTTTGTATTTCTGGGATATTCTCCTCATACTTGATCACAAACCTCTCCAAGAAGTCCTCCTCACTCATTTTCAGTGCCCAAGTTATACTCAAATCCTTCTTAATCAGACTGTTCTGAATTAGAACCCGCAGAACCGAACATCTTGGTGCAATCGTCTTCTCAAGACTTAGTAAGAAAACATTGGGATATTTTGATAGACTCGACGGCTTCAAATCCATCTGGGTCCCGACCAAATCCACCACTCTCCTAATCTTCTCCTGTGACGTTATCATACACATGGGCTGCAATTTAAATGCCGAAAGGAACTCATCCTCAGACCACCCCAAACTCCTAAAAACCTCCACCTTCCTTTCCCAATTCAACTTGGTCATCCTTGACATCACGCAGATCACGAGGATGAAATTTGAGCCTGACTGATCGAACCCCATTTCCTTAGCCAATGTGACAATCTCACGAAACCGATCGGTTTTCAGCATCATTGTCCGAGGGTGGGATGTAATCAGCTTCGAGATCTTGGATTCCACCACCCCTTCATCCCGCAAGATCGAGATGTTGGGTCCCATCACTTTTTCAAGATTCTGCTGGAAAACGCGGGTATTGCGCTTAAAGGAAGTTGCAATGTTTTCGATGGTGTGGACAAAAGACTTAAGGAAGTCGACGGCTGGAACGATCTGATTGTTTAGGCTGCGATTTAAGAGACCAGGGTCGGCAGATAGGATTTTTGAGAGGGTGGGGCCAGTAATGCCCACGCTGTGGAAGAAATCAAGCTTGGGCTTGAGGGTTTTGTTGACGCTGGCCAAGAGAAGCAACGGACGCTTGGCGATGATTTCTGCGATGTGGGTATTGGTGAATCCATGGTTTTGGAAGAGTTTGAGAACAGAGTCTGGCCTTTCTGGGGATTTGAGTTGGATTTTTTCGGAAGCTGAAAGAGCTGATTCTGGAGAGAGCCCACATGAGTTTATGAGGTATGAGACTGTAAAAGAGGAGGGATTTTGAGTTGTAGTGATGGTGGTGTTTGAGAGGGATGATAGGTTTTGCAGGAGAAGGGAAGAGTAGAGATGGGTAAGTGATGGTGTTGTTAAATCAGTGGTTATGATTTGTTGGAGGACATTTCTTCTAAGGATGAAACAAAACATTGAATATCCAAGGGAAATGGCGAATGTATTAGACAGTAACTTGCAGAGGTTGGGAAACTGAGATTTTGGTTTCTCTGGGTTTCGCGACCAATGAACAACGCTGACGAGATGAGAAAAGAGGGAAATGGCTTTCCAGGGGTTTTAGACAGCGACAAAGGAGGGAAATGGCTTTCAGGGGTTTCTTAGACAGGGCGCGACTTCAGTGAGACACCGGAACCAGCTATGGAGCGGAACATGGCTGCGAGTCCGCGACGACCCCCGAGCCACTTGTGAGGGTGAGACCCTGACCGTCGGGGCCCAGCTCGATGTATGCATTATGTATCCACGCTGTTCATCTGTTTTTCCAGCCTATTTTAGGCCTTGATCCCAAAGCTGACTTAGATGCAACTTTCACGTAGAACACACCCAGGAAACGGTAGTTATTGACCATTAAAAACCTTATGTGGGCCGCAAAAGTTTTATATCAAAATGATATTTGTTGTTTTGCTTTCATCCATGTCTGTGTGACCTTATTAGCAGGTTGGATGTCCAATAAACATTAGGATAGATGCTAAAAAGCTTTTAATGGTGGGCGTTCAATGACCGTTTGTTATATGCAATGCGGTCGGTTAGGGAACCGCAGAAGCACACAAAGTTAAATTAAGTAAAGTACTCCAATGACACAATCAAGTTCAAACACAAACAAACTGAATTTAATGTGAAAAAACTCTTGTGAGAAAAAAAATCGACACAAAGCGACAATAATACACTATGAAAGAAGAAACTTACAATAGATAGAGATTACCTGATTCGAACAAACCTCGAATATCCCCAAGCTATGCCCTTGAAACTCTATAACAAATTAGAAAGTCTTTTCTTCTCCCAAATCCCGATTATATATATATAGCTTGCATGAGAATCACGATCGAAATAGGAAACAAATCCTGCACTTGCACAATTCTGCGTATACACTCGATGGCATCGATAGATTGTTGATGGCATCAAACACCTTCTATGGCATCGAGGAATGCACCAAAACGATACAGTGATAAAACATGGAATTTTCACATTTTTCTAATGGCATCGAGATGACGTCTGTCAATGGCATCGACAGACTCTGTTGTTTACAGATTTAAAAAATCAATAACAATCTCAACCATATCTCCAATCACCATTTTTCATAGCTTCTTTACTTCATTTCTAATTCTGCTTCACATCATAACTCCATCATCGCTTCTTGTGCACACTCTATCCTCCACTTTTGCATTCGTCAAGTCCAAAGAAGTTGCACAAAACTTGAACTTCTCTAAGGGAACCACCTTAGTAAGCATGTCGATAGGATTCATGCTCGTATGAATCTTCTCTAAACTTACACTTCCTTCCTCGAGTACATGTCGGATAACAGTCTCTGGGCAAGCTGTAACACCCCGTACTTTTCTGTACTCGGGTGTTACCATGAGAACCTGACTTAATATAAATACAACCCCGATTTATGTGAACATTCACACTCTGGCCTAAATCCTACCGTCGAGATGGTGGAGCAACTATGAGGTTCGAGATCTACCGTCCAACTGATATGTAGGGGAATCTAATTTTAGGTGTGATCGTCAGATCTAGAGCTATGGATCTACCTCAAGTCAGATGGGTGGCCTATCTTAAATTGATACCCTAATAATTCATTTTAATGAGATGTGATTGTACTATAATATAGGGTAATGTTATAATTATTCATACGTTACATGAATTACGCCCATACATCATTATCTGATTGATGTATATTTACATTTCTAACTTTATACTATTGTAGTGTGTGTGTGTGTGTGTGTGTGTGTGTGTGTGTAATATTACTTAATATTAATTATACTATACTATATGTACATGTATAATCACAAAAACGCCTTGTAAATGTTAGTGATTGTAAATAAATACTTACCTAAAACTATTAATGCATTGTACTAAACAAATATAGAAATATATTTTTATTATATAATCTAAGACGTTATTTACTAATATTATTATAATGAATGTATAAGGATATTACATAAATTAACTATAGTACACTTGGAATATTCTTAATGATAATTATGAAAAAAATATATATAATATTACCAATTAAACTTTATTAATTAATAAACGATTATTATTATAAAATATAATATGTTAGTAACTATATTCAAAGATAAAATAATGTAATATATATGTATATATACATATTTATATATAAGATGGTACTTATATAAATGGGTTGTGAACCTGATTTGTCCACTAGTTAGGTGAATGGTCCTGATCGCGGGAGTGGACCTCAAATCACCGTAAATCGACGGTGGTCAACACTTAATGGTCGTAACTCAGCTAGTATGGCCCACCTAAGCTGTGAATCTACCCCATTCTTTACGCCAGACCCTAGGTCGGGCTGACAAAACTGATGAACGATGTGGATCAGATCACAGACATCACTGTGGACCCCACATGAGGAGTGTGTGTACACAATTGGGGTGCAGCCGAGGTGCACCGAGGCAGTCACGTGCTAAAACCGCGTCTGACGTGAATCATCCCAAAAACAGGAGGTTTTTCTCCAGCGTTCCCGCCCACTCGTTTTTTAAAAGAGTCGTCCCCATGCGTTGATCCGTGGCCCACCTCCGTGATTGGATCGACCAATCCAAACCGTCCATCGTGTCCAGGGCTTGGGTTCCACCAAAACCCATCTTGTATCACACATTGAAAGGCACCCACGTGCGCACAACCCTTGCCGCAAACAAGCCTTACAAACATAAAAATTCCAAAAATAGGAACTATTTTTCTTCTTGTCAGCTCCACGATCCGCGTGAAACGTCCTCTCTCAATCCTGATCGTCCCTTGGAGGGTTATCTCAGCCGTCCATACTATTTGCAAAGGCTAGGGTTGGGTAGAAAAACCAGTAACCAAAAACCAGCTCTCCTAGTCGTTTCCTTCTCCACCAAAACCCACCGCTCGAAGTTTTTCTAACCTCCGTTCCAACGCATTCAAAAGCTTCGTAGGGTCTGTCTAGACCATCCATAAAAGTCGGATTGAAGAAAAATGTAACGACCCGTAAAATTTCCGTACGTTGGCTCGAGTACCACCTCGACCAGAAATTGATTAGGATTAAATCCTTTAGAAATTTAACAAAGTTAACTAAGTGCAAAACTCGATTAGCCATGAAATCCATTGGGATCGCTTTAAATACGATCTGCAAGACCCAAAACTTGTAAAATCAGTGACTCTAGGTTACCCTAAAGTTTAGAACCAAACTCATTTCCCGGCTGCTCTCGGGAATGAAACGAAACTTCGTATTAGGTCTAGATCGCACATCAGAAGTCCGATTAACACGAAGTTAAGGAACTAGGACCGCCTCACTGGGCTTGACAATCATCTCAAAAATCAGGTCCAGCTGATGTCCCACGGCCATTCGTTTGGATCCGGAGCGAGGGTGTGTGAAAAACACTATTCCCTTTCCAAAATAAATATCTGGAATAGTGATCTGGCACCATTCGCTTGCGCGTCAGTATTAAGCAACCTGACCGTCAGAATCAGACTAAATTACACCCTCGGATTAAGAAAAATTTTAGGAACATTTACATGTACTTGGAATTTCGGATCGTGGCCCACTGACCGTTGAACTGAAAGTGGTCCGCCACGTGCGATCTGGGAATCCGATCGAGTCGAAAACGTAATCCCACATAGATCCATGTGTGGTGAGCTTAAGTCTGACGTTTGGCTCAAGGAGGGCCACCAGAACCTCTCTTTTGAGCTGGAAAAGTGATGAAATGCCTATATTAGCAGTAACCCTTGAACCTGAGTCTGTTTTGGGGAGGTTTTTGGCTATAAAAGGAGCTTAGAACAGCCCATCTCACAGCCATACGAATTTGGGATAAAACCCTAGAGAGAGAGAGAGAAAAGAGAGAGAAAGCTTTGGATTTGTGGGACCACCTTCCTCCTACTGCTTTCAATCATCACACGGCCCTACACCGCCTCCTTCCAGGTGCTTTCCCGGCGGTATCCACTTCGTTTGAAGGTGAGAAACCCTAACCCTAGGTCTGATTTGAAGTATTAGGTTGTAGGTTGTGTAAAGGCTAACCGATTTCACTCTTTAGCCTAGAAAACGCCCGTATACGGAAGCTCAACAACCCTTGCTGATTCGTTGTGATTCCAAGGGCAAAGGTGAGGACTTTAAGTATATAGGTTACGGTTTTCAACGCTTTCAATGTCAGATAATGATAGATTCATGATCTGCATGCAATTGCACATGTACAAAGTGCTTTCCGTTTCCTGTTTCGATTAACGTTGTAGAATATGGAATTTCACATACTCTAGGTATACGTAAAAATACCGTATACGTATTTTTTTTGGGAAAATGTTTGACATGTTTATTTAATGTATGATTATATAATATATGGATAAAATACTAGTTTGGCGAAAGGAATCGCTGAAATACATGTTCGCTTGTAAATGCCTAGTATGTTGAAATTGTGTATTCTAGAAATACCGCATATGTGTAAATTTTGGAAATGCAATTGTAATGATTATTTGCTGTATGATTATAATATACATGGATAAAATACTCACGTGGTGAAAGGTTAGCCCTAATACATATTTTGCTAACATACGTCATGTATGTTGGAATAGCGTATTCCAAGTGTTTGTGTAATTGCTTGTGTGTGTAAATGCTTGAGTGTTAGTGCCTTAGAGAGGTGCTGATATGGGATTCCCGACTACCTTAGAGACATGTAGGATCCCCTCCATGTGGTGGTTCGCTATAACCACTCACTTGTGATGTGTATGTAATTGTATCCCTATTCGTATAGTGCTTTGCAATATGCTCTACAACATGCTTTACAACATGCTTCACTCATGCTTTATTTCATGCTTTATAACATGCCTGCTAACATGATTGTATTACTTGTTCATCATGCTTTATTCCACCTGCTATTGATGAGAACTGTTTGAGTTTGGGACTATGTTTATAGTCCAAACATTCGGTACCAGACTTGAGATTGTGGCTGAGATTCATGTCGCCACGAAGGATGTGTCTAGCGAACCCGAGTCGTAATTCGGTTGGCGATAGTGGTTGGCCACACGAGTGCTTTTGCGCTCCATATCGCCCAACTTGTGGTACGCTCGAGCTAGTCAGGCTCGTCAAGTAAACGATATGTGTATGTGTGTCACCATGTTTTGGGTTCCTACTGCTTAAACCTAGGGTACCAAACTTACCAGTGGCGATCCCGTTAACCATGGTACCTCGATCCGCTAAGACGCATGAGCGGGCATGGTGTATGGAACACCGTGGTCGAGCTGTCGGCCTACGCTGGGGCCATGTGCCTCCCCGTAGTGACCACTGCGCAACCAAACTCGTGAGCCGAATACGGTGGTATGGGACACTGTATTCGAGCTGTCGATACTTACGGCGAGAGCCGAGTACGGTGAGACCTGTGCTCGTGCTGACGGGCGACGAGTCCTCCGTAGTATCTTCGAGTATACTCCAAGTGTCTGTGATTGTCGACTAGTCTTTCACAGCAACTAGAGTATGAGTTGAGCCGAGTACGGTGAGACTTGTACTCGAGCTGACGGCTAGTGATTGAGCCGAGTACGGTGAGACCTGTACTTGAGCTGACGGCCAGCAATTGAGCCGCATACGGTGAGATCTGTATCCGCACTGACGGGTGACGAGCCCTTTGCGATGCCTTCACTACGCTTCTCAACCATAATATCGTATGAGATTAGCTAGGATTAACGACCCTAGAATGGATCATGTTTGGGAATGATACGAGGGAGGTACCTTAGTTTCCCAATACTGCTGGTTTGAAATGGACTAATAATAACTCGGTAATCATGATCATCATCGCACCGCATGTGCTTGTAGATTGTCGCACTGAGGGAGTTAAGCATTCGCGAACGTAAGATGATGTCGCTTGAGGGTGGTTTGGCAAGGGCATACAACATCATGTCATTTCATTTTCGCACTTAACAAGAGTAGTTAGAAATGTTTGATTTGTACTGCTTTATCGTTACTCTGCTTGATTGGATTGATAACATGTTAACCTATGCTTTATTGTTCCACTGAGTTAGCTACTCACTCCCACGTTACGGGACGGTGTTTGCAACACCCACCAGACTCTGTCGCAGGTATAGATGGTGCATCGGTTCAGGAGCCGGAGCCCGACTTCGATGAGGATCAGGAGGAGTTCTCCTTTATGCAGTACTCTAACGGTTTCGCTTAGGCCGGCTGCATCGCGGGGATTTCAGGGTGTCTCTTGGGAGTTGTATTTTGATTTTTGACTTAGAAACCATACATGTATATTGGTACTCAGTTAGTACTCATACTCTGGTGCTCATAAAATTTTGTTTCTTTACACACCTTAAATATAAAATTTCAGTCTTCCGTTTGCCTTTATATAATTGAACTGGAGTATGAATTACTGTTTTGGTATAATCTTATTCATGTTTATTGCTCTAACTCAGTCAACATTTAACCATCATTGTGTATGTTGCATAAGTGATGCGTTGGAACTCGGGAGTTGAGTTCATACTCGACCCCCGAATTTCAGGGCGTTACAAAAAACATCACCATCTAAAAGACACCATTAGAGCCCCATCGTCTTCCTCGGCAATCATTGGTCACGGAACCACTGCTGGCTACGTTCTGGGTGATGCAGGGAGGAGGAATGAAAGAGAAGAAAAATGGAGTGAGGAAACGGAAGCAGGAAGAAGAGAAAGGAAGAGGAGGAGGAGAAGAAGAAGAAGAAGAGAGAGAGAGAGAGAGAGAGAAGAGGAGAGAGAGAGATAGGAGATCGTGAGTGGTGCGGCTGCACCAGTTGCTGTCCGACCTAGTTGGGTCACTGCTGATCGGGTCAAACAATGTCTGGACCAGCAGAGG